>CM061137.1:75433912-75843138 GCA_030789695.1 Scilla litardierei
CACTAATCAATAATTTCATCAAGCTCCTACTAAGAAGATGCACCATGCCTTCTTGTATAACAACACTAACTCCAACAAGAAGCACGTAAAACACGGCGTTATGAATGTGAATCAACATGATTTTTTCTATGCCAAGAGGCAATCCATTCACAATAGACATGCTAAGGAAATTCTTGTGCACACAAACATGTCTATCACTTTAAGGCCAAGTTTCATCCTAACATCACTTGTCATTTTTGCTAATTGTTGGGACACATTGCTTATCATTGTCCTAAGAAGAGGCCTACCAAGAGATCTAGGAATGCCATGAAACTTTGGATTCCTACCAATGTAGGGTTGGATGAGAGAGCTGCCTACATTCAATCACTAATGAATAACATGATTTTTTCAAGTGATTTCGTTAAGAAATCAGACTTATCTTGGGTTTTGGTGGCCTAATGCTTAGATCCACGCACACTTGATTACATGGCTGGATGTGCATTTATTTCATATTATTTTGCATCCAACACATGTTTGTGTGTTTCCCTTGATTTCGAAAATATGTTTTAACATTCTTATTTAGGAATGGATCTATGGGGTTTACTATGTCATATATGCAATTTTTGACCATGTCTGTGACATTGGGTGGGGGGGTTTGTATATTCTATGTATTTTTAAAAACTATTTCGAAGCATATTTCACTCCTTTAATGAATTGTTGGAATACTCTCAATCTACATTGTTGGATATTGTTTCACATTCATCATTTGACATTGATTTTTTTGTGGTGTGATTATTTTTAGTATCAATGTCAATTATCAATGCCTAAGCTTAATTCCTATAATTTTGCATTGATATGTTCCATGTCTCCATATTTGTTGGTAGTTCATTGAGTCAAATTTTTACATATTCATTGACCTAGGGGGAGTATGGCAGAGTGATTGATACCCATCCTTATATTATACATTTGACATCAAACAGTTTCTTTGCTCAATGTCATTTGTCATTTTTGGAGGAAATTGACTTTCATGTCAAGATGTAATAATATTTCCATGTCCACCTTTTTGACAATGACAAGGGGAAGAGTTATTTGGATTATGTGAACTGTATGCTTGCATGAATGCTTTCATTCCATTTTGTTGAGTATTGGACTTCTCCCTACTTGGTGTTAATGATGAGCAAACATAAATACTTGTGACTAATCCCCTATTTTGTAGTTAATCCATAGCCTAAGCTAATTATGAAGATCTACTAGCAATGGATGACTCACAAACGTCATTGAAGGCAAATGACATGGATTGGATGATCGTAGATGATGATTGAAGATCCGTAAAGACTTCAAGCTCATACGATGGAAAGAAGAGATTATTCGTCAATGTAATTTTTCTTTTATCTCTTCTAGTATGTAGCTTAGAAGTAGAACTTTGATGGAGCACTCACACACATCTACATTCAGTCATGTGACTTCATTAGATCAATTGTCCTTTGATCCCAATTCAATTCTTTATTGTTTGTGCTAGGATTGTTTATAACAGCCGACTGCTAAACAGTTTACAGTCGCCTGTCTCAAAAACAGTCGACTGTGTGTTGTTCTACAGTCGCCTGTTATGCACAGACTATTACAATATAGTTTTAGTCCTTCTCTGATTATTTCGCACAGGCTACTGATGAACGATTCACAGGCGCCTGTCCAAATGACAGTCGACTGTATTTCGTAAATCAGTCGCATGTCTATCCATTGCCCAAACTTTGTTTGATCTGACTTTTTACGGCCAGTCGACTAATGCTGTATATACAGTCGACTGTCTATGGGATAAGTCGACTGTCTATGCTGTAACAGTCGCATGTCTGTAAGTCATTTCTTTGACTCAGCTCTCTGGAAATTTCTCTTGCTTTTGACAGTCGTCTGTTTAAGGATTTACAGTCACCTGTTCTGATTAACAGTCGACTGGATTACATGAATCAGTCGTCTGTCTTGTTTCTTGTGAGATTTCCAGTATTTGTCTAACTTACTCATCTCTCGGCCAGTCGCCTGTTGAAGAAATTACAATCGCCTATTGGTTTAACAGACGACTGTCTTTGCTTCATCAGTCGACTGTCCACGTGGTAAGTTACCATTATGAATTCTCACCTACCCGTGCTGACTGTGCAACAGTCGACTGTGGTTTGTTCAACAGTCGACTGTCGCGAGTTCAGATTCTATCCGTTGAGATTTTTCTCACGGATTCCAATTGGGTTTTTGCCTAAACTGTTTTGTGTATTTGAGAATACTATAAATAGAGCTTTTACTGTTCCATTGGAAGGTTACTCATTCATTGCAAAATCTCTCAAGCGTTTATTTTCCAAAGATTAAAGCTCTCAAATCTAACGCCCTAAGAAATTCCAATCTTTGATCTCTTGCTCTCCAACCTAGAACCAAAGAGTTATCATCTAGGCAATTCGTGCAGTCAAGAGAAAGGGCTTTTCCTCTCTTCCAAGAGAGTTCTTCAACACACATCACACTCCTCCTTCAAGTTCTACTTCAAGGCATAGGTGATTGTAAGTGTTGTTTTCATTATTTCATAACATTCGTTATTTGAGTTGTGCTCTCGGTTGTGAGAGTGGTTTTGCTTGCTCCCTGGTTGTGGGAGTCAAGGACATCGATTGTATTCGATTGCACTTGTAGGGTTGCTACAAGTGGGCTTTAAGGAAACCTCAAGTTAGGGTTCTAACTTGAGTATCCGGTGGTATCCGGGTGGTAGGGACGTAGGATTACCGGGAACAAGTCAGGAGTTGACTTGGGTAATCCGAACCCTTGAAACATCTCTGTGTTTGCATGTGTTTCTTTTTGGGTTGTTATTTTATTTCGCACTAATTGTTGGATTGCATTTTATTTGGCGTAAATTCCTTTTAAATTTGCATAAACACTATTCAACCCCCCTTCTAGTGTTTTCCCCATAGACATGGTCCTTACAATTGGTATCAGAGCGCAAGGTTTTATCATGGCATCCAACAACAACAGCGTTCCTCCTCCGCCTACGTACAACAATCACGACCGTGATGGAGCGTCCACACTTTTCGAAGTTCAATCTACGGTACGTCCTCCACGTTTCAATGGTACTAATTTTGGCTATTGGAAGTGTAGTGACCGGCGCCCCGTTTACGGTTTGGGCACGGTGTCATTTTACCGCAAGTGCACGGTTAGTGTAGGGCGCAGGTTTATCGAACTCAGGGAGGTGGATGGCTTGAATTACTACTAGCCTCGCCTAGGTTGTGTGCTAGCTACGCGGATAATATGGGTGGAAGTGTAGAAATAAAGAGAAGAAATAAAAAGACACGAAGCGAATCCCCGCTAACACGGGCTAGAGCACTCATGACACTTGGCATTTGACTTGACCCACGATGAGACATTGCCCCAAAAAGTGGTACCTAGTGTCCATGGCCCGATATTCCGGTCGATGCCTAGTACGCTAGGTCTACCCGGTTTCGGACGGTGGGCATTCCCATGTCCATTAACACCTTCCGCAACCGGGAGCATTAAGGCCACAATGATAGCTCCCAACATTTCGTCCAAGACGTTCCCACGCGCGAGGACTCAATGTCTACGCTAGAGGCGTGAGCTATGGCTAGGGAGTCAACCGCCAAGTTTATTCCCCCTTGGACCGACGGGCAGAGGCGGTCTTTCTCCCGCCAATGACAATGAAACACCCCCGCATAACCCTAATGGCCAAATAGGTCGAATGTGATTTCTAGCAATACATCAAAGTGGATCTTGACTGGACAAGACACCGGACCCCAATCCCCAACACATCTAGTGTGTTGCCGTACGAATTGGACTCAGATTGCTAGAAATCCCCTTTGACACATTTCATCGAACACATACCATGCAATCAAGTCAAATGTAGTTTCCAAGCATCAATCCTACCCTAACCCGTATTAGGGTTCATCAAACACTACTCAATGATGAAGAACATGATAGTAATCAATAAATCCAAACAAACATTCATCATTGAGCAAAATAAAATTAACACAAAACAATGAAATAGGAAAAGAAATACTTATCTTGCCATTGATTCTTCAATCCTTTACAAGATTTTATTGCAATAGAAAACCTAATCTAACCTAATCTAAAAATCCCAAGAAAGGGGAGGAAAAGTTGCTGAAAAATGGGAGAGGAAGCTCCCCAAGTCGTGCCCCAAAACCCTTATAAATAACCCCTCACAAAACCCCATGGTTCAGGTCCAGAACTGTCAAAACCGACCCACCCGATCGGGTGGAAGTTCACCCGATCGGGTGGAATGAAACAGAGACTCAAAACGGCAAAAAATGAGCTCACCCGGTCGGGTGGGTAGCTCACCCGATCGGGTGAAGTTCAATTCCAGACAGCACCCCATTTCAGCACACAGCTGCGCTCAGAAAATTCGAAAAAAATGTAGAAAAATTGGATTTGGCCATGCGACATACCGTTGGAAAGCTAACGACGATGCCAACGCTAGAAAAATAAGAGATCACCCAAATTCCCTCTGGAATGATATCAGATCTTCAAAGAAATAGTTGCGGTGCGTAAAAGGGGAAGAAAAGGCCACCCGATCGGTTGAAATGTCAACCGATCGGGTGAGCAGCTTGTTGCTTTGGCCATCGGGCTTCGGGAGATTCAACCGGTCGCTGAGGAGAATGGGTGGCGTGACCGGGTCGTCATTTGGGAAACTTCAGCTTCAGATGAACCGATCGGGTGAGATATCACCCGATCGATTGGAATTAAGCTCCAAATTCCCGAGAACTCTGTTGGGATGAACCGGTCGGCAAACCGGTCGGTTGACCTTGCACTTCGCTCCAGCTTCAGTCCAGGTCAGACACGCGTGCATCACCCGATCGGTTGGCTGTGTCCAACCGATCGGGTGGGGGCTGAAAAGTGGCAATCTTGGTCGTTTGACCCCCTGGATCGCGTGTGACTCCTCCCGTTGCTCTGGGGACTCATGATATCTTTGTTATATGTCCCCTATGCTGGAAAACTCCTTCAAACACACAAAAACACGGAAAAGTGAAAGGAAACTAGAAAATACGAGAAAACGGATACGAGACGGTGGAAAATAGCGGAAAAACACAAAGGAAGACGTGCGTGAATATATGAAATATAAACGCACGTCAAAAACCCCCAAGCTGAACCCTTCCTCGTCCTCGAGGAAGACGAGTGAGAGTAGGAGCTCGGAGGGAGAAAATAGAGCGAAAGAGAGAAAGAAGAGAACTCTAAATCCTAAATCGCCTGTCAGGGCCAACAAAACCTAAAACGACACACCAAGCAAGCGAACGCCAAATCACATCACTAAACTAAGGAATACGAGTCCAGACAAGTGCCGTGGGCCCACGCCGTGGAGCGCGAGTGAGAGTAGTCGTGTGCTAGCAGTCGGTGTCACTTTGTACATCGTGCAATAAGCTACATATACACAAATCCAAGAAATGACCCAAATATCGATTCGATTCAGAAATAGCGGCGAATATATAGTTCAAGCATGCATGAGAAGAGTATAAGAATAGAAATGCATCATGTGTCATGGACTCCATAGCTAGGGGCTCGGACAGCACCACACTATTACCTAGATAATAGCTAGAAATTCCATATTCCAAGTGTTTTCGAAAGCGATGGGGGTTGAGATGATGTGGAGTAGAACACTCGGTGCAAATTCTCGCCTTCCCTTTATTCACGGTAAGTAGGAAAATATTCACACTCATATATTTTTTTTTGGTTTTGGATATATGTATTTTTTTGGCTATACAATTTTTTTCTTTTCTTTTCTTTTTGGGTTTTTCTTTTCTTTTCTCCCCTTTTTTTTGAATTTTTGGGTTTTTGGCTATACACATGTGTACTCTCCCAAGTGGGAGAACGGTACACGACGAGGGGATTTGCACCAAGTAAAAAAAAAGAAGTCGGATTCTAAACACTTGGGCAAGGGAGATATTTCGCTAATCAGAGCATAGGCTAAAATGGGTTATCCTAGTCCTAACTGTGGAATCCCGACACATACGAAATGAAGCATACAAAATGTATATCCATGCATAAAGAAGCAGATAAGAGAGGCAAATACCGCACATTCGAATGGAAGCATGATAATCTAGGGGTCATTCCTGGACAGGTATATAAAATAAAATCACAAAGTAGAAGCACACCAAACGGCTAAGCACGACGCACGACTCACATAAAAGCTAAGTGGACCCGCGATGCATGAAATGCAAGAGGACTCGATATCCTAGGGTTAGTGAATGTGGTTATCGATGCCATGCTAAGTGTGTGTGATTTTGTGGCAGTTCATCATATGGGGTCATCCTAGGAGAGAGAGGACAAAAGAAGAGAAGAAAAAGAAAAACACGAAGAAAACGACTCAAAAACGAAGAAAAAGTACACAAATGACGCACGAAGTGCGACTCCCCCAAGCTGAAACTTGCATTATCCTCAATGCAATAATAGTGAAAATGGGAGGGCAATGAAAATGGGGGGGTGACGCACCGACACAAAAAAAAGAAAAACACGAAAAACACACAACGAAATTGGAAAATAAAGAAAAAGAAACACAGAAAATAAACACAACAAAGGACTCACAGACACAAACACACGATAAATACACACGGCAACATGCACAAAAGTTGATTTCCCCCCAGCTGAACACGACAATGCTAGCGAAATGATATGATCAATGTGATACAGAAACATGCTAGGGGAAAATCGAAAAAGAAAAGAAAGAAATCAAAATGCAGAAGAGGAAGTGTCCTCGTCCTCCTCGGTAGAGGATGTGGGGTGTGTACGGTAGAAGTGATCGAAGGGCACGACATGATGGGTTATTAAGATGCAAAAGCAAATCCTAGATACGCTCCCCTCGCTAATGAGAGGAGACGAGATTATTCAAATCTAAACTAGAAAGCGGTAAATTTTTACACTACTGGATTAGGATACACCTGAGCATAGGCGGATCCAAGATCTGGAGTGGGGCAGGTAGCTGCTCTAACTGCTCCTTCTGTGGCTCCGCCAGAAGCACTGTGCCACGTGTGCCAATGGACCCAAGCAATGCACCCCCTAGCATCCCTCGTAGGTGTCCACCTGTGACCTGCAAAGGACGAGGTGCATTAGTCCATGGCAATAAATTATTTCCCAAAATAAATGTATTCCAGAGATATTCGTCAACATAAGATGGAAAAATAATAAAGGGGTGACGAATACTCCCTGAGAATGGGTCGATATCCTCTATACTAGTGACGACCAAATCCTCGCTCTCCATGAGAAGTGGTTCTCCAGGTTGTGACACACGGCAGCACACCTCAAGGGAAGTAGATCTTGTGTCCTGCGAGAGATATGGTGTGTCAAATATACATGAGTCTAAAGAAATAGGAAGTGAAAAGCCAGACTCAAAAGTGGAGTGAGAGTGAGTATGAAAATCTCCCTGAATAGGGTCGATATGCTCAAGTAGATGCTCAGCCGCAGAAGAAGTGGAGCGTGACGGTAGAGGTAGATGTGGCTCGGGCTCCATGAAATGGACGATCGCATCCAAGCCCTCATGCACATCCTCCTCGATGGTATGCATAAGCTCTGTAGTCTCCTCCGTGCTCTTGTAGGACTCATGCGGGGTATCCAAATCAAGACAAAAAGTCTCTCCCATAGATCCTAGAGAAGTCTCCCCATCCTCACTACCATCATCAAAAAATGCTTCGTCATCCAAGTGGTAGTGATGGAAAAATGGGGTGTCGGCAAGAGATGTGTCTGTGGTGGCCGAAGGCATGGTGGTCTCAACCATGAAAGTGGGTATATCCTCTCCTTCATCCCCTCTCCTTGGTGTAGGCTCGGTGATTGGTGCCATCAAGTTTTGTAATAATTGGCCTTGGTTAAACATGGCACTTTCAAGGAGAGACACGAGGCTTGATTCTTCTTGCATTGGTGGAGGGATATACGGTTGAGGAAATGGATGGGAGGTGTTTGGGAAATGGTTGTGGGAAAATGTTTGGCCTTGGTGTAGGGGGAGGCTCTCAAGTGTAAATGGGAAATCATAATACATGTGCCCCGCCATCCCACAAGTCTCACAAACCACAACTGAGTAAGGATCGTATCATCCCATCTGAGCATCGAAATTTGATCTCCACATGGTTTCACAAAAGATACCTGGACAAAAAAAATAAGAGAACTAGAGAGGAGCGTCAATAGTACAAGAAAATAACAAAAAGATAATATAACGGTGTGGGAAAAATCTCTCGGTTATTGTATTTGTTTTTTTATGCGTAGTCTAACGAACCCAAGCTAAGCTAATATCAAACCGAACGCCTCCCCGGCAACGGTGCCAAAAACTTGACCGACGCCCCGTTTACGGTTTGGGCGCGGTGTCGTTTTACCGCAAGTGCATGGTTAGTGTAGGGTGCGGGTTTATCGAACTCAGGGAGGTGGATGGCTTGAATTACCACTAGCCTGGCCTAGGTTGTATGCTAGCTATACGGATAATGTGGGTGGAAGTGTAGAAATAAAGAGAAGAAATAAAAAGACACGAAGTGAATCCCCACTAACACGGGCTAGAGCACTCATGACACTTGGCATTTGACTTGACCCAGGATGAGACATTGCCCTAAAAGGTGGTACCTAGCGTCCATGGCCCGATATTCCGGTCGATGCCTAGTACGCTAGGTCTACCCAGTTTCGGACGGTGGGCATTCCCATGTCCATTAACACCTTCCGCAACCGGGAGCATTAAGGCCACAATGATAACTCCCAACATTTCGTCCAAGCCGTTCCCATGCGCGAGGACTCAATGTCTACGCAAGGGGCGTGAGCTATGGCTAGGGAGTCAACCGCCAAGTTTATTCCCCCTTGGCTCGACGGTCAGAAGCGGTCTTTCTCCCGCCAATGACAATGAAACACCCCCGCGTAACCCTAATGGCCAAATAGGTCGAATGTGATTTCTAGCAATACATCAAAGCGGATCTTGACTGGACAAGACACCGGACCCCAATCCCCAACACATCTAGTGTGTTGCCGTACGAATTGGACTCAGATTGCTAGAAATCCCCTTTGACACATTTCATCGAACACATACCATGCAATCAAGTCAAATGTAGTTTTCCAAGCATCAATCCTACCCTAACCCGTATTAGGGTTCATCAAACACTACTCAATGATGAAGAACATGATAGCAATCAATAAATCCAAACAAACATTCATCATTGAGCAAAATAAAATTAACACAAAACAATGAAATAGGAAAAGAAATACTTATCTTGCCATTGATTCTTCAATCCTTTACAAGATTTTATTGCAATAGAAAACCTAATCTAACCTAATCTAAAACTCCCAAGAAAGGGGAGGAAAAGTTGCTGAAAAATGGGAGAGGAAGCTCCCCAAGTCGTGCCCCAAAACCCTTATAAATAACCCCTCACAAAACCCCATAGTTCGGGTCCAGAACTGTCAAAACCGGCCCACCCGATCGGGTGGAAGTTCACCCGATCAGGTGGAATAAAACAGAGACTCAAAACGACAAAAAATGAGCTCACCCGGTCGGGTGGATAGCTCACCCGATCGGGTGAAGTTCAATTCCAGACAGCACCCTATTTCAGCACACAGTTCCGCTCAGAAAATTCCAGAAAAATGTAGAAAAATCGGATTTAGGCATGCGACCTATTGTTGGAAAGCTAACGACGATGCCGATGCTAGAAAAGTAAGAGATCACCCAAATTCCCGCTGAAATGATAGCAGATCTTCAAAGAATGAGCAGCGGTGCACGAAAGGGGAAGAAAAGGCCACCCGATCGGTTGAAATGTCAACCAATCGGGTGAGCAGCTTGTTGCTTTGGCCATCGGGCTTCGGGAGCTTCAACCAGTCGCTGAGGAGAACAGGTGGCGTGACCGGGTCGTCGTTTGGGAAACTTCAGCTTCAGATGAACCGATCGGGTGAGATATCACCCGATCGGTTGGAATCAAGCTCCAAATTCCCGAGAACTCTATTGGGATGAACCGGTCGGCGAACCGGTCGGTTGACCTTGCACTTCGCTCCAGCTTTAGTCCGGGTCGGACACGCGTGCATCACCCGATCGGTTGGCTGTGTCCAACCGATCGGGTGGGGGCTGAAAAGTGGCAATCTTGGTCGTTTGACCCCCTGGATCGCGCGTGACTCCTCCCGTTGTTCTCGGGACTCATGATATCTTCGTTATATGTCCCCTATGCTGGAAAACTCCTGCAAGCACACAAAAACACGGAAAAATGAAAGGAAACTAGAAAATACGAGAAAACGGATACGAGACGTCGGAAAATAGCGGAAAAACACAAAGGAAGACGTGCGTGAATATATGAAATATAAACGCACGTCATGTAGGATGGAGACATTCCTTAGGAGTGTTTCTCTTTGGAGAACTCTCCACAAGGAGTACGTCGAGCCCGCCGAAGAGGATTTCGAGAAATGGATGACTTCCGAGAAGTCCGCCAAAGTCAACAACGCTAAAGCAATGAACACTCTTCATTGTGCGTTGGACCCGAATGAGTTCAACAAGATATGCACATGTAAGAGTGCATATCAAATTTGGAACCATTTCATCGTTACCCACGAAGGAACGAACAAGGTAAAGCTTTCAAAGTTATATGTTGCCGTGCAAAACTTCGATTTATTTCATATGCAGGATAATGAGAGCATTGCATCAATGTACGGATACTTTACCGACATCACGAATGAATTGGAAGCCCTTGGCCAAATCTACACCGAACCTGAAAAGGTAAGGAAGATCATCATGGGGATGACCTCCAAATGGGAAAGAAGAGCAATCGCCATCGAGGAGGTCAATGACTTGAATAACTACACCGTGGTGAATCTCATCGGGACTCTTATGTCTTACGAAGTAAGACATGAGAACTGATTGAAGATTCGAGCCATGATGAATCCCTTGGAGGCCAAGAAGAAAGCTTTGGTATTCAACGCCAATTCATCATCCTCCGATAGTGAGGAATCCGAAAACGAGATGGATTTGGGTGAAATGGCCCAAATGGCGAAGAAGTTCCAACGCTTCTTCCGCAAAGGTAAATTTCCCTCAAACAAACGTTTTGAGTCTACTAATGCTACTTCCACTCTTTGTTATAAGTGTAATAAGCCAGGGCACATCAAGAGGGATTGCCCAATGCTAAACAACAAAGAAAAGTGGAAGGCACCGAAGTACCACAAGTCCGATAAGAACAAGAGAGACAAGAAGAAAGAACTCGTAGGTACCTTCGATGACTCAAGTGATGACTCATCAAGTGATTCCGATGATGAGAAGGGTGAGAGCGCCCACATGTGTTTCATGGCACTAGAAGACCCACTCTCGTATGAGAGTGATTCCGACACTGATGACAACGAGGTAACAATGGATGAACTTCGTATTGCAAATGAAGAACTATTTGCTAAATACCAATCTTTAATGCTTAGATACACTAGCTTAAAGAAATCAAATGTTAGCAAGTCATCCATTCCATGCATTATCAACAATGACACCGTTGTTGATACTTTAACTCTTGAGAAAGCGAACTTAGCTTCTCAAAATGACACATTGAGAGATGAGGTGAATTCCCTCAAATCTCAACTAGATCAAACACATCCTAAGGATAATAGTGATCTAGTTACACGTCACACACAATTGGGTTTAGAGAATGATTCTCTTAAAACCCAAGTGCACGAGCTCAAAGCACGGGTGTCCACCTTGGATACCAACATTTCTTCTTTAAAGGAGAAATATGAGCTCATGTCCTCCCATATTGTGAGATTCAATAAGGGAAAAGGACAATTGGATGATTTGCTTGCAAACCAATTTCCGGACACACATCGTGTTGGCCTTGGATTTGTGAAAGCGAATGCATCCAATGCTCGCACCTCCTATAGTGGTGTCACTATAGATTTTGTGAGGCCTTCCTCAGGTGCATCCACAAGTGGTGTCAAAGAAACTATAGGTAGCAATCCTACCAAGAATGTCACCACATCACCGTCTCCTCCTTTTGGCAAGAAACCCACTAAGGGTGGAAACCAAAAGCAAGGCCATGCTTATATGTACACTAACACTCATCCACGTAGGAAACATCCTACTTCACAAGTGGATAATCATGACACATTATATGCTCCGCACCCATGGACACGTACACAACCACACATGAGAAACACTCATGTATGTGCTCCTATACACCCGTATGCTCATACGCATCATTCTTTCATGTATGCTCATCCTCCACATGTCATGCATGATCCATATGCTTCATATAATATGCATGTTCCCAAGCATACATATCATCGTAGAATGTACAATGCATATCCTCCACCACATCTCTATGCTAGAAATCATGTTCCTAAGAAGCATGCACCACATAAAAATCCAACACATATGCATGCAACTAGGAATAGGACTCCCAAGATTTACACTATTTGGGGTCCAAAGAACACTAGCCTAAATGATAGGAATGCTTATGTTGATTCCTATTTTCATGATGTGATTAGAAATAATAATTATGTTGGTAAGCGAAAGTCCACTTGGACTTGGCTTCCAAAGGGCTAATCCCCTTGGACCCAACAAACATTGGGTACCATAAGCTTATGGTATATTATATAGGTACCCAAGAGAAAGAAGAAGAGCAATAAATGTCTTACTAGCTCTAAAGGGAAAGGATGGATTCTTGATAGCGGTTGCTCCAAACATATGACGGGAGATCCCTCATTGCTCTCCGAAGTGATTAGCATCAAGGATGGTGCAACGGTCACTTTTGGAGGTAATCAAAAGGGAACCATCATTGGAGTAGGTATCGTTGGTAATCCTTCAAAACCCTTAATTACTAATGTTTATCTTGTTAATGGTTTGTGTCATAATCTCATTTCCATTAGTCAACTTTGTGACAAAGGTTACAAGGTTAACTTTGGAGAAGGATTGTGTACTATTGTTGATTGTGATTCAAATGTTTTATTTTCCGGTATTAGGCGTAAAATATTTATTATTTGAGCTTGCCTAAAACCGTAGAACATTGCTTAGTTGCTAACACAAGTGAACAACTATTATGGCATCGCCGCTTTGGTCATGTTCACTTCAAGCACTTATATAAGTTAGCTAAGCATGATCTAGTCAAAGGTTTTCCTAAGATTGTTTTTAATAAGAAAAACTTTTGTGATTCATGTCAAAGAGGTAAACTAAGTAAATCTTCATTTAAGCTTAAAGAAGGGATTACTTCTAAGAGGCCCCTCGAACATCTTCATCTAGATTTATTTGGGCCAACTAGAACCGCTTCTTTAGGTAATGCTCATTATGGATTAGTTGTCGTTGACGACTTTTCTAGATTTACTTGGGTTTCATTCTTAACTAATAAGAATGAAGCTTATGAAGAGTTTACCAAATTTGCAAAGAAGATTCAGAATCTTTTAGGATCCACCATTATCACTATTTGTAGTGATCATGGAGGAGAATTTGAGAATGAGACTTTTACTAAGTTTTGTGATGACTCCGGGATAACTCATAACTTTTCCTTTCCTCGTGCACCACCCCAAAATGGTGTTGTAGAAAGAAAGAATAAGACTCTTATTGAGTGTGCTCGCACTATGCTCCAAGATAGTCATTTAGGACTACAATTTTGGGCAGAAGCGGTGCACACGGTATGTTATGTGCTCAATAGGATCCTAGTGAGACCCCGAACGAACAAAACTTGTTTTGAGTTGTTATATGATAAAAATCCTCAAGTAAAATATTTTCGTGTTTTTGGTTCAAAATGTTTTATAAAGAACACCTTTGGTAATTTAGACAAATTTGAGCCAAGATCCGATGAAGGAAATTATTTTGGATATTCCACATGTAGCAAAGCCTACCGGATATACAACAAAACTTCTTCAACGATTGAGGAATCACTTCACATATCTTTTTATGAAGATTTTGATTTTCCTCATGTTGATTATGATAATGTAGATATTCTTTGTTATTCTCTTAATAATGTTAAGATTAATGATTCTATTATTGAGACTAACACTTCTAAAGAAGTTGTTGAAGTTGTTCCTAGTGATACAGGTATACCCAAAGCTTATCCGACCGTTCGTAACCATCCCCATAACCAAATAATTGGAGATATTGGT
This sequence comes from Scilla litardierei, assembly GCA_030789695.1. Classification (NCBI taxonomy): domain Eukaryota; kingdom Viridiplantae; phylum Streptophyta; class Magnoliopsida; order Asparagales; family Asparagaceae; genus Scilla; species Scilla litardierei. The sequence continues at coordinate 75,447,953 of CM061137.1, forward strand.
GTGGGTGTTCGAACAAGATCGAGAATTGAAGAATTCTCTCATTGCGCATTTGTCTCTACCATTGAGCTAAAGAACATCCAAGAAGCTTGTGAGGATAGCTCTTGGATAGTGGCAATGGAAGAAGAACTAATGCAATTCGAGAGAAATGCAGTTTGGGAACTCGTACCTCTTCCAAGTGGTCACCAAGTCATTGGGACCAAATGGATCTTCAAGAACAAGACGGATGAAAACGAGGTAATCACACGGAACAAAGCAAGGTTAGTAGCTTAAGGCTACCGGTAAGAGGAAGGTATTGATTTCGAAGAATCCTTTGCCCCTGTAGCTAGATTAGAAGCTATTAGGTTGCTTTCATCTTTTGCATCCCATAAGAATTTTAAACTATTTCAAATGGATGTCAAAAGTGCATTTTTAAATGGGTTTGTCAATGAAGAAGTTTATGTTTTGCAACCTCCCGGTTTTATTCATGAAAAATTTCCAAACCATGTTTTCAAACTTAAGAAAGCGTTGTATGGGTTGAGACAAGCTCCTAGAGCATGGTATGATCGACTTTAGACCTTTCTTTTGAATTTAGGTTTTAAAATGGGAGAAGTTGATTCTACACTCTTCATAAAATATTATGAAAATGACATTCTTTTGATTCAAGTTTATGTAGACGATATTATTTTCGGTTCTACTAACTTTAATCTTTGTCAAGAATTTTCCAAGTCTATGAAGGATGAGTTTGAGATGAGCCACATAGGAGAGCTCACCTACTTCCTTGGATTGCAAATTCGACAAATGGAGAATGGCACATTCATACATCAGATAAAGTACACAGGGGAGCTTATTAAGCGATTCGGGATGGAATCGTCTTCGAGCAAAAGGACTCCCATGAGTACTACTACTCATCTACACAAGGATGAAAGCGGAAAATATGTAGACGTTCGTCTATATCGAGGTATGATCGGTAGCTTACTTTACTTAACCGCTAGTAGGCCCGATATCATGTTTTCCGTATGCCTTTGTGCTAGATATCAAGCAAGACCTAAGGAGTCACACTTGATTGCGGTTAAACGAATATTTCGTTATCTCAATCAATCTCTAGATTATGGGTTACTTTACCCTAAGTCTAGCACATATGAGTTAATCTCATATAGTGATGCCGACTTTGCCGGATGCAAGTCCGACATGAAAAGTACTAGTGGCACTTGCCATTTCTTAGGAAATTCCTTAGTTTCTTGGTTTTCTAAGAAACAGAATTCGGTGTCATTGTCCACGACTGAAGCGGAACATATTGTCGCAGGTCTTGCATGTGCACAAGTTCTTTGGATGAGACACACTCTTAGTGACTATGGTGTCAATTGTGATACTTGCCCTATCATGGTTGATAATCAAAGTGCTATTTGTCTTTCCAAGAATCCGGTACACCACTCCCGTACCATACACACAGACGTGAGACACCATTTTATAAATGATCATGTAGCTAAGAAGGACATCATCTTAGAGTACATTGAAACCCAAAAACAAATTGCTGAAATCTTCACTAAACCTCTTAAAGAAGATTCATTTGTGAGGTTGCGTGGAGAATTGGGAATTATGGGTGAATCTGAAATCTAGAAGCTCACTCTTTCATGTTATAACTCCTTTTTGAGCTCATATCATTTTGTTGCATATCTTCATGTGCTTTATTATATATATGTGATTAAGAAAGGCAATTGTGACTTAATTGATTTCATGTGTTTTTGAGATTGTTTGGAGTGATTCGTGTTTCAATGGATTTATTGTTTTTACATTGTTTACGATGTATTTGTGATTAGAGTATAGGTCCTAGGGTGAGTGTTCTTATTCTCTGGAATTCTATCTCACTGTGCATTTTTGGACCAGGACAGACGACTGTCTTTCCTTCGACAGTCGACTGCCCTACTCTATCTCCTTAGTTTGAGAATTGGTATCTTTTGCACAGCCGACTGATGACTGCTTTACAGTCGACTGTTAGTTTAACAGGCGACTGCATTTTAGTCATCAGGCGACGGTTCTCTCTGTCGAATTTTTACAGTGTTCTCTATTGTGTTGATGAACTGTATTAATTCTCGGCCAGTCGACTGTTGAGTATATGTCAGTCGACTGTCCAATGGACAGGCGACTGCATTTTACTTGCCAGTCGACTGCCCATCTTTCTGAGCTTTATCGTTATCACTTCATCCAGTCGACTAACATTTGTTCATCAGTCGACTGTCTTCTGTTATGACGGTTCAAGTGATTTGATCCGAGCCGTCGATTCCTTGATCCAACGGCTCAGATTCAATCCCCAAATTTTATATTCGAGAAAGCCCGATCACTTCCCTACGTCAACTCTCTCTCATCCGATTCGACCGCTTCGTATTCCCGCTCGATTTCTTCTCCAAAACCGTCGATCTTCTTCCCTTCGTGAGTCGATTTCGTGATGTCGTTGCCGTCGATCTCCTCCTCCCCATTCGTCATTTCTTCTATACTTGGTTTGCTTCTCTCTCTCTCTCTATCCTTTCGTTCGGATTATTGTCTTCCGATTTCTTTGCTTTGTTTCTCCTTCTCTCGTTTCCATGGCTCCTAAAACCAAGGGAAAAGAGAAGATTGTTGTTCCTAAACGTCCTAGGGCACCCAAGAAACCTATAGCCAAGAAGAAAGAACCCCACAAAGCCCGAACCAAACAAGCCGAGTCACCCGTGCACTCTTCTTCGCAGGGTTACTCTCCTTCAGCTTCCTCTTTCGAGGCTCGGCCGTTGATCACTCGTAAGCGCAAGCCCACTGGTGTTCACATCAGTGAGCCTGCTACTGAGAACCCCCATCTCTCGCCTTCTGCTTTGAATTCTTCTGAAGAGCCTCCTGTTGTACCCCCCTCTGATCCCCTAGTTCCCATTTGTCGAGACGATCTCTGCCTGGCAAAATTTCACTCTCTTCTAGGGATCAACCTTCTTAGGGAGCGGTACATTGCTTTCCCTGCCTTCATTACTGAGAGGCTGTCTGACATTCTTTCTGCTACTCACCTAGCCGACCTTTGTCGCTTCTCTCAGAGCGAGTCCCCCATAGCCTATCCATTTCTGGTGAAGCTCTTCTAAGCGAACCGCATTCGCGGTGAGTATTCGTCTACCGGCATCCTCGATACTATCGTTCAAGGAACCCACATTCAGATCACTCCCTCTCTCTTAGGGACTATTCTTAGGATTCCCTCTGTTGGTTCCCTTCCCACTGATATCTGCATCTCCAAGATTGACGACCTTGACCAGTCTGTCCTCCGGGATATGTTTCGAGAGGTACCTTTAGCTCTTGACTCGGGTGTCAGATCATCTATGTTCTCTGCGATAGGTTGGGCTATTCACCTAGTGGTGAAGTCCAACATCCTGCCGAGGTATGGATCATCTGACCAGCCGTCTCATGATATCCTGAAGTGTATGTATGCTATTTTCTCTGGCATGCCCGTGAACTGGGCCGGTGTCCTCCTTGATATGATGGACAAGGTTGAGTTCACAACCTCCTCGTCTCACATTCCTTACGGTGGTCTTCTAACTCATGTCTTCCGTCATTTTGGTGTTGATTTGACTTGTTACGAGCCCATGCCCTTTGGTCCTCTCCTCGACGCATCTGCAAAGTCGAAATCTTCTTCGGCTCTGCAGACTGCCTCGAAGAAGAGGAAATCTACTTCAGCCCCGTCCTCATCCACTGATCCTCCAGCTGACCTGCCTTCATCCTCTGCTCCACCATCTCGTGACATTCTTTTGGAGATGGTCTCTGGTCTTTACAGATTGATGTCTCTTTCTTTTCTCCATCAGGGAATACCCTTCCCTGAGGATCTGAGACAGTTTGTTCCTCAGCCTCATGTGCCTCCTCAGCCCACTGATGTCGTTGAGACTCCTGGTGTAGCTTCTACTCAGGATGTTGCTACTGCTGCTATTGTTGCTCCTTCTGACCCTCCTCCAGAGGATACACCTACTGTCTCAGAGCCTGCTTCTTTTTCTGCAGCCCCTGGAGACGCTCACTCTTAGATAGGTGTTTGAGTGGTGTTAGTTTGGTGATGACTGTATTTTGATGTATGATGGATGATGTTGTCAGCGACTCTATATATGTATGGTGTTGCACTTCGATGTCGTCATGATGATGAATTATTTTTGTTGTCTTGATCATGATGTATCTTTTTGTGATGGCCATGTAGATGCCCATCCGTTGATGTACTCATTTTCTATATATCTATATATGATGTTGCTGTTTATCTTGTGTCACACTATGCTGTACTGTTTATCTTATCTGTGTGATGTATGATATGTTGTCTCCATATATGCTATACTCTCTTTGATGCGCTTTTGAGACAATATATGAATTTGGTATTCGATTTTTCATGATATCTCTGGTATGATGCATTTGTGAAATCTCTTTTGAAACTATTTTTGTGTATACATCAAATGTTGATATTGGACTTAAATTCCATTACTCACATGTGTATTTGATGTGATTTTATGAGTTTTTGATTTGATATATCTTTATACTCCTTGATTGTTGTTAGTTCGTATTTAGTACTATTATTGTTGTTGTTATTTGCTCCCACCTTTTTGGATAATGCCATAGGGGGAGAGAAATAAACATACAAGATTCATAATGGATGTGCTAAGTATGCTCTAACGCTTGAATCTAAGATTTACGTTGCCTTAGATTCATGGGGAGTAAGATTACAATGAATAGGGATTTTAATTCCTAGATTTTTTGAATTAAGTTCATCCATATCTCACTCATTTGCTTCAATTGTTATGTAGATGCTCTAATGTTTGTTGACTAACTTAATTGGCATCTATGTAGGGGGAGTAAGTTTTCATTGCGCACAATTATTTATCTTTTTATTTATGTTTGTTTGTCATCATCAAAAAAGCGGAGAATGTTGAGTATTGGACTTCTCCCTACTTGGTGTTAACGATGAGCAAACATAAATACTTGTGACTAATCCCCTATTTTGCAGTTAATCCATTGCCTAAGCTAATTATGAAGATCTACTAGAAATGGATGACTCACAAACGTCATTGAAGGCAAATGACATGGATTGGATGATCGTAGATGATGATTGAAGCTCCGTAAAGACTTCAAGCTCATACGATGGAAAGAAGAGATTATTCGTCAATGTAATTTTTCTTTTATCTCTTCTAGTATGTAGCTTAGAAGTAGAACTTTGATGGAGCACTCACACACATCTACATTCAGTCATAGGACTTCATTAGATCAATTGTCCTTTGATCCTAATTCAATTCTTTATTGTTTGTGCTAGGATTGTTTATAATAGCCGACTGCTGAACAGTTTACAGTCGCCTGTCTTAAAAACAGTCGACTGTGTGTTGTTCTATAGTCGCCTGTTATGTACAGACTATTACAATATAGTTTTAGGCCTTCTCTGATTATTTCGCACAGGCTACTGATGAACGATTCACAGGCGCCTGTCCAAATGACAGTCGACTGTGTTTCGTAAATCATTCGCCTGTCTATCCATTGCCCAAACTTTGTTTGATCTGACTTTTTACGGCCAGTCGACTAATGCTGTATATACAGTCGACTGTCTATGGGATCAGTCGACTGTCTATGCTGTAACAGTCGCCTGTCTGTAAGTCATTTCTTTGACTCAGCTCTCTGGAAATTTCTCTTGGTTTTGACAGTCGTCTGTTTAAGGATTTACAGTCACCTGTTCTGATTAACAGTCGACTGTATTACAAGAATCAGTCGTCTGTCCTGTTTCTTGTGAGATTTCCAGTATTTGTCTAACTTACTCATCTCTCGGCCAGTCGCCTGTCGAAGAAATTACAGTCGCCTGTTGGTTTAACAGACGACTGTCTTTGCTTCATCAGTCGACTGTCCACGTGGTAAGTTACCATTATGAATTCTCACCTACCCGTGCTGACTGTGCAACAGTCGACTGTGGTTTGTTCAACAGTCGACTGTCGCGAGTTCAGATTCTATCCGTTGAGATTTTTCTCACGGATTCCAATTGGGTTTTTGCCTAAACTGTTTTGTGTATTTGAGAAAACTATAAATAGAGCTTTTACTGTTCCATTGGAAGGTTATTCATTCATTGCAAAATCTCTCAAGCTTTTATTTTCCAAAGATCAAAGCTCTCAAATCCAAAGCCCTAAGAAATTCCAATCTTTGATCTCTTGCTCTCCAACCTAGAAACAAAGAGTTATCATCTAGGCAATTGGTGCAGTCAAGAGAAATGGCTTTTCCTCTCTTCCAAGAGAGTTCTTCAACACACATCACACTCCTCCTTCAAGTTCTACTTCAAGGCATAGGTGATTGTAAGTGTTGCTTTCATTATTTCATAACATTCATTATTTGAGTTGTGCTCTCGGTTGTGAGAGTGGTTTTCCTTGCTCCCTGGTTGTGGGAGTCAATGACATCGATTGTATTCGATTGCACTTGTAGGGTTGCTAAAAGTGGGCTTTAAGGAAACTCAAGTTAGGGTTCTAACTTGAGTATCCGGTGGTATCCGGGTGGTAGGGACGTAGGATTACCGGGAACAAGTCGGGAGTTGACTTGGGTAATCCGAACCCTTGAAACATCTCTGCGTTTGCATGTGTTTCTTTTTTGGTTGTTTTTCTATTCCGCACTATTTGTTGGATTGCATTTTATTTGGAGTGAATTCGTTTTAAATTTGCATAAACACTATTCAACCCCCCTTCTAGTGTTTTCCCCATAGACATGGTCCTTACACATTTTAGCATTACTTTTACATAATACCACTTACATGTATTGTGTATTTTTCCATTCATATTGAACCTTAATTGTTGCATATAAGTAAGGGGAGCCATTAGCTTGTGCTTAATGATAATTTTTATTATTTTCACAGATTGTTGGATATTGGCAAATTAGTTTACTTTTGTTTTGATGATGATCATCTCATTATGTAGTTGCTAATGACTCTACTTATTTTAGTATCAGATTTACATTTGATTATCTTGATGATGAGACACAATAATAGGTGATGGGTTGATGGATTCAAGGCTACGGAGCAATGCATTGCATGAAGATTGAAGATTTCAAGAGTATTTTTATTGTATTCCTCATGTAATTTTGCTTTTGTTACATAGATAATTTGTACCCTTGAATACATGCACACACACTTTTATTCGCATCATTTCCATCTTAGAGTATCTTAGAAATCATCTAGAACCCATCCTATTTGATCCTATACTCAAAACGTGTTTTCTGGAGCAGGATAGATTCCTGGTAAGTGTTCACCAGACGTCTGGCCCAATGCACTCTTCACAGTGTCTTTGGTATTGGATCAGACGTCTGGTGTGTCTTCACTAGACGTTTGGTGTGTCAGCTTTTGAGTTGCTTGACATGGTCATTTCACAGTCATCTAAAGTTCAATGACCAATCATTTAAATCGTTGCTCAGATGTCAAGAAAATAAACTCCAGTCGAATTAACAGGGTGAGTTATTTTTCTTCTACTCTCTGTTTTTTCTCACCCATTTGTGCTAGCCATATAAAGGAGTCTTGCCCGACGACTGCACAGTTAATCAATCATCTAACAAGCCTTCTATAGAGTCCTGGTTGCTTGGTGACTGGACTTCATTATTTTCTTCTGTCAATCTCATCTGCCAGCCGTCTGATGCTTTGTTCCTAGAGGTCTATGCAGTTGATCAGCCGTCTGGGAACATTGCACTAGACGTCTGATCGCTTGAGAATTTGCCCGTTTTAGCCATTGGCTGTGATTTTTGAGGAGTTGTTTCTCTATTTTCATGCAGATTTGAGAGGGTATTTATGCTTGGTTTTGAGGGATATTTTGGGTAACTATTGCTAATCATTTTAGAACTCATTTTATTGAGACAAACTCCAAGAGAATTTCCCTTCTCTCTTTCACTTTCACTTTCAAATATCATGCAATGATCTTGCATCTAGATAGAAAGTCTTCCAAGTGCAACCAAGCTCCATCTCAAGCACTTTGGTTCTTCACACTCCATGCATTCATCTTCACTATACGTAAATCTACTCAAGGCATATGAGAGTGTATTATTGTTTTTATACAATTTCGTTTTATTTAGCTTAGCTCTCGTGTTGTGAGAGCACTTTGGTGGGTTATACAAATTAGAGGGTTACTCTACCTTTAAGAGGGTTACTCCTTAGGAGGGATACTCCTTTGTATCTCGGTTAGAGATTGTACTCTTGTGTGAGTTTGATGCCTTGGTTAGGGAGTATAGTGGAAATCCACAACGCTGGTTATGAGTGTGGGACTGGAGTAGGATCGCCAGTTAGGGTTTCGAACCAGGATATATTCTGTGTTTGCGATTGCATTCTCTTTGTGTTTTTTGTTGTGATGCAATAAATATTCTGCATTAGCATATTTAGTTGCCAATACACTATTCACCCCCTTCTAGTGCGATGCTTAGTTAACAGTGATCTTATATAACATATGCACTTGAAGATGAGGCATCGACATTCCCCTTCTTCTTAATGGACTCCAAGTATTCCTTGTAGTTCCTCTCCAATGGCCTGGCGTAAGACAGTACTGGAAATTATCTGATAAATGAGCCCCCTTCTTCCTATTCATCTTTTTGATGCCACCCTTAGGCTTGGTAAGCTTCTTCCCTTTCCCCTTGGCGGATGCCTTGGGTGGAGAAGGAGTCTTAACAAGCATAACTGGTGTCTTATCCCAAACATGGAGATCTTAACCTATCTCATCATTTTGAGGAAATTTGGAAGTGTGCAATCCAGTTCATATGAAAATTCATTATGGACTGAGAGTAAGATTTGGGAAGGGACTGAAGAATTATATCAATACATAATTCATTATTCATAATGCACATCAAATCTATAAGTTTCTCGATGTGACTGATTATTGATTGCGCGTAAATATTGTATATTTTACACCAAATTCCCTAGCCTCTCCATATGTGTTTCATACTAATTGTTCTCTAAATAATGCTTTTCATGTACATATTACATATTTTAGAGTTCATCAAAATATATGGAAACTAAGGTGATTTTATAATAATTTTACAATGATCAAATATTTATTAAAATTAACTTGGTCTGGCTGATTCTACAGGACTAGACAATTGGAGGTGAGCCTCTAGACGTCTTGTGTATCCAAGTGTAGATATCAAACGCTACATGATGGGCCATCCGTTTGCTGCAAACTTCCCAGGCATCTGACGCACTGTTAAGACGTATGGAAAGAGAGCTCCAGACGAACAAATAGTATTTTTCTAAAAGTCCTAACTTTCTGTTTTCTATAAAGCATTTTTCAAGGCATCTGAAGAAGGAGCACTAGATGCCTGGACCAATCGCTAGACGTCTAGCGAGCCAATAGCAGACGACTGATTGCTTCCAATTCAAGCAAGCCACCAAGCGAGCCCTAGACGTCTCACCACTTAACATCAGACGTCTGGTATAAAAAAATTGCAAAAGAAAATCCCCAAGTAACCAGATGTCTGGTCCATCAATACCAAACATATAAGGATGGTCCAAAGGCATAATATGGAAGAGAGTTCGACCCGAAACCCATTTCAATCGAGTATTCAGCTGAGCGATGGATGGCCTTCGATCTAGGATCGGGTGGATGAGATTGATTGAGAGTTAAGGGCTTATATAAAGAGGATTGTAATTTGGGATAGGGATTATTATTCATCAAGCTTTCATTCCCTCATCATCTTCTTCATTTTGGCTTTAGGGTTAGCTTAGGGAAGAAGTGTGTGGTTGAGCAAGAGGAGCTTAGGGCAGAGCTTCAGTCCAATTTGGTGATAGTGTAACGACCGGTTTTTCTCATTACTATTATCTGTATTTTCTCCCATATATTTTCTTTCTGTTTTTGTTGTTCGACGTACCCGTACCCGTACCCGTATCCTTTTCTTTTTCAAACTTATTATTATTATTATTATAAATCATTTGATAATTATTTTCAAATAATCTTTGTATAATTAGTCCAACTTTTCAAAATTCAAATTTCAATTTTAAACTCTTAAATTCAAAATTCAAATCTTTTTGAACAAATTAAAATTCAATTGCAACTTACCATTTTTAAACCCATTTAACCTAATTGATTAGCCCTAAATTCCCTTGATTACACCTATTAAATCTTATTAATCAATTTTTTTTCAAAACACTTCCTTAATAGCCTAGCCACGTTTTGAATTCCCCCTTGGCCGAACTGCTCTTCACACACACAGCTTTTAATCATGTAAAAATAATAATAATAGGACACATTAAACCCTTCACGTGCTGCCTCTGGAACAAAACCCCACACCATATCTATTATTATAAAAAAACCCTAAGGCTAACCTTAGAGCAGCCACCTACCTCTCATATTATAAAACCTAGGTTTTCTTTTGTTTCTCCTCAACATCATACGCAGCCGCCCCCTATCCTTTGTTTCTCCACACGAAGAGCAGCACGCAACCGTCTCCTATTACTTCTCCTTCTTCGCTTCACCCTCCAAGGCAACTTGCAAACACCCTCCTACCATCTCCGTGAGCCCTTCATCATCTCCCCTTGCCCAACGCGGCTGCCACCGAAGCTCGCGGCAACACCCCCACGCCCAGGCGACGGCCTTCTCCCCTCTTCCACGCATCACGCAGCAGCGGTACCTCCTCCGCGAGCTGCTCCTCCCCTCAAGGCCACGAGCAGCTCTCCCTCTCTTCATCCACGCACGCAGCAGCCCGCTGTCTCCTTCCTCCTTCCGTGCACTGCAAACAACGCCCAGGAGCTCCTCCTCGTCGTGCCCAGGCCACCCCGTACCCAGCTATGCCTCCTCCCTCCATCCCTCATCCGCGCAGAAACCAGGCACCGTCTTCTTCCTCCCGTGCATTGCAACAGTGCCATCGCTCTTCCCCGCATGCAACACGAGCGCCCAGGACACCGGAAACAGCGCCGCACAGCCTCTCCGCGCGAAACCACCCAGATCCGACGCCGTCAGGCCGCTCACATGTCGTCATCCTCAGATCTGATGCCGTCAGTGACCGGCGCCCCGTTTACGGTTTGGGCGCGGTGTCGTTTTACCGCAAGTGCACGGTTAGTGTAGGGTGCGGGTATATCGAACTCATGGAGGTGGATGGATTGAATGGATACTAGCCTCGCCTAGGTTGTGTGCTAGCTATGCAGATGATATGGGTGGAAGTGTGGAAATAAAAGAAAGAAATGAAAAAGACACGAAATGAATCCCCGCTAACACGGGCTAGGGCACTCATGACACTTGGCATTTGACTTGACCCAGGATGAGACATTGCCCCTAAAGGTGGTACCTAGCGTATCATGAGCCCGATATTCCGGTCGATGCCCAGTACGCTAGGTCTACCCGGTTCCAGACGGTGGGCATTCCCATGTCCATTAACACCTTCTGCAACCGGGAGCATTAAGGCCACAATGATAACTCATATCACTTTGTCCAAGCCGTTCCCATGCGCGAGGACTCGATGTCAACACTAGGGGCGTAAGCTATGGCTAGGGAGTCAACCGCCAAGTTTATTCCCGCTTGGCCCGATGGTCAGAGGCGGTCTTTCTCCCGCCAATTGTAACGACTGGTTTTATCTATATGTATTTTCTAGATATATTATATGTATGGTTGGTTTTCCCCTTGTGTGTGATTTCCGTTTTCGTCGTTTTGTGGTTTCGTCCGTTTCCTTGTGATTTCTAGTCTTTCTTCCTCAGATCATCGAGTTTGGAGTAAGTCATTCGTGACGAGCTTCATATCGCTCATATCTTAGAGATAGGTTGATCTTTGAAGACGTAGGAATCTTCCTGGAGCTTCGCGCTTCGATTCGAGACTTTTCATGCACATTAGTTGGTTCAAGAAGGAGAACCAACCGACTAGATTTCAATCTAGTCGGTCAGTAACCCTTCATGGACCGACTAGTGGGCTTTGATTATTATTCAGGAGTTACTGTTTATCGTTAGTCGGTCTAAGAACATTTTTCGACCGACTAGGTTGCAAACTAGTCGGTCTGCCATTCTTCTTTAACCGACTAGTTCATCGACCATTTTGATGCCGAGTTACTGTTTACTCTTAGTCGGTCTAAGAACGTTCGTCGACCGACTAGTTGTGAAACTAGTCGGTCAGTAGTTGTTCTTTGACCGACTAAATCAAAGTTCATTTCTTCTTCAGGAGTTACTGTTTGGTCTTAGTCGGTCACAGTTGGTCGACCGACCGACTAGTTCTCGAATTAGTCGGTCAACAGCTCTTCTTTGACCGACTAATCAACCCCGAAACCCTAGGGTTCATTTCTGCCGCCGGTTGTTTCTATTTAAACCCCCGAATCTTTTCATTCTTCTTTCATTTTCTTCTGAGCCATTTTCTTCCCCAAATCATCCTCCAACATTTCCTCAAGCCATTCCTTCTTCCTTGGAGCTTCCCTCTCACCATTCTTGCGCCGGCCACCTTCTCTAGGCCACCGGAGCTCGTTTTCAGCCGTAGATTCTTCCGGAGACATTTTTCCATTGCTGTTTTAGATCCGTCTTGGCGTCATTCGTTCGCTGCTCTTACGGTTAGTGAATCTATCCCTTAATCCCTTATAACCCACACTTTAAATTAGAAAACCTAATTAAAAACGGATTAATAAACGATTTAGGATCCTACTACGAAATCGATTTGGTGAACGTTTCTGATCCTTGTTTTGCCGTAACAGCGATCCTTTTCCGTAGAATAGAGTTGTGAGACGTTTTACCGTCGATCGTCATCGTCGGTATCAAGCAAGTGAAACTTGCCAACCTTTTGTTTAGGCCATGTCCTTAGGCCATTTCCTTGTCTTAGCGTAAAAGAGACTAGGCAGTGAAAGGATAGCTGCCTAGACGCCCTTTGATCTAGCTTGACAACGAAGCTAGATCCGTCACCTTCATCATGCTTGCATGTCATGTTTAATTTCAATTAACGGTACGCGAATATCTGTTCATATCATTGCATACATTGATTGTTTATCGTGATTGTGTAGCACATGCTACTTTTAAAATGTAAGCTGCGGCGAGTAGAATTTTGATTCCTACACAGTGATCCGGCTAGGTGCACCCCTATGCCAAATACACTTCCTGGCTCGTGATCCAGAAGCGAGCATAGTGTGTTGCTAATCCCAACGCTCGATACACGTGGAGGGGTAGGGTTAAACGATCGCTTGAGCGTAGAAGTTAGCACGTACAGCTACTTCAGCCAAAAGACGGAAACTCTGAGCACAAAGTGATAATCGTGATAAGTGATTCGTGAATTAGTGATTTGGTAGCTTTTGCTACATCGTGCGTGCTTGTCTCTTCCTTTAAACTGTTGCATCATACTTAACAGCCATGTCATTACATCTTATTATAACTGTTAGGTTGTTAGTTTACTTTCAGTTTCCTTGCTCAAGTCTTTTTAGACTTGCTGACATGTGCCCCTTTCTCTTTGGGTGTCACATGTTAGATCCTGAGCCAGAGCTTATTTTTGAGGACGAGGTGTTTGCGGACGCCGAACCTGAGCCTGTGTTTGACGAGGACTTCGTGGACACTGGTGATCAGTCGTAGAGTCCCTTCTGTGTCGTTTGTTCGTAGCTGTTTGTTGTCGGTGCGTAGCACCTATGCCTTGTCTTCGGTACTTTTGTTGTTGGCCGGTTTGGGGCCTTAGACTCTTTTCGTTGTAGCCTGGTGGCTTTTCTGGATGTTGAACTTATTATTATTATTTGGACAATTCTGAGATTTGAGATTTTATTTCTGTCTCTCCTTGTGTTATTATCTTTGTTCTGTTCGTGGTTACAGGGACCTGCATCTGTTTTAGTAACGCTTATCGGGCATGCAGCTTCACAGCTCCACTTCCGATTGGACCTTCTCACGTCTCGCCTCCATTTTAGGGAAGCGGGGCGTGACAGGTTTTGTTGGTGGCCCATGTAGGTCGCTCTTTAACTGCGATTATCGGAATAACGATAATAATACTAGAATGTCCAATAAATTAAGTTCGACATCCGAGTCATACGCTAGGAGTCTAATTGTTTCGTTTTCTGTGTCATTAGATGGCAGGAAGGCGAAATACCCGAGCTGCTGGTGGTGCGCCCCCTCATGTCGAGGAGCCTGATCGGGAGCCCACCAATGGGGAGATGATGTGGATGATGCTTCAGATGATGCAGGTGCAGCAGGGCGTGCTCCTGCAAGTCCAGAATGCTCCAGTTGTTCGAGCTGCTTGGACAGTTCAGGAGGCCCCTCGCTCCAAGCCAGGAGCGAAGCAGTTTCGAGAGCTGGGTCCTGCATATTTTGATGGTACTGAAGGTCCTCTAGCTGCTGACGAATGGGTCAGGAATATTGAGGATAATTTGAAGATGTCCAAGGTCAACGAGGTTGGCTGGGTTGATTTGGTGAATAGGTAGCTTAAAGATAATGCTCGGAACTTGTGGGATGCCGAGGAGGTGATGCTGGTGCAGCCGATATCTTGGGCTACCTTCAAGTCCATATTTGATGAGGAGTTCTTCCCGAAGGCTGCAAGGAGAGAGATGTTGCAGTGCTTCATTGATTTGAAGCAGGGGAGCAGGACGGTGGATCAGTACCTCCAGGAGTTTACTAGACTGAGCCGGTTCGCACCAAAGATGGTGCAGGATGCTGATGAGAAGGCTCAGAGATTTCTGCAGGGACTCGCTTTGGAGCTTCAGAGTTTTGTGTCTTCTTCTGATTTGGAGTCTTATCAGAAGGTTCTGATTGCGACGAGGAGGCAGGAGTTGATCATAAACCAGAGGAGAGGATTTGCTTCTGGGGCTGGGAAGAAGCCTGTGGAGCAGGCCAGGGCAGTGATGAGACCAGGGTTCAGGCCCAACCAGCCAGCTCAGTTCAAGAGGCCAGGTGGGCCTGTTCTGAAGACTTGCAGCCATTGCGGCAAGGTGGGTCATGTGAGGGTCCAGTGCATGAGACTTTTTGGGGCAGTGCTTGGGCTGTGGCGATGCTTTGCATTCTCTGAAGGATTGCCCGAGTATCAAGCAGCCTTGGAGGGCACCTGTTGCAGCACAGCCGTTGCAGTAGAGAGCGCTGGTACCAGCTGGTCGTGGAGCGGCTCTCGTGCCGCAGAGGCAGGCTTTTCAGCAGGCCGTGCAGCCGAGGAGGCAGGCTTTTCTGATGTCTGAGATAGAGAGCATGGCTGTGGATGAGGTTATCGCAGGTAACTCTCAATCTAGCTGTTTCTTCCATTGTTTAGTTTTGGTTCGTTAGATTTTGTTTAGTTTCTTTCATATGATTGTTTGCTAGAATAGGGTTTGATTGCTAGACTGTTTGTTAAGTGTGATTCTGGTGTGCACATTTCCTGCACGAGTTCTCTTTGACTCTGGTGCATCGATGTGTATTTTGTCGCGGCGCTTCGTGGAGAAGCATTCCTTAACGACGTCCCCTCTTTCCAAGAGTTGGAATATCGTTACTGGGAATGGCGTGGTCTCGGTGCATCGTGGTTACAATTCTTGCTCGTTGGTGGTCTGTGGACATGAGCTTTACGCTGATTTCATTGTCCACGACATCATCAACTACGATGCAGTCCTTGGGATGGATTGGCTGGCGAGTTTCTATGCTACGATCGATTGTCGAAGGTAGAAGGTGGTGTTCGAGATCCCCGGACATCCAGTATTTGAGTTCAGCCGAGGTAGCAGTTCGCTTGGTCCGGTCAGGTTTCGGGCCAGGCCGGTGAAGATTATGGCGATGCAGATGGAGCAGGAGAGGCCAGCGGTAGTGCAGGACTTCGATGACGTCTTCCCCGAGGAGATGTCTAGATTGCCACCCGATCGAGCTCTCGAATTTTCGATTGATCTTATTCCGGGAGCGCAGCCGATTTCGAAAGCGCCCTATCGTATGGCACCAGCAGAATTGGAGGAATTGCAAAAGCAGCTGGATGAGCTTCTTCAGAAGGGTTTCATTCATCCCAGTGTGTCTCCATGGGGAGCACCGGTCTTGCTGGTGTAGAAGAAGGATGGTTCGCGTCGCATGTGCGTGGACTATCGGGAGTTGAATGCGGTGACCGTGAAGAATCGATATCCTTTGCCTCATATTGATGATATCTTTGATCAGCTTGGAGGATCGAGGGTATTCTCGAAGTTGGATCTGAGGAGTGGATATCATCAGTTGAAGGTGAAGAAGGATGATGTTCCGAAGACAGCGTTCAGGACGAAATACGGACACTACAAGTTTGTGGTTATACCTTTCGGTGTAACTAACGCACCCGCAGTTTTCATGAATCTGATGACTCTGATCTTTTATGACTTTTTAGATAAGTTTGTCGTGATATTTATAGACGACATTCTGATCTACTCGAAGTCAGAGGAGGAGCATGCATCGCACTTGAGGACAGTATTGGAGATCTTGAGGAAGCATCGGTTGTATGCTAAGTTTTCCAAGTGCGAGTTTTGGCTGGACAGAGTTGCTTTTCTCGGGCATGTGGTGTCTGGAGATGGTATTTCGGTGGACCCCGAGAAGATCAAGGCTATCAGGGAGTGGCCTATTCCGCAGTCAGCGTCTGAGATCAGGAGTTTCCTTGGATTGGCTGGTTACTATCGGCGATTCATTAGGGACTTTTCCCGTATTGCTGAGCCGATGACCAGGTTGACGCGGAAGGATGTTTCTTTTGTTTGGTCTGATGGTTGTGAAGAGGCTTTTGGTGTGCTGAAGGAGAGATTGACGTCTGCCCCTGTTCTTGCTGTGCCTGACCGTAGCGGAGGATTCGAGATCTTTTGCGATGCTTCTGGCAAGGTTCTCGGTTGTGTGTTGCATCAGCACGGGCATGTTGTGGCGTATGCTTTGCATCAGCTCAAGGCTCATGAGAAGAATTACCCGACGCATGATATGGAGTTGGCCGCAGTTGTGTTCGCTCTTAAGATTTGGAGGCACTTCTTGTTGAGTGAGAAGGTGAAGATCTTCACCGATCACAAAAGCTTGAAGTACATTTTCACTCAGAAGGAGCTCAACATGCGACAGCGTCGATGGTTGGAGCTCATGGCGGATTATGAGATTGATCTGCAGTATCACCCTGGCAAGGTGAATATGGTTCCGGATGCGCTGAGTAGGCTTCCAGCGGTGATGATGTTGACTTCGCAGTGGAGATTGCAGCAGGAGTTTTGCGATTCCAGTGTGGAGATTGTTCTTCCTGGAGAGGCTTCTTCGTTGATGTGTATGCAGATACAGTCGACGATCGTGGATCGGATTAAGGCGAGTCAGGCCGGAGACCCGAAGCTGGTGAGGATTCGGGAGCAGGTAAAAGCCGGTCTGCGGACTGACTTCTTGATTCATGGAGATGGCTCGTTGAGGTTTGGAGCCAGGTTGTGTGTGCCAGCTGGGGATATTAAAGAGGAGTTGCTAGTTGAAGCACACAGTTCGCCGTATTATGTACATCCTGGTGGGACCAAGATGTACAATGATCTTCGTCTGAACTTTTGGTGGCATGGCATGAAGAGGAGCGTGGCTCGGAGTGTAGCCAAGTGTCTGGTTTGCCAGCAGGTAAAGGCAAAGCATCAACATACGGCAGGGTTGCTACAACCGCTTCCGATTCCAGAGTGGAAGTGGCAACACATCACTATGGACTTTGTGACTGGACTGGCTCGGAGTCCGAAGCAGAACGATGCGATTTGGGTGATCGTAGACCGATTGACCAAACCCACGCACTTTATTCCTTTCCGAGTAGGACAGTCTACTGAGACGCTAGCGAGGAGATACATGGAGGTAAACCCTTTTACTTCCCATTTCTATTTCTTCTTCCTAGTCTAGATAGTGATGTAACGTGAATCGAGCAGGAGATCATACGACTTCACGGAGTCCCCGTGAGTATCGTGTAGACAGAGACACGAGGTTCACATCTCAGTTCTGGTAGATTTTGCAGAGGAGTTTGGGTACGCGTCTGAGTTTCAGCACGGCGTATCATCCACAGACAGACGGCCAGTCCGAGAGGACGATTTAGATCTTGGAGGACAAGCTGAGGGCATGCATGTTGGATTTCAAGGGTTCGTGGGAGGACCATCTACATCTGGTGGAGTTCTCTTACAACAACAGCTTCCAGGCAAGTATTGGCATGGCGCCTTTCGCCGCGCTGTATGGGAGGAAATGTCGATCGCCATTGAGTTGGGATGACATTGGTGATCGGGAGCTGTTGGGACCTGAGATGATCGTGGAGGCTGTGGATGTTGTGAGGAACATTCGGGAGAGGCTGAGGATTGCTCAGGACCGTTTTAAGCATTGGGCGGATGCTAAACGCCGTCCTTTGGAGTTTCAGCCAGGCGACCATGTGTTTCTGAGGATTTCCCCGAATCGTGGAGTGATTCGTTTTGGGAAGCAAGGGAAGTTGAGCCCGCGATACATTGGACCGTTTGACATTCTGGAGAGAGTTGGCGAGGTAGCCTACCGCTTAGCCTTGCCGCCATCTTTAGAAGGAGTTCACGATGTTTTCCATGTGTCGCAGCTTCGTCGATACATCAGCGATCCATCGCATGCTGTGGATTTCTAGGAGATTGCCGTTCGCCTAGATTTGACGTATGACCATCAGCCAGTGCAGATTCTGGACAGGCGTCAGAAGTCACTCCGGAACAAGGTTGTCAATCTTGTGAGGGTGATGTGGCGACACGGCTCGCCAGGAGAGTCTACTTGGGAGAGAGAGGATGAGATGAGAGAGCGCTACCCACTTTTGTTCCCTGACACGTGAGTGTTGGGAAATTCCGAGGGCGGAATTTTTCTTAAGTTGGGGAGGATGTAACGACTGGTTTTATCTATATGTATTTTCTGGATATATTATATGTATTGTTGGTTTTCCCCTTGTGTGTGATTTCCGTTTTCGTTGTTTTGTGGTTTCATCCACTTCCTTGTGATTTCTAGTCTTTCTTCCTTAGATCGTTGAGTTTGGAGTAAGTCATTCGTGACGAGTTTCATATCACTCATATCTTAGAGATAGGTTGATCTTAGAAGCCGTAGGAATCTTCCTGGAGCTTCGCGCTTCGATTCGAGACTTTTCGTGCACATTAGTTGGTTCAAGAAGGAGAACCAACCGACTAGATTTCAATCTAGTCGGTCGGCAACCCTTCATGGACCGACTAGTGGGCTTTGATTATTATTCAGGACGGAAACTCTGAGCACAAAGTGATAATTGTGATAAGTGATTCGTGAATTAGTGATTTGGTAGCTTTTGCTACATCGTGCGTGCTTGTCTCTTCCTTTAAACTGTTGCATCATACTTAACGGCCATGTCATTGCATCTTATTATAACTGTTAGGTTGTTAGTTTACTTTCAGTTTCCTTGCTCAAGTCTTTTTAGACTTGCTGACATGTGCCCCTTTCTCTTTGGGTGTCACATGTTAGATCCTGAGCCAGAGCTTATTGTTGAGGACGAGGTGTTTGCGGACGCCGAGCCTGAGCCTGTGTTTGACGAGGACTTCATGGACATTGGTGATCAGTCGTAGAGGCCCTTCTGTGTCGTTTGTTCGTAGCTGTTTGTTGTTGGTGCGTAGCACCTATGCATTGTCTTTGGTACTTTTATTGTTGGCCGGTTTAGGGCCTTAGACTCTTTTCGTTGTAGCCTGGTGGCTTTTCTGGATGTTGAACTTATTATTATTATTTGGACAATTCTGAGATTTGAGATTTTATTTCTGTCTCTCCTTGTGTTATTATCTTTGTTCTGTTCGTGGTTACAGGGACCTGCATCTGTTTTAGTGACGCTTATCGGGCGTGCAGCTTCACAGCTCCACTTCCGAGCGGACCTTCTCACGTCTCGCCTCCATTTTAGGGAAGCGGGGCATGACACCAATGACAATAAAACGCCCCCGCATAACCCTAATAGCCAAATAGGTCTACTGTGATTTCGAGCAATACATCGAAGCAAATCTTGACTGGACAAGACACCGGACCCCAATCCCCAACACAACTAGTGTGTTGTCATACGAATTGGACTCAGATTGCTAGAAATCCCCATTGACACATTTCATCGAACACATACCATGCAATCAAGTCAAATGTAGATTCCAAGCATCAATCCTACCTTAACCCGTATTAGGGTTCATCATACACTACTCAATGGTGAAGAACATAGAAACAAGCAACAGAAAAGACATACAAACATTCACCATCAAGCAAAATAAACACAACACAAAACAATGGAAAATGAGAGAAGAAAATACTTATCTCGCGTTCGAATCCATCAATCCGGTACAAGATTTATTGATAAAAAGCCCTAATCTAAACTAACCTAAGCTCCCAGCAAAGGGGCTGAAAAAGCCCTAAAAATAGAAGCGATCTCCCTTCAGTCGGCCAACATTGTGTATTTATAGTCCCCTTTGAAACCCTAATGGTTCAGGTCTAAAACCGCAGAAAAATCGCCACCCGATCAGTTGATGAGTAAACCGATCGGGTGAGAGCTTTGAAGACCTTCAACCGGACGCTGAGGCGAGCGGGTGGCGCGAGCAGGTCGTCGAATGGGGAGATGAAACATCTGGTGAACTGATCGGTTGAGTATTCAACCGATCAGTTGGAATTGTCCCCAAAAAGATAGAGAACACAGATGATTTGGCACGATCAGCGAACCGGTCGGTTGAGCTCTCCGGGCCTTCGTTTGGAAAAATCAGCTACAGATGAACCGATCGGATGAGATGTCACCCGATCGGTTGGAATTCAGCTCCAAATGGCCAAGAGCTCTGGTGGATTGAATCGGTCGACGAACCGGTCGATTGACACGCTCCTCACTCTGGCCTCCGTCCGGGTCGGACACGCGTGCATCACCCGATCGGTTGGCTGTGTCCACCTGATCGGTTGAGGGCTGAAAAATAGCGATCTTCGTCGTACGACCCCGTGGATTGCGCGTGATATCTTCGTTATATGTCCCCTACGCTGGAAATCTCCTGCAAATACACAAAAACACAAAGAAGTGAAAGAAAACTAGAAATAACAAGAAAATGGGTATGGGATGAGGGAAAACAACGGAAAAACACAAAGAAGACGTGCATGAATATATAAAATATAAACACACGTCAAAATCCCCCAAGCTGAACCCTTCCTCATCCTCGAGGAAGACGAGCGAGAGTAGGAGCTCGAAGGGAAAAAATAAAGGGAGAGAGAGAGAGAAAGAGAAATCAAAATCCTAAATCGCCCGTCAGAGCCAACAAAATCAGACACGCCACACTAAACAAGCATACGATAAAACACATCACTAAACCAAGGAAATATGAGTCCAAACAAGTGTTGTGGGCCCACGCGGTGAAGCGCGAGTGAGTGTGGTCGCATGCTAGCCGACGGTGTTACTATATACATTGTGCAGTGAAGCTCCATATACACAAATCCAGGGAAAGACCCAAATATCGATTCGATTTGAAATAAGCGGTGAATAAATAGCTCAAGCATGCATGAGAACAGAGTAAGAATAGAAACGTATCATGCATCAGGGACTCCACAGCTAGGGACTAGGAAATCACCACACTATCGCCTAGGTAACCGCTAGAAAGTTCCTATTCCAAGTGTTTTCGAAAACGATGGAGGTTGAGAAGATGTGGAGTAGCACACTCGGTGCAAACTCTCGCCTTCCCTTTATTCTCGGTAGGTAGGAAAATATTCACACATTTTTTTGGGTTTTGGGCATTTGTATTTTTTTTTGGATTTTTGGCTGTACATATATTTTTTTCCTATTCTCTTTTCATTTCTTTTTTTTTGGGTTTTTCTTTTCTCTCTTTTTTTTGGATTTTTGGATTTTGGGATATATACATGTGTACTCTCCCAAGTGGAAGAACGGTACACAACGAGGGGATTTACACCAAGTAAAACAAAAAAGAAATCGGATTCTAAACACTTGGGCAAAGGAGATTTTTCTCGCTAATCAGAGCATAGGCTAAATGGGTTATCCTAGTCCTTGTTTGTGGAATCCCGACACATGCGAATTGAAGTATACGATATAAATATATAACATGCATATAGAAGCAGACAGTAGAAGCAAATACCAAATATTCAAATCAAAGCATGATAATCTAGGGGTCAACCAAGGATAGGTATATAAATCAGAATCACAAAGTAGAAGCACACTATAAGCTAGACACGACACACGACTCACATAAAAGCAAAGTGGACCCTCGAAGCGTGAAATACAAGAGGACTCAGCTTCCTAGGGTTAGTGAAACTGATAATCGTAGCCATGCTAGGTGTGTGTGTGTGATTCTGTGGCAATTCATCATATGGGGTCATCTCTAGGAGAAAGAGATAAAAAGAAAGAAAGAAAAAGAAAAACACGAAGAAAACGACTCAAAAACGAAGAAAATGACAAAAATGACGCACGAAGTGCGACTCCCCCAAGCTGAAACTTGCATTGCCCTCAATGCAATAGAAGTAAATACGAGAGAGCAATGAAAATGGGGGGGGGGGAATATGCACCGACACAAAAAATATGGAAAACGAGGAAATCACACAAACGAAACTGAAAAATAAAAAGGAGGAAAAAGAAACATAGAAAATAAAAGATAGAAAAAACAGAACCACACGACACATATAAACAGACACACAACAACGAAAGAACACGACAACACACACAAAATACGATTTCCCCTAAGCTAGACATGACAATGCTAGCGAAATGATATGATCATGGTGATGCAGAAATATGCTAGGGGGAAGATCGGAAAAGAAAAAGAAAGAAATCAAAATGAAGGAGAGGACGAGTCTTCGTCCTCCTCGGTAGAGGATGGGGGTGAAATGATAGAAGGACACGCCATGATGGGTTATTATGATGCAAAAGCAAACCCTAGATGCGCTCCCCTCGCTAATGAGAGGAGACGAGATTATTCTAATCTAAACTAGAAAGTTGTAAATTTCTACACTACTAGATTAGGATACACCTGAGCATAGGCGGATCCAAGATCTGGAGTTGGGCAGGTAGCTGCTCTAACTGCTCCATCTGTGGCTCCGCCAGAAGTGATGTGCTACGTGTGCCAATGGACCCAAGCAATGCACCTCCAAACATCCTTAGTAGGTGTCCACCTGTGACCTGCAAAGGACGAGGTGCATTAGTCCATGGCAAGAAATTGTTTCCCAAAATAAATGTATGCCCGAGATAATCGTCAACATAAGATGGACAAATAATAAAGGGGTGACGAATACTCCCTGAGAATGGGTCGCTATCCTCTGTATGAGTGACGACCGAATTCTTGCTCTCCATGAGAAGTGGCTCTCCAGGTAGTGACACACCGCAGCATACCTCGAGGGAAATAGATCCTGTGTCCTGCGAGAGATATGGTGTGTCAAAAACATATAAGTCTAAAGAAATAGGACGTGAAAAGCGAGACTCAAAAGTGGAGTGAGAGTGAGTATGAAAATCTCTGTGAATAGGGGCAATATGCTCAAGTAGGTGCTCAGCCGCAGAAGAAATGGGGAGCGACGGTAGAGGTAGATGTGACTCAGGCTCCATGAAGTGGACCATCGTATTCAAGCCATCATGCACATTCTCCTCGACGATATGCTCATACTCCACCATCTGCCCGATGTCCTGAATAACATCCTCATGGTTGACCACAGACCAAGGAGGAAGCGGTGACAGAGATGGCTGTGGAGGTGGAGGTGGATGTGGACCCATCGTATGTGGTCGTGGTGTCCTCGTCCTCACGCACATCCTCCTCGCCGGTATGCATAAGCTCTGTAAACTCTTCGGTGCTCTCAAAGGACTCATGTGGGGTGTCCAAATCAAGACAAGAAGTCTCTCCCACAGATCCTATAGAAATCACCCCATCCTCACTATCATCATCAAAAAATGCTTCGTCATCCAAGTGGTAGTGTTGGAAAAATGGGGTGTCGGCATGAGATGTGTCTATGGTGGCCGATGGCACGGTGGTCTCAACCATGGAAGTGGGTATATCCTCACCTTCATACCCTCTCCTTGGTGTAGGACCGGTGATTGGTACTATCAAGTTTTGTAATGTTTGGCCTCGGTTAAACATGGCACTTTCAAGGAGAGACATGAGGCTTGATTCTTCTTGTGTTGGTAGAGGGATATAAGGTTGAGAAAATGGATGGGAGGTGTTTGGGCTAAGGTTGTGGGAAAATGTTTGGCCTTGATGTAGGGGGAGGCTCTCAAGCGTTAATGGGCAATCATAATACATGTGCCCTACCATCCCACAAGTCTCACAAACCACAACTGAATAAGGATCGTATCCTCCCATCTGAGCATCGAAATTTGATCTCCACATGGTTATACCAAAGATACCTAGACAACAAAAATAAGAAAACTAGAGAGGAGTATCAATAGCACAAGAGAATAACAATAAGATAATATAATGGTGGGGGGGAAAAATTTCTCGGTTATTGTATTTGTTTTTTTGCGTAGTCTAACGAACCCAAGCTAAGCTAATATCAAACCGAACGCCTCTCCGGCAACGGCGCCAAAAACTTGACCGGCGCCCCTTTCACGGTTTGGGCGCGGTGTCGTTTTACCGCAAGTGCATGGTTAGTGTAGGGTGCGGGTATATCGAACTCAGGGAGGTGGATGGCTTGAATGGCTACTAGCCTCGACTAGGTTGTGTGCAAGCTACGCAGATGATATGGGTGGAAGTGTGGAAATAAAAGAAAGAAATGAAAAAGACACGAAATGAATCCCCGCTAACACGGGCTAGGGCACTCATGCACTTGGCATTTGACTTGACCCAGGGTGAGACATTGCCCCTAAAGGTGGTACCTAGCGTATCATGGGCCCGATATTCCGGTCGATGCCCAGTACACTAGGTCTACCCGATTCTGGACGGTGGGCATTCCCATGTCCATTAACACCTTCTACAACCGGAAGCATTAAGGCCACAATGATAACTCCCAACACTTCGTCCAAGCCGTTCCCACGCGCGAGGACTCGATGTCAATGCTAGGAGCGTGAGCTATGGCTAGGGAGTCAACCGCCAAGTTTATTCTCCCTTGGCCCGACGGTCAGAGGTGGTCTTTCTCCCGCCAATGACAATAAAACGCCCGCGCGTAACCCTAATGGCCAAATAGGTCGACTGTGATTTCTAGAAATACATCGAAGCGGATCTTGACTGGATAAGACACCAGACCCCAATCCCCAACACAACTAGTGTATTTCCGTACGAATTGGACTCATATTGCTAGAAATCCCCATTGACACATTTCATCGAACACATACCATGCAATCAAGTCAAATGTAGATTCCAAGCATCAATCTTACCCTAACCTGTATTAGGGTTCATCATACACTACTCAATGGCGAAGAACATAGAAACAAGCAACAAAAAAGACATACAAACGTTCACCATCAAACAAAAAAACACAACACAAAACAATGGAAAATGAGAGAAGAAAATACTTATCTCGCGTTCGAATCCATCAATCCGGTACAAGATTTATTAATCAAAAGCCCTAATCTAAACTAACCTAAGCTCCCGGCAAAGGGGCTGAAAAAGACCTAAAAAATAGAAGTGATCTCCTTTCAGTCGGCCAACATCATGTATTTATAGTCCCCTTCGAAACCCTAATGGTTCAGATCCAAAATCGCAGAAAAATTACCACCCGATCGGTTGATGAGTCAACCGATCGGGTGAGGGCTTTGAAGACCTTCAACCGGGTGCTGAGGCGGGCGGGTGGCGCGAGCAGGTCGTCGATTGGGGAGATGCAACATCAGGTGAACCGATCGGTTGAGTATTCAATCGATCGATTGGAATTGTCCCTAAAAAGACAGAGAACACAGATGATTTGGCACGATCAACGAACCGGTCGGTTGAGCTCTCCAGGCCATCGTTTGGAAAAATCAGCTACAGATGAACCGATCGGGTGAGATGTCACCCGATCGGTTGGAATTCAGCTCCAAATGGCCGAGAGCTCTGGTGGATTGAACCGGTCGACGAACCGATCGGTTGACACGCTCCTCACTCTAGCCTCCGTCCGGGTCGGACACGCGTGCATCACCCGATCGGTCGGCTGTGTCCACCCGATCGGTTGAGGGCTGAAAAATAGCGATCTTCGTCGTACGACCCCCTGGATTGTATGTGACTCCTCCTGTTGCTTCAGGGACTCATGATATCTTCGTTATATGTCCCCTACGCTGGAAATCTCCTGCAAATACACAAAAACACAAAGAAGTGAAAGAAAACTAGAAATAACAAGAAAATGGGTATGAGACGATGGAAAACAACGGAAAAACACAAAGAAGACGTGCATGAATATATAAAATATAAACGCACGTCAGTCAGCCCCGGGACTCGCTGTAACCCTCGCAACCCCCTGCAGAGCCTCCTGATGCCGCTGTCCGCCGTTTCCTCGCTGCCGCGACGAGTTTCAGACCGTAGGCGTTGCACATATCATTTTCACTGCCCCACTCGCTACATAACGGTTAGTACCCCTACCTATAACTTATAACCCACACCGTAATCTAAAGAACCTAATAAAACGGATCGCTAGACGTCGTAGGAATCAGTTTAACCTTTGTTATGTTCAAAAACAGCTTAATCTGATTTTGTGTTTTATCAAACCAGCAAACCATTACCAACGTAGCATAGTACCCGTTGAGACGTTTCCGACGACACCAAGAACGCCAAAAACAGGCAAGTATGCAAATTGATATGAATTTTTGAAGTCTGAGGGTTTTTGTGTCACTTTTACTTATTGCTGTATAACTTGAAAACCACACGTGAAATGATGCATGAAAATGATGCCATGACATTCTGGACTAAATTTGTGACCCAACAGCATATCACATGATATACTTCAATTTTAAACAACAACAAAGAAAATTGGTTTCTGTAGCATATTCAACGAAAACTCATGTTCAACGTTATTTTAAGACTGTTGTAAATGTTGTTTAATCCACTCCTACTTGTGGAAAATGTTGTATAAACGAATTAATATTGATAAAATTAAATTTTTGCAAGTCTTGAAATGTTTAACAAGTTGAGACATCGTGAAAATCGTGCGCCTCGAAGGCAGAATCGTGAATTCGTGATGTCGTGTGAGTCGACTAGGCTGGCTCGTGTTCCAGCAGAAAATTGGGGTGGGGTTAGGGTTGAGTGGCCACTAGGCATATGAAAGGGTCCTCTCTTCAAGAGCACCACCCGCATGTGGTGGGTTAGCGTCAATCACGGTAAGCCCCCGTGAGAAGAATGACTCACTCATCACAACCTAAAGGCGAGAACCTTATGATAGATGTGAACTAGTGACATGAAACTTGCAACGCTAATATGACCTCAGTAAATTGACATGCTAACGAAATCAAGCAAAAACCTTACTTTATTTCTTGTAACTACTTAGAACTGCATGTTAGGACGTCTCGTTTTATTTCCTCATAATTGGCATGTTTAATTTATTGCCGTCATCTCTTTTAAATATTTAATGTCTCTTAAATTCATATCGTTTGTAGATCTTGTCTGGGTTGCTAATCTTTTCTTGCAGACCCCTTGCTGACATACATTCATGTTTTTGGATGTATGTCTGATTCTGAGCTTGAGTACCCCGAGGATCCATTCGTGACGCCCGACTTGGAGAGCCAAGAGTTCGCCCCTGACGCCGAGCCTCTCCCAGCGGAGGACTAGTGGACCCAAACTTTACTGCTTTCCCTTAGTTATGTTCAGTTGTTGTTCGTTGATTAGTGTACATTTAATTCCGGTTGCTACTTTAGCCCAGCTGTGGCTTTGTTGTTTAATTTCGTGTACAAACTTTTATCTCTGGATGTGTCATTTATCTTTTGAATGTTTTTTGATTGTTCTGAAACGCAAATGAAAGGACCTCCCCTGTGTTTTTATCACAGACGCTTATTGGACTCGAGCTTCACCGCTCCAGTTCAAGCGGACCACGTAACGTTCTCGCTTCCGGTGTCTTTTGGGAAGCGGTGCATTACATGTTTTAGTGGTAGCCCATGCAGGTCCTGCAACTGCGAAATTCAGAACAATGAGAACACTTTTCATTAGCCAAAACATCCAGAATTAGTTCGTACGCAAAATTACTCGAATACCTTGTCTCAGCACGATGGGAAACCCAATACCAGGATAATCGGAAGAGTTAGTTAGTCGCTCGTGCTCGTTAGTTAGACACCCTTGCCACAAATTAGTATTATCATCTTGGGAGCCACCCTAGCGATTGGTCATCCAGCTCTGACCATATTAGATTTTTGAGTTTCGTTAGTCGTTCGCTTAGATTTATCGAAGCTAGGGCCCAACCGAACGTAGCGATCGTCGCCGTGCAAGTCGAACCTAAGATGCCTGCAATGAGTAAACTTTGAGGCGTAAGATATTCCAGATCCATAAGATCTCGATCTTGATCCTCTATGAACCCTCACCTCGGCTTCCCTATCGCAGTCTAGTTCGTTGATGAACCTTAGTGCTAAACCTTAGTCGACCCAATGATTATTTCCCCCTGATTTTACTATTTCCTAATCAATTTACTTCCATGTTAGTGATCGTAGAACGCCATCGTAGCGTATTCACGGAGTTATTTCTTAGTCGTCCTTACGTTTCGATCGTCGAACCTATTCCTTGTCCTCGATTCACATAAACTCTTCAAATCCGCTATCTTCAACCTTGAAGCTCCCCATTGCAGATCCAGGGTCTTCTAAAAAGTATTTTCGATATTTCTTTTATTGAATTCTTTGCTAAGTTTAAAATCATTTCGAAAACTTTTACTTAGATTTTCTACACTTCAGTCGACTTAAACCCAATCTTGATTATGAAACCCTTCTGACGCGATCTTTAGTTATTATCTTATAGCGATTTTTTAACTTACATCTTCCGCACTTCTATTTTCACATAATATCGTATGTCTACTCTATTTTCCTCATGTAATGAACTTCTTTTTAAAACTTTATTTCTATTTCGCTAGTTCAAAAATATCATCTCCTTTTCTTACTAATATATTTCAAAACAGTCATTCATACATACTTTTAAAATACTTTCCTAGGTTAAAAAGAACTTCAATATCTTGTGTATCAGTCTTATAATCATTGTCTTCATTTTTTTTAAAAAAAAGAGAGAAGGAATTTTTTTTCCAAACCCATTTCCATTTGCAAAACATGCACTACATCACTATGCCCATATTACTCTTCACCTATTATTTGATTAATCATATTTTACGTTTTAACTTATACTGTATGCTCGCTATTTTACGTAAGTTATAATGATATTATTATTTTTACACATATCTTATCTTCCTAATTATTTAATTATTCATAAATATTTTATGTGACCCAACCAAACTAACCTCTTATCCATGCCACCTCCGGAATCTTCCATCACAACATTAATTCGTTGCGTCTTCCAGCTCTAAATCCTACACTATTACTTAGTTATCACATTAGTGCTTATCATTGCTTAGGGAGACCATTAACATTGATTGTGGTGTTTTTGTGGTGCATGTGAATCGATAGTGGGTGTAGACCCGTATGTGCGAATCTCTATATACCACACATGTATAAGTGTGCTTATCCTTAGTATATTAGTATGGTGTGTTGTCTATTATGTCGTATGTGCATGTACGGTAATTTATGATATATATGTATATAGTCGAGTATAGAGTAGTAAGTGTTATATTTATACTTAGGCGAGTGATTAGCTATATCACTATAGGAATATCTGTGCGTATTAGATTTAGTATTGGCTAGTTATTAGGGGTATATATACCTTAGTCGTACTTGTTAATGGTTGTAATTGTATGCTAGTACAAGTGATATGCAAGTTAGGTGTATGATAATAAGTGTATGTATAGTTGGGTGTGCAAATTTGTTATGTGATCTATATGTTAGTATGTCTGGCGTGTGCTCGTGTGTATATATATGTATGTGGTTAGTTATAGGTATATATATGTTGTATGATTAATTGTGTTTTATGTATAGTAGGATTATAATATTACCCCTACGGGATGATGTATGAGCATGTGTATTCCAGGAAGTATGTATAGTCGTGTGTTTGTGACTATGTATACATGGATGTATGTAATAGTATACTAGCCCTATGTAAGTTACCATGGTTATGTATACCGGTGTGTGTATATGTATGTCCTATAGAGATACGAGATAGGCGTGTAGTAGTGTAAGTATGTATATGTATGTAAAATGAACGTATGTATAGGAATTTGAAAGTGTGTGATATATGAGTAAGCATATGCATATGGATGTATATGGGTCATTATAATGTATGTATGACTGGGATAGAATGACCTTAGTGTCTAAGTCCGCGCACCCCTATGACGGCTATTTAAGGAAGTCTGAGGACGGACTTGATCTTAAGGTGGGTAGATTACGATGACCCTAGTGCTAGGAGTAAGGCTTATATAAATCTGTGTATGGTGTAAGGTATTACATGCATGAATATACGTGTGGTGATATGTATTATAATGTGTGGATGGTATTATGTGGTATGTAAAAGTGATTGTATGATTGAAGTGTTAATTGACAAAGAGTGATTGTATTTTTGTATTAGTGGTATGTCTATGGGACGTGTAGTACTATATCATTATAGATTGTGAGAGTATATGATATATGGTAATACATTAGGTATTAGTAATAATGTGAGTGTGCAAGGGGATGGCACACTTATAGCTAGTAAATTGATGTGGTTGTGTAGTAAGGTGTTACTATTCGCCGAGAATAATATTGGTAGGATGGTATTATATTAAACGTGTTATGTTAATACATAATTGGTTAAGTGTGTATGTGTATTGTTACTACTATTAGCATGGACATTGATTAGTATTATCAGTGGTAATACTATTGGTATTGATATTAGTATTAGAAATAATATTTGGATATGCCATGATGGTTATTTATAGTGTGTATCAAGGTTGTAAAAAACGCTAGGTGCTAGGCGTTCGGATTGCTAGCGCCTAGCGCCCAAAGCATTAATCGGGGATTAATCGGCCTAGGCGGATTTGCATTTTTTAATTATTTTACTTATTTTTATATAGTAAATTTATATATATATATATATTATTTAAAATACATCAAATATTTAATACATACGAAATCAAATCCAGTTTACCTACTTTAGAGTATTTGTGTGCAACAAAATAAAATTTAAAAGACACTCTTGTGCAATTAAGCCATTTACCAAAAACGCCCAGACACCGCCCAGGAACCGCCCAGGAACCGCCAAGAGTGGCCCGACACCGCCCACAACGCTTAGGCGGCCGATTAATCCCAAAAATGCCTAGATTGAATGCACAGGCCATACTCGGAGCGTTTACTGGCCGCCTAGCGCCTAGGCGGCCACCCAGGCGGCCGCCCATGCCGATTTTTAGAACACTGGTGTGTATACATTAGGAGAAGAGATGCGAGCATTACCCTTACGTTTTCCCGGTGCCTTAGCCGATGAGATTCCGAGGACGGAATTGTTTTTAAGGTGGGTAGGATGTAATGATCGGTTTTTCTCATTACTATTATCTGTATTTTCTCCCGAATATTTTCTTTTTGTTTTTGTTGTTCGACGTTTCTGTACCCGTACCCGTACCCGTACCCGTATCCTTTTCTTTTTCATACTTATTATTATTATTATTATAAATCATTTGATAATTATTTTCAAATAATCTTTGTATAATTAGTCCAACTTTTCAAAATTCAAATTTCAATTTTAAACTCTTAAATTCAAAATTCAAATCTTTTTGAACCAATTAAAATTCAATTGCAACTTACCATTTTAAAACCAATTGAACTTAATTGATTATCCCTAAATACCTTTGATTACACCTATTAAATCTTATTAATCAATTTTTTTCAAAACAATTCCTTAATAGCGTAGCCATGTTTTGAATTCCCCCTTGGCCGAACTGCTCTTCACACACACAGCTTTTAATCACACAAAAAATAATAGGAAACATTAAACCCTTCACGTGCTGCCTCTGAAACAAAACCCCACACCATATCTCTTATTATAAAAAAACCCTAAGGCTAACCTTAGAGCAGCCACCTACCTCTCATATAATAAAACCTAGGTTTTCTTTTGTTTCTCCTCAACATCATACGCAGCCGCCCCCTGTCCTTTGTTTCTCCACATGAAGAGAAGCACGCAACCGTCTCTTACTGCTTCTCCTTCTTCACTTCACCCTCCAAGGCAACTCGCGAACACCCTCCTACCATCTCCGTGAGCCCTTCATGATCTCCCCTTGCCCAACGCGGCTGCCACCGAAGCTCGCGGCAACACCCCCATGCCAAGGCAACGGCCTTCTCCCCTCGTCCACGCATTACGCAGCAGCGGCGCCTCCTTCGCAAGCTGCTCCTCCCCTCAAGGCCGTGAGCTGATCTCCCTCTCTTCATCCATGCACGCAGCAGCCCGGGGTCTCCTTCCTCCTTCCTCGCACTGCAAACAACGCCTAGGAGCTCCTCCTCGTCGCGCCCCGGCCACCCCACGCCCAGTTGTGCCTCCTCCCTCCGTCCCTCATCCGCGCAGCAACCACGCACCCTCTTCTTCCTCCCACACAATGCAACAGTGCCATCGCTCATCCCCACGTGCAACACGAGCGCCCAGGACGGTGGAAACAGCGCCGCACAGCCTCTCCCCGCGAAACCGCCCAGATCCGATACCGTCAGGCCGCGCACACGTCGTCAGCCTCAGATCTGATGCCGTCAGCCCCGGGGACTCGTTGTAACCCTCGCAACCCCCTGCAGAGCCTCCTGACACCGATGTCTGTTGTTTCCTCGCTGCCGCGACGAGTTTCAGACCGTAGGCGTCGCACGTATCGCTGTCGCTGCCCCCACTCGCTGCGTAACGGTTAGTATCCCTACCTATAACTTATAACCCACACCGTAATCTAGAAAACCTAATAAAACGGATCGCTAGACATCGTAGGAATTAGTTTAACCTTCGTAGTACCCGTTGAGACGTTTCCGACGACACCAAGAACGCCAAAAACAGGCAAGTATGCAAATTGATATGAATTTTTGAAGCCTGAGGGTTTTTGTGTCACTTTTACTTGTTGCTGTATAACTTGAAAACCACACGTGAAATGACACATAAAAATGATGCCATGACATTCTGGACTAAATTTGTGACCCAACAGCATATCACACGATATACTTCAATTTTAAACAACAACAAAGAAAATTGGTTTCTGTAGCATATTCAACAAAAACTCATGTTCAACGTTATTTTAAGATTGTTGTAAATGTTGTTTAACCCATGCCTACTTGTGGAAAAGGTTGTATAAACGAATTAATATTGATAACATTAAATTTTTGCAAGTCTTGAAATGTTTAACAAGTTGAGACATCTTAAAAAATCGTGCGCCTCGAAGGCAGAATCGTGAATTCGTGATGTCGTGTGAGTCGACTAGGCTGGCTCGTGTTACAGCACAAAATTGGGGTGGGGTTAGGGTTGAGCGGCCACTAGGCGTATGAAAGGGTCCTCTCTTCAAGAGCACCACCCGCATGCGGTGGGTTAGCGTCAATCACGGTAAGCCCCCGTGAGAAGAATGACTCACTCATCACGACCTAAAGGCGAGAACCCTATGATAGATGTGAACTAGTGACATGAAACTTGCAACGCTAACGTGACCTCAGTAAATTGACATGCTAACGAAATCAAGCAAAAACCTTACTTTATTTCTTGTAACTACTTAGAACTGCATGTTAGGACGTCTCGTTTTATTTCCTCATAATTGGCATGTTTAATTTATTGCAGTCATCTCTTTTAAATATTTAATGTCTCTTAAATTCATATCGTTTGTATATCTTGTCTGGGTTGCTAATCTTTTCTTGCAGACCCCTTGCTGACATACATTCATGTTTTTGAATGTATGTCAGATTCTGAGCTTGAGTACCCCGAGTATCCATTCGTGACGCTCGACTTGGAGAGCCAAGAGTTCGCCCCAGACACCGAGCCTCTTCCAGCGGAGAACTAGTGGACCCACACTTTACCGCTTTCCCTTAGTTACTTTCAGTTGTTGTTCGTTGATTAGTGTATGTTTAATTCCTGTTGCTATTTTAGCCCAGCTGTGGCTTTGTTGTTTAATTTCTTGTACGAACTTTTATCTCTGGATGTGTCATTTATCTTTTGAATGTTTTCTGATTGTTCTGAAATGCAAATGAAAGGACCTCCCCTCTGTTTTTATCACAGACGCTTATTGGACTCGAGCTTCACCGCTCCAGTTCAAGCGGACCACATAACGTTCTCGCTTCCGGTGTCTTTTGGGAAGCGGGGCGTTACAGATAGAGATGCTTAACTTTCTCTCTGTTTATTAGCTTCCAATCTTTGTAAGGAATCTTTTAATTAATGGAAGTTAGCATTTTTATCTCTATGATTGGCCAACCTATTTTGTGTGTGATGTGATGTAATTAGGGATTACCTTCCTCTATGCTTTCCATTCAATTATGTTTGTATTAAATGCTTAAATCATTGGATTATGGTTATCTATGTTTTTATCGCAATGCATTACCCATCGAGTGGTTCGATAAGGATGAAATGCTGTGAGGCATTTCCTACGTATAATAGCATTACTCGTGAGGGGTCACAAAGGGGATGATGCTCAGTGAGGCGTTATCTACGTGCTCCTACACTTTTTGTTGAGGGATCCGAGAATTAGGTGCCACAAGATATTCTCTACATGTATAAGACCCATCGAGGGGCCCTAAATGTACTTATGGTGGAGTGTTGAGAGGCACTACCTAGCAGTTAGGATATTGAACCTACAAACCCAATGATTACATATGATATTAATACCATTGTGCTTGATTGCCAAATCTTCCAATCCATATACCTTGGCATGGATGTGGGATTGAGTTATTTGATGTTGTTAGCTCAAAAGCCTCATGATCGAGAATGGAATGCATAGTTAGGCAAAACGCTAATGAAATAAAAAACACACATACTTCTCATATTGCGACGCCCACACTAACCCCATCATAGATTTAGTTTAACTTCGACACTTATACTATTGCACAACCATCTCGCCTTCAAAAGGTGGGTTGTATCTCATTGAATTATTTTTTCGCTTAATTTAGGATTATGAATTTGTAGATAAGTGTTGTCATTGTTAATACGATAGCTGACTCACCACGTTTATTACTTCTTGATCTCTTACGCTTAGGAGTTGTAATATTTTGAGACAAGCAATTATCTAAAGGACTTGAGCTTGCACTGAAGATCTAGCCTGTAACCTCACATGAAACAATTTCTTCGAGGCCTCGAATCTAGCTATTCGAGATTGCTCACCATATATCTCTTTTACATGAAGGAATATGGATTGGACGTGCATATTCTCATGCTGTCTTTGCAACTCATTATTCATGGATGCAAGCATGAGGCATTTGGTTAGCTCATAGTTCTGAGTCTAGATCTTGAAAAGTTTGTTTTCTTCATCGAAGAACTTATCAGTTGAGGTCATAGAAGGTGTTTCATTCAGCACATATGCAATCTTGTCATAAGTTAACACAATTTTAATGTTTATCAGCCAGTCGTTGTAATTAGGTTCAGTGAGGTTGTTTTTGTCAAGGATCAATTTCAAGTCAGTCATGATACTGCAAAAGAATATTAAAAGAGTTACGATAATGAAGCAGATGTTCTTAAAATAATTAGATTGGTTTTCATCTAACTATTTCTCAACTAATTTTTGCGAATATCTTAAAAACAAAAGAAAGATGAAAAGTATCTTATAATTTCTTAGTGGGATTAAGATCCAACTATCTTAAGTTCGAAAACCTTGACCTTCTTCAACAAATTATTGTACCACATAGTTGGTAGACACATTCTTTGTCAATTGCAACACTTTGCAACTCTCAGTTTTGGTTTACACCCCTAGCCCTTTATGACCTTGGCATTCGTCACAAAGCATAAAGTCTAGTCAAGTCTTTCCCATCATTTCGTATTCAGTAGGATGCGAGCAATGTTCCCTTGACCTTCATCAACAAGGCCCATACTCACATCCCTTAAATCCATCTTATGGTTACAAAGATGCATCACTTAGGATTAAAATACTAAGGATTGACCTTCTTCAATAACCATAGCACCAATCCTAAGTACTCTACATTCTTTGAAATAACGGAGGGCTACAGATAATCCTTAAAAGGGGCTTGAACATATCAGACTTAATATAGTTGGAAAAACTAAGTCATGTAATTTAGTTGAATAAAACAATTCAAACTGATGACTTGGCCAGGTAGGCACAATCTAGTGATGGAGGTTTTTCGTGGGTTGAATCACTAAGTCCACGTTCCTTAATTATAAGAACCTTGACCAAACTCGCCATTCTTAGTTAAACGCCAATGTGATCATTTGAACTTCAAATCCAATAAATATTTATGACCTTTGTACTTCCAACTATCTTGGGTTTAACATCTACTAATAATTGGATTAATTAGGTTATCATGCAAAATATATATCATGAACAAACAATTTGTAAATAAGCTATATTTTGCGAGTAACAATAAGTGATTTCATTTAATTTAGTAAGGAACCCTACAAGCAGATATAAATAAAATCGCTAAATAATTGCTCAGACCATGGGGGCAACATCATAAATTGTTAGGTTAGATTACTAACGGTAGAGTGGTCGCAGGATCCTCATAATTATTTAGCTTATAACCATATTAAAACTAACAACCACATGATCCTATCATGAAATTTAGACTATAATCATATTATAGCTAACATCCACATGATCTTATCATGAAAATGTTTTAAAAGAATTTTAAAACAATTTTAAAACATCTTTTAAAATCATAACCCTTGAAGATTAATCATGATTAAACAATTTAATCCATGTTATCATATAACATATCACGAATAATCTTCTAATAAAAATAAAAGATTTAAAATAATCAAAGCGCTGCATGTTGCTAGATTATTCGAGTAGGCATCATATACTGGTCGACTAATCCACAATCTACAGGTTACACAACTACCTCTAGGTGGATTATTTGACTAGTATATGACTACTTGTCGACTAATCCGTAACAGGTGACTTATGCAAACATGATGTTTCGACGATAAAAATCCAATTATTAATGATTACAGGTTTATATCTGCATATAAACCTAGATAGCAGTGAGGATGTGATACCACTGCAAGGTTAAGAAGCTAGTATCTAAACTATATAGATAAAGCAGTAGACGGAAAATTCAAAATTTTCTTGACTAGCTATTATGCCCAGAATCTACTGCTAATCTAGGAATTATATCACTGAATAATAAAATATAAAGGTCATACCTTTGCACGAGTATACTCAAGCAATACTCACAGATCCTTAAACTCTTTCGATGAAGACCAGAAGCATCGTGTTCACCTCCTCCTTTTCTCCAACCAACACATTAGATGAATCATGAGATGAAGAACACCTCCTCGAATTGAACATGCTTCCTTGCATTGCTAGAGCGAAGAAGAAGGTGAAGGAAAAACCGAGATTTGTTCTTAAGAGAGATTACTCAATGCATATATGAATGGCATTGCCTAAAGGGTTGGTGTAGCCCCTATTTATAGGGCTAAGGAAAAGTGGAAGCCAATTCAAATTGAGTATTCCCATCGTACCCAACCTCTCCCCAACTAAAATTGACGTCCTAATCGAATTCCAAACATATTGGAACTCTTGGATATGAATTGGAGTGGATTCTCAATTGAATCTCGTGTCAAATTCATGCCTTGCCATGTCAGCATTAGTTGACTAGTCGACTAGCTTTTGTAACTAGTTGACTAGGCAACTCTTTGTAACTTTGCCTTATCGACTATTGTCTTAGCACTAGTCGACTAGTAGCTGATTAATTAGTCGACTATTGCTTTAGCACTAGTCGACTAGTCTATGTTGACTTGCTATATGCTACTTTTCTGATCACAACCCTTTATGATCTAATCCCTTAGAGTTTCTTCCTTCATTTTCCGTGACGAGTTCATTATCAGTGTGAGACTCTAATAGCCCGAATCCTTTTGTAGTTGTGACCACGATCCCCATCGTGTCAACGATTGATAGTGGCCCTAAATGAGCATACCGACACCTAATTTGGAACCGTCATTACCTAGTTTGGAGGTCTAGAATACCTTTGAGATAATCTGGACATTATCATGACAGAATCTGTGTAGTCCAGTCCTTTCCTCATCGCTATGTCGCTAATGTGTCTAGGGTATGGTATCGAGTCAAACCCCACTACACCTTAATCCTTTTGAGTTAAATATGATCCCATAGTTAATGGTTGGATGACACTTGTTAACTTTTTAACAAGTTCATCTCGTACACTGGCCAGTGATTTACTATGGATCCGTTTACTCAACTGTGACACTAACCTTCCTATATCAGAGGAGATGAATCCCAGCAGCATAGCCACTCCCTTCACATGCTTCCAGCTATACCCAACAGGTATCTGCACGTCAGCTATAGACCCAATTGTGATATCCACCAAAGTATAATCTTCCACATGCAAGTTCCTTTAGCACATATCCGATCAAAGGACTGACATGCACCTACTACCACTAGAGATCTACTGTTGACATTTAGTGTATAGTAATCATACAGAAGTATCTCCGGCGAGTCGTTCTGTGAACTTGTTCTCCCAACAAGCACAGGTGCATTATCTAACAATGTCTCCACACCGAGTGACTCTTGAGGCCAGTCACTACCATTCAATGATATAGATCAATGCATACTGGTCTAACCAGAATATCGATGTCCAGTCTTGATATTCCTCCAACCAGGAACATTTCAGGACATATGATTGACGGACACATTGGCCTCATTATCATGACCTTATGTTCCTATCATAAGTCCTGGGACTTTATCTATGCATCATACAATCACAATTAACAACCATGACATTTGATATACATGATATCATAGATAAAGATTACCCGATGGCTTACTATCATTTTGAATGAGATGTCTCAATACAATTACAATAATTATCTTAAGAGCATATATTTCCCAGCAATGCATGCATTAATGTGTTTTATGTAGCTTTAAGAGATGTGTATCTTAAGTCTTGACATATAAGCTCATGCATGAATGATAAAGACTTAAACTCTAGTAACATCAACATGGCAAGTAGAATTGAAGATTCTCATATGGCAAGAATACATGACAAAGAGAAAAGATCAACTTCTATCAAGCTTAATGTTTGTACATTTGTTAATTGTAGTAATTGTTATTTCTTCCTTGTCATAAATTGTTAAAGCCTTATAGATGTACACACATATGAAACTATAGGAATAGACTGATGATTATCTTAGACTTTATCCTTAACAAATCTCCTAGGTTTCATACTTATATTTTGAATTTAAAGGTCTGTTAGTTAAACAATATAGGGCTTTAATCAACTAGTGTTTCAGATATTAACTACCCCGATACTTATCCATTAGTCGACTAATGAAAGATAGAAACTCTAGCTAGATAAGTTTAGTCAACTAATGAATGATAGAACCTATTAGTTGATCAACAAACATTTACTAGTCGACTAATAAAATTCACCAGTCGACTAACGGTGTTTTCCAACCTAGTTCATACGTAAACTATTAGTCGACCAATAAAGTAAATTAGTCGACTAATAAACTAGTAGTTGGCTAAAACTAGGCGTTTTAGCCATTGGAAGGGCATTTTGGTAATCTTATTTCTTAGGATTTTACCTGTATAAATATGGGATATTTCTCAGTTGTTTATACAACAAAAAACGAAAAACAAAAGAAAAATCCTAATTTTGACCAAAATCCTAATTTTGGCCAAAGTCCTTATGCTTTGAGTTTCGATGTATCTAAAGCAATAAGCCCTTATTTCTATTCTTCAATTTCAGACATGTAGAATAGAAATCTCACACTTAGTTACTTCTAAATTCAAGAACGAATATTCAAATGCTATAAGAGAAATTTTAAGTTTGCTCTTCAAGTTAGCCTGGATGTTTTGAGGTGCTATTTGTTCTCAGTTTAGAGAGTGATTTTCAATCTCATGGTGTTGAAATTGGAGTGTGCAATTGGCAATGGTATTTGACAAGTTGACTAGTTGTAAATTTTTATAATTTGCAATGTATTAGTGGAAATCTCAAGCGGGGAGCTCAAGGACAATAGTAGGTCAAGGAGACCAAAGCAGAATACGTCATTGTGTTTGTGATTGTTCTTGCCTGGTTTGATTTTATGTAAACTTTATGTTATTATTGTGATAACTATTGATTTTATTTCTACTACAATTTAAGTTGAGTTTGTGGTTGTTGAAAAGATCCAAATTGGTAATGCCTTTTGTGATCTTTAAATACTATTCACCACACTCTAGTGTTCTACTTGATCATCCACAAGATCCAAAACTTGGTATCAGAGCCAAAAAACTAGCACCCTTACTAATCTGGTACCATAACACTTGGTATTAGAGCTCGGTATCAAGGATGGCATCAATAAACAATGGATCGCTTTCCCCAAAGGACAATCCACAATTAGACCATCTATATTCATTGGATTGAACTATAGATACTGGATGAGGCAGATGGTGATCTACCTCAAATCCATAAATTTCGAGCTGTGAAACATAATGAAGACACCGTACAATGAACCTACTAAACTTTACACACAATGGATGGATTCTAAAAATGTGAAGGCAACCATCGATGCTAATGCCATGAACACCCTGTTTTGCGCATTGGATATCAATGAATTTAACTGAGTTTTCACGACAACAGTCACTAATCAAATACGGTATATTCTAGAGGTAACTCTTGAAGATACGAATAAAGTTAAGGAATCTAAGAACTCTCTTCTTGTTATAGATTTGAAATATTTAAAGTGGAAGATAACAAAATGATCACGGAGATGTACACTCGACTCATAGACATCACCAACCCCTTACCCATATTGGAAAAGACATATACCCAACACAAATTAGTTTAAAAGACTCTCTGCTCCCTCACACTAGATTAGGAGAACAAGATGATGGTGATTGAAGCGGCAAATGATCTCTCCACCTTGTCCATGTAAGATCTAATAGGAAATCTCATGACGTACGAAATACAACTTGAGGAGAGAAGGCAAGAAAGAGCTACAAAGAAGAAAAACCTTGCATTCCATATTTCTTCCCATGCTGAAGATTCGAATGACGAAGATGATGAAATTGACATGATTGCAAGGAGATCCAAAGAGTTTCTTAAAGGTAAATAGTCCAAATTTAAATTATCTAACAATTTATCTTTGTGTTTTCACTAAAACAAGCCAAGGAAAATGAAGAATGAGTGTCCTAAGCTAATGTACAAGAGCAAAAAATTAACGAAAAATGCATATGTTGCAACTTGGAATGACTCATCTTCGTAGGCGAAGAGGAAGAACACAAGAAAGGGAAAATATGTGATTCATGACACATGACAAAAAGGTAACATCCAACCTGATTTGGATGAACTACTATTAGATTTTAAGGATTTATATTGTAAATACAAAAATCTAAATAAAGCATACAAATCACTAAAAGTATATCATGCTAATCTAATAAATGACAATGTTATGTATGGACCAAAGATAGATAATGCTAATTTAACTAATGACAGATTAGGTGTTGAAAATAAAAATCTCAAAGAAGAAAATTATTTACTCAAAAAGGAATCTCATAATTTAAATATTAGAATGGAAGAGATTGATAAGGGCATATCTTTTATTTATTGAAGTATATTGAGATCGCCCTTAATGGTAATAAGTTTAACAATTGGAAAAAGAATTTGAACCAAATTCTTTCACGTCAACATATTTCTAATACTAAAACTAGCTTAGGATACAACAATCCAAAGAAACATGTTAAAAATAAAGTTAAGAAGAATCATTCTTTTATTTGTAAAATGTATGCATTCAATAAAAAGAAAAAAAATCCAATAGACCTGAAAAATTGCATAATATAAATATATGGATACCAAAAAACGTAAAAAACATGACGAAAAGGCATATATCACAAATGTCATAAAAATCGTATATAACTCTAGAAATTATACGTACATGCACACTCCGAAAATAGATACAAAATGGATTTGGGTTTGAAATGGTTAAATTTCTAAATCCAAAGTAATTTGTTAATCTAAGTTAAATGATTATCTTATTAGATACCCAATTTAAAAATTTGATTAACAAAAGTGGTAAATAAAATTTTAATTGAGGCAAGAACAAGAAATTTGGGGAATACATAATAAATAATTTTGAGAAAATTGCTTGAAATAAATATATAGTATAATTCATCATTAGTTGACTAATGATACTCCTAGTCAACGAATACAAAAAAAACCATTTCTGAACAGTAACAGTTTCACAACTGATATATATAGTCATTAGTTAACTAATATATTTACTAGTCGACTAATAAACATTTATTGGTTACTCTATAATCTGTCAGTTACTCAACTAATACTACTGATATTAGTCCACTAATGACTTTTACTAGTGAACTAACGACAATATTAATTGACTAATAAACATGAATAGTCAACTAATACAGTTCAATGCTGTTAGCCTGTTTTATTATGTGTCATTTTTTCTTGAGTTGTTTGGTTTTAAGCCTGATAACTCTAGAACTAATCCTAAGTGTTGGATATTGGCCACTAAGCCCAATATTGTTTTAATGATGATCATCACATTATATAGTTACTAATGACTCTAAATGTTTTAGCCTCAGATTAATATTGATTATCTTGATAAGGAGACAAAATTTTAGGTGATGAGAAGATGGATTCAAGGATATGGAGTAAAAGCATTACATAAGGCATGAAGAATTAAAGTGTATTTTATATTTATTCTTCATTTTGCTTTTCTTTATAGAATATTTGTTAAGCCTTGAATAGATGCACACACACTCACTCATTTGCATCATTTTCAACTTAGGGTATCTTAGATTTAGTCTAGAATCCATCCCATTTGTTCACATGGCCAAAGCACTCTTTATAATGTCTTTGGACCAGGATCAGACGTCCGGTATAGGGTCACCTGACATCTGGTGTGTCTGATACATTCTTCTTTAGACACAGCCATTTGTTAGCCATCTGAAGATCATTGACCAGACGTCTAAATAGTGGTCAGTCGTCTGACTGGTGAACTCCAGACAAATTAATAGTGCGTGTTAGGTTTTGTGAGCTTTCTGTTTTCTTACCCACATTTTCTCAGTCATTTGAAGTAGTCTTGACAGACGATTGAACAGTGCATCAGTCGTCTGACAAGTGTTCTTCAGACATCTGGTTGTTGGGAGATTAGAGACCTATTTTCTTCTATCCATCTCTTCTATCAGACATTAGATGTTATATTCCCAGATGTCTGAATAGTTGATCAACCGTTTGAGAACACTACATTAGACGTCGATGACTCAGCAAATCGACCCGTTTATAGTTGGTGGCTGTGATTTTTCTGGGTTTCTTCTCATGGTTTTTGTGCCGATTTGAGAGAGTATTTAAATCAGTTTGAGAGGTAGAGTTGAGCACTCTTACATACACATTTCTACACATATTGTTATCATTTGAGAGTGCATTTCTTGCGGGTTTTTACTTGAAGAGATTTCTTTTTCCTCATTCTTCTCCTTCACTTAAAGCACGGTCTAGAGGTTAAAACCCTAGCTTAAGGAGAAGCTTCTAAGTGTATTCAAGCTAATCATCAATCAATTGACACTTCCATGCCTTCATCTTCACATAGGTAATAACTATTTAAGGCATAAGTAAGTGTGTATTTTGTTTTTTTTCTTTACAAAACCTAGCTCTCGGGTTGTGAGCGCATTGTGGAGGGTGTACTCCACTTGGAGGGTTTACTCCATCTTAGGAGAGTTTACTCCTTTGTTTCTTAGGAGGGTGTACTCCTTTGCACTTCTGTAGTAGGAGAGTTGCTACCAAACACCAGGTTGTGGTGTTGGTTGATTATGCTCGAGAAGGGCTAGTGGAATCCACGGAGTGCGATTGCAATGTGTGGCTGGAGTAGGATCACCGGGAAGGGATCCAAACCAGAATACCCCTTTTGTGTTTGCATTTGCATTGGTGTA
Source organism: Scilla litardierei (assembly GCA_030789695.1). Taxonomy (NCBI): domain Eukaryota; kingdom Viridiplantae; phylum Streptophyta; class Magnoliopsida; order Asparagales; family Asparagaceae; genus Scilla; species Scilla litardierei. The sequence continues at coordinate 75,491,721 of CM061137.1, forward strand.
TTTCTCTTTGTGTGCTGGTTGTTGAGTATATTGTTTTTATTTTTTGCTGCGTTGTGTGTTTAATTATTAGTAATTTTTTAAATAAGCATATTTGCTTTCCAATACACTATTTATGCCTTTTTAGTGTATGTTGTGTAGTCGCAAGTCCCAACATGTGGTATCAGAGGCTTGATTTGGTGGCTTTTGCGAGCATAACATCTTTGTCTCAACAACAATTCATTCCTCCTCCTGTCTTCAAAGGCAAATTCTACTCAAAATGGTGGAAGACTATGCACCATTGGCTTGATGAGCAAGATACAACAAAGACTATTACTTTGAATGCTCAATCCCAAAATGCTTTACTCAATTCCGTATCAGTGAAAATTATAAAGATGATAAAGAATTTCGAGACGGCACATGAGATGCGGGAGTATCTCAAAAGGAATTTTGGAGAAGAGAAGACCGAGTCTTGGATGATGAGAGCATTGATGGCAACGAATTATATTGTAAATCTCTCATTCAACAATGTCATAATGCTATTGCTAGTTATAAGGAGTCGTTAGTCTCGTATGACTCTCTCAAATAGAAAAATAGGAATCTTGAGAGAGATGCACACACACACACACATATCTTTATCATCCGAATCTCGTGATGAGACACAAATTATTGCATTGAATCAAAAAAGATTACGCTTGATTCACGTTTGTGCATGTTGAGTAAATAGAATGACTCTCTTAAAACTCAAATTGATTATGTGAATGGATTTTATAAATCTTTAAAAAAGAGTGTGCATCCTACTCATAAAGTTGAACTTCATTCTTTGCATACCGAGAGAGATGGAATTCTTTCTCAATTTAGTGCATTGAGAGATGAGAATGCTTCTCTCAAACTCTAATTGGAGAATGTGCACTCGGATAATGACTCCGTGATTCTTGTGAGGGATTCTCAAATTATCGTTTAAGAAATGAGACATTGGCTCTCAAATCTCAATGTCGCGAGCTTAACTCATGTCCATCCAAGAGGGATGATGACATTTCTTCACGTTTGAAGAGGTGTGAGCCATTGTCTACTGAATTAAGTAAGGACAAGGCTTTGGGATCCTCAACTTTGAGTGTGACCAAACCAAGCTCTTCACCTAGAAGCACCCAGAACAAATTTGTGGAAGAGCCTTCTAAGAGTTTAGTCACATCCAAATCTTCTTTTGGTAAGAAATCAACGAAGATTATATAGCCAAAGAGGAATCATGCATATTTATATTCCGATTATGTGGTTATTAAGAATCCCGTTCAAAAACATAAGCATGTGAACGCTTCTTCTTCTATTGCTATGCATGACGCTTTTACTCATAGGAACGAATTACATTGTTTGAATGCTATAATTGAATCAGCTCATTCTTTGCATGAATCACATGTTTCTATGCATAGTAGAAATGTTTCTAGTGTGAATGATTTGAATGCTCACTCGCATGTTTCATACACAGGGCATGCTAATGCTTATGTTCCACCTCACAAGTGTGTACCCCCACATCCTATTCTTTCCCTTACATGATCTCTCCTCATGAAATCCAAAACACTTTCGTGGTGGATTCCTAAGAATGTTTCTCAGTATGATAGGAACTCGTATATAGATTCGTATGTTTGGAATGTTATATTTTCATACGATTATATACAGGAAACAAATTCCATGTTTGTTTGGTTTCCCCCTTGCTAGCACTCATACAGTGTATTTATTATTTGGATACCATGCTATGTATGCTTACTTTATGTACCCATTTTAGTGTGAAATTGTACATAGTTCCCTATTTTGCGTGTATCATACGAATTTAGGGGGAGTATGGAACTTTTGCTTGCTAGCATGTTCCTTTCCATTCATGTGCCATGTATATGACATTTAAGGAGTTCTTATATGCCATGCATTTTCAAAACTTATTTTGAAGCATATTTTCCTCTTTTGATGAGTTTTGGGATATTTCCAATCAATATTGTTGGATGTTGTTCCAATTTCATCATTTGACAATGTTAATTTTTGTGTGATTATTTTTTTCATAACATTGTCAATTATCAATGCCTTACTTGATTACTACCATTTTGCATCGCTTTGTATGTCCCATATCCGCATATTTGTATTTTGTTCATTGAGTCAAAAGTTGATCTATTCAATAATCTGGGGGAGCATGGTAGAGTGAATGATACCCATTTTTATATTATACATTTGGTATCATAGACTTTCTTTTCTCTTATGTCATTTTTTATATTTATGGGATATTGACTTTCATCTCAAGAGGGAATGTTATTTTCATGTCTACCCTTTTTGATAATGGCAAGGGAGAGAGTTATTTGAGTTATATGAAAATGTATGCTTGTAATGCTTGTATGTGCCATTTAGCATTGTTTTTACACAAGCCACTTATATACCTTTAGTCTTTATTGTTGCTATATTGATATTACATTTGATATGCATATATAGGGGAGCCATTAGCATGTGTTTAATGCTTATTATTAGTATTTTCACATAATGAGTGTCATCGTTAAAAACAGTGAGATTGTTGGATATTGGCCATTAAGCCCCAATATTGTTTTGATGATGATCACCACATTATGTAGTTGCTAATGACTCTACATGTTTTAGTCCCATATTAATAATTGATTATCTTGATAAGGAGACACATCTTTAGGTGACGAGAAAATGGATTCAAGGCAATGGAGTAAAAGCATTGCATGAAGCATGAAAAATTCAAGTGAATTTTATATTTATTCTTCATTTCTTTTGCTTTTCTTTATAGAATATTTGTTAAGCCTTGAATAGATGCACACACACACACATACTCATTTGCATCATTTCCAACTTAAGGGATCTTAGATTTAATCTAGAACCCATCCCATTTGATCTCATGGCCAAACCACTCTTTATAGTGTCTTTGGACTAGGATCAGATGTCCGGTGTATGGTCACCATACATCTGGCGTGTCTGATACATTCTTCTTTAGGCATAACCATTTGTCAGCCGTATAAAGATCATTCGCTAGATGTCTGAATAGTGTGTAATTTTCCTGACTGGTGAAATTCAGACGATTGAATAGTGGGTGTTAGTTTTCGTGAGCTTTCTGTTTTCACACACACATTTTCTCAGCCATCTGAAGTAGGCTTGTCAGACGACTGAACAATGCATCAGCCGTATGCCAAGTGTTCTTCAGATGTCGGGTTACTGGGAGATTGGACACCATTTTCCTCTATCCATCTCATCTTTCAGGCGTTATGTTTCAAGACGTCTGAAGAGTTGATCAGTCATCTAGGAACAATACACCAAACATCTGATGACTCAACAAATCTGCATGTTTATTCCCGTTAGATGTGATTTTATTGGGATTTTCTCATTGTTTTTGTGTCAATTTGAGAGGGTATTTAACCCGATTTGAGAGGTAGATTTGAGCACTCTTTCATACACAACTCTTCACATATTGTGCTAATTTGAGAGTGCATTTCTTGAGGGTTTTTACTTGAAGGTATTTCTTTCCCCAATTCTCCTCTTTCACTTAATGCGTGATCTAGATGTTAAAGCCCTAGCCTAAGGAGAATTTCCAAGTGCATTCAAGCTCATCATCAAGCAATTAACACTTCCATGTCTTCATCTTCACACATGTAATATCTATTCAAGGCATATGTAAGTGTGTATTTTGTTTTTTTCTTTGCAAAACCTAACTCTCGGATTGTGAGAGCACTGTGGAGGCTTTACTCCTCCACTAAGAGGGGTTACTCTATTCTTACGAGGGTTTACCCTTTGTTGCTTAGGAGTGTGTACTCCTTTGCACTCCTATAGTGAGAGAGTTGTAACCAAACACCGGGTTGTCGTGTTGGTTTATTATGCCTAAGAAAAGCTAGTGGAATCCACAGAGTGCGATTACAACGTGGGACTGGAGTAGGATCGCTGGGAAGGGATTCGAATCAAGGTACGCCCCTTGTGTTTGCGTTTGCATTTGCATTGGCGAATTTTTCTTTGTGGTTGTTATTGAGCATATTGTTTTTATTTCCACTGTGTTGTGCGTTTAATTATTTATAATTTTTTAAATATGCATATTTCCTTGCCAATACACTATTTACTCCCCGTTTAGTGTATGTTGTCTAGCCAAAGGTCCCGACACTAAAGACCTAAAATGAAAAGGGTATCAAGTTTTATGATTATTTTTTCAGGTACTCATATTAAAAAGGGAAAGCATACAAATTGATGTGACTCCCAAGAATGGTACTGTAATACCAACACTTGGTATCAGTGCTAGGAAGCATACTTGAGATAACAACATTTGGTAACACTTGGTATCATAGCCTTGGTATGTGCCAAACACTTGGTATTACTCCCTTCTCTTTAGTGATGCCAAAAGGAAAGAAATGCCAGAAGCCAAAAGGAAAGAAATGCCAGAAGGCATGCATTAAATAAAGAAAGAAGAAGCATTAATTTATGGGAATATGCTTATATTTGTGGGGAGTATGTTCACACTATTTATATTTTTAATTTTGATATGTAAATGCTTGTCATCATAAAAAAGGAAGACAATGTCGGATAGTGGAGTTCTCCAATATAGATTTTAATGATGATCTAACATTATGGGTGTACTAATGTGTTTTGTGCAGCTTTTAGGAGATGTGTATCTTAAAGCCTTGCCACATAAGCTCAAGCATGGAAGACAAAGACTTGTCCGCTAGTGTCCACTCTCGTGGAGCCTCTAAAATTTATAATGCCACAAACACACGATGTCATGTAGCACTAACGGTCGAACACAAGGAGGCATTCGTTGAGTACCAATTTTCTTCTTCGTTCGAAAGCTATGCTATCGAATGGTGATTGAAGAGAGGAATAAAGTGTGAAATCAAATGATAAAAGCTCTAGGGCTTAGGGTATTTTGTCCATTGAGCTAGGGTTAGGGTTGGATTAATAGATGAACGATTGTTGGATTCATTGGCACTCGGGAGAGGTCGTCTAACCTAAGGGCATTCTCCTACCCCTACTCTCGTGGTGCATGATAGGCTAGTCCCTTATGTTATCTACTAACCCCCTCTCTCGCGATGCTATGATAGGCATATCCTAACCAATACCGATGCCGACTCTCACCGATACACCTGTATACGTCAGGCGCATTACGCTCGACGAATGTCCCCAATCTTCCTCCCCACCATACTTGTGTTCGGGGGTTGGATCTATATTAGGAGGGCTTTAATCGGTGCACGACTCTTGTTGATCACACCGATAGTATGAATCATCATACGTTCGAAGCCCTGGATTGTCCCAACTCTTGTCGACGGCCAATTCGATCGCCCACAAGGGAGGATGTCAAATCTACGATGATAATTGACATCCTAATATTTCCCAACTCCACAATTAGCCCAGCAAGTTAGTCGATTAGTTCATCCAACCCATAGCCCTATTTTAATGGGGTTTAACCCATTCCATTAGATGAAAACTACTCACTACACATTACAATAGAATCAATTTCAACCATGGGCGCAATGAGAAAAGCCATAGATTCAGAGTATAAATACAAATGGAAGCAAACCACACAATATTAATCATAAAGCGGAAACTTATATTAAGTAAATCTAATATATTACAATAGCAAGTAACTAAAGCAATTAAAAGCGCTGAATAAAAGAGTAAGAAACCCCTTACAAAACCCTCAAAACTCCAGAAAACAACAAAATAAGAGATAGGTTCGCTCAAGGAAGAAGATGAGCTTATATACAACTTCCCAAAAGACCAAAAGACCCCCCAACTAACCCTGGCGGTGCCCACTTTCCTCATGGAAATCCAATTCGACGAGACCGCATTGAAAACACTACAGTCGCGTCGTCCATTTCCGTAAGATAGGGTGGCGGGGGTTACAGCGACGCGGTCGCATCGATAGGGACAAAGCCGTGTCGAATTGTTAATGCCCATGTCGTCTCAAAATGAACGTGCGAAGCAACCGTTTGGTCTTCAGCTCTTCGGGATTACGTGGCCATGTCTTCTTCTTCACACGACCACGTCGATTGCAAATTCTCGTTTCTTCTTCTCAGTGATGCAGACGTTTGGACGTCGATGACGTGGCCGCATGGAATCGGTTCTGGAGCCTATTTAACGTGGCCATTTGGTTCACCATGATGTGGTCGCATGGAATTGATTTCAGCACTAATTGGGTGCTGTGATCATGCGACCGCGTCGAATTCGACGCGGCAGTGTGTATCATACTGCTTCTTCAATCTCCCCCTTTAGCACAATTATAGCTCCCGGCTCTGCTCTTTTCGCCTTCTCGTGCCTTTTTCATGCCTTATGGTCCCTAATCAGCATGTATTTCCTGCAAAGCATAGAAGAGACCATAAAAGCAAAAGAGAGAACAAAATGGGAGAAACATGAGAAAACGGTGAAATAAACGATGTAAAACGTGTATGAAAAAGGGAGAAAACTAAATATAATAAACACTCATCAAAATCTCCCAAGCTAAACTCTTTCTTGTCCTCAAGGAAGACAATAGAGAGTGTAGATTGGAGGTATGCAATCAAACACGCAAATGATGACATGAACTTCGTGAATTTTCAAAAATAGGGTTTAGATACGTGGGCGAATGGAAAATTTAAATTCATGGAACTTAAGCGCTTTGATTTTTTTCAGTCAATGGGAATATAATCCTAGGACGTCGTCTCTAACCCAAATCATCAAGTAATACACTAGACGATGGCCACACTCACGTCCTAAGACATTTTCTCTAACCCGTTCTTAGATCAAAGGAATATGAATCTAAGTTATGCAATGGTCGAAGAAGGGATAAGTATGGGATAATGTGATATTGATCGATCGAAAAAGTGGCGCTCACGACACATCAAACTTGCTTAATTCTTGAAATTGCTAAGTTTTATTCGTGCTTTCTTATATTTATATACACACATATATATATATATACAAATTTTTTTCTTTTTCTTTTCCCTTTTTTGGGATCTACGATTGGTTTAAGCTACGAGTGTTGGGTTGGTGACTCCCAGATCAGACGATCTTAGGGCACCGGGCCAAGAAGGACCCCTCGGACATACTAACTCAAACTAGGATCCTTATTCATATGCACTCCCCCAAGCTAGACCTTTTGACGCGTTGCCCTGATGGTTTCTATCATAGGGATCCAGTTACTCAGCTTCGCTGGGGGAACGGTACATATATACATATTTCTATCCACAATTTTTTTTCTTTCTCTTTTTTTCTTTTTTTTTGTCTTTGAATGCATGGGTATACTAAGCAGATTCAATCCTCAGTACTAGGTGATGTGCAGTTATCCAAGTTTTGAGGGATTATAAGCCATTATACTCAACTATTTGCTCTACGGTCCATGCATAAAGTGGGTACCTAAGTTTCAACCTAGGTCGGTTTCAAGTACTCCTATCTTAGGGATATTGAGGACGGCCAAAGCTAGGATATTACAAGGGATTTAGAGCTAGGGACATGTCCTATTCATATACTCAAATTGACATCGTGGAAATCGAGTGTAAAAGTTCAAAAAACAAAATTCAACTCGAGATTCCACGCAAATAAAAACTCGTTTTCGAAAAATTCTCGAAGCAAATGCAAGTATACACACATGGATGCGTGATGATGCAAGATGTATGATGTGAATGCAGATATTTTTGGATTTTTGTTTTTTTCCATTTTTGGCTTTTTGAGTGCATATATGGAGTATAAACGTGACACAAAATGAAAAAGAAAGGAAAACGGAAAATGAGAAAGAAAAACAAGAAGAAAATGAAAAATAAAGATAAAAACGAGAAAATAAGAAAGAAAATAGAAGAAAAATAGAAAATCAGCGTTAAAAATGCTCTTCCCCCAAGCTGAATCAAGCGTTGTCCTCAACGTGATGAAAACACAGGAAATAAATCGTGAGGACAAATGAAGTGAGGGGAAGGAGATCCAGGTGCATCTCTCCCAAGCTATTGTGAAGCATGCCCAAAGAGTAAGAGTGTGTGATATATGTGCCATGTGGTTAGAGGGAGTGAAAAAAGAGATCCAATCACGCAGAGCCACCGTCAGGTGGTGGCTGGGTGGGTGGAGTGGATGTAATGGACGGATCAGCTGAATCTGTAGATGTGGTGTCAATGTAAGGTGTGGATGGAGTGGATGGAACTACCTCAGATTTATGGGGTGGGGGTGGGGGTGGGGGTGGGGGTGGTGATGAGTCCTTTGTGGATGATGAGATGATGATTGTGACGTCCTCATATGGTATGGATGTGTGTGGAGGTGTGGAAGTACGTATAGGGGATGGAATGTGAGTGGATGGTGCGGGAGAAGGTGGTGCTCCAGAGGATGGTATGTCATCGGCCTCTGTGGCATGTGGTGGTGAAATGGGTGAAGCCACAGGGTCGGGATGGGGTGAGGGAATGTAAGTGATCACAATCTCGTGGTGTGGTGAAGGTGGAGCCTGTGGGGATGGTGGTGGGGTATGAATGATAATGATGCGAGGTGTGGTGGAGGTAGTGTCCATATGCACCTGAGATGGCTGGGGTGGGATGGAAATGTGTAGTGTGGTGGTGGCAGTGTCTACGTGAGGAGTAGAGGTGGATGTGTCCACATGTATCTGAGATGGCTGGGATGACTGAGATGGTCGTGAGGGTAGGAGTGTCACAATAGTAAAAGTGAGCTCATCAATCGAGGAATTCATCTCAGACATAGCTTGAATGACGTCTCGAAGGGAGCTGGCCATGGAGGCCTTGAAATCCCTATGCTCTTCCTCCACTCGAGTGATACACTTGATATCAAAGAGTGGTGGAGGAGTTATGCTGGTAGATGGTTCGCCCTACTGGCAAGGTCTCCTATGAAACTGATGATGGATGGCCCTGACGGTGAGACTGGAAGTGGAAGCAGATAGGATAGTCAGGTCCTGGATATGCTGGGGCTGGGCCTGAGCTCCCTGGGTAAGATCGGGATTGGCTAGAAAGATCCACTACATAGAAGTGCCAGGTCTAAAGCGTGCAGGATTTGTAAGACGAGTGTAGGCGGTGTGATTGGGCCCATGAAGCCAAAAATATCTGTCCTTCTCGTAAGATTTGATTATGTGCATGTTTGAGAGGACAGAGAGATTAAGAGAGGTATGGCCCAGGATGGGGGTGCAAGGAATCTGGGATCTTGTAGGAATTGGGAGGAAGCTGGGCGATGTTGGTGATTAACCCTCCAAAGTAAATGCGAGCATGTGGGCTGGCGAGGGTGTGGAGGAATCTTTGGTTCAACCAAGAACTAACGTGAGGATATAGTGTGGAACTGGAGTGTTGCCCTCATGGAGGACACGAGGTTGAGTGGCACACAAAAGGATGAAGAGCTCATCGTAGGAGACCTGGCCAGTCTCGTACTGATAGAAGATGGAATTCGCTATATGCAATGGACGATACAGAGGCCATGGTGGATGATGCTAGACGCCTTCACTCGAGTGATGGGAAAGGATGAAAGGTCAGTAATCCTCAACCAGAAAGTGTTCTGATCATACTCAGGAGGATATGGATGGTTGTGATGGTGTGTTATGAGCTCAAGAGCTCGAGGCCACTTGAACAGGGGGTTCGAAGAATCAGTAGACATGCCATAGTCCTTGTTCATTAATCGAAACGAGAACCCCGACAGATAGATTTTGAAAGTGGATAGGAACTCCATTGTGAGCCTCCAATATGTCCTAGCCTCACGCTCTAGGAATTCCTCCCATCCGATGTTTTAGAAGAGGGTGCTGACAACATCAAGGAGACCTAGTGTAAATAGAGTGGTAACTCTCGGGAATTTGGTTGGCACCATGGTTCTAGAGTTGAGGGAAGTGAAAGTGTCTCGTTGAATTGCATCAACGAACTCAATTCCTAGAGTGTCTATCTGAGGGGGATTAATAGGTACGTCACCTCTCTCAAGAATGGCTTGAGTTTGGGCAGCTGTCAGAGTTTTTCGCCGTTTTCCCTTGCCCTGGGAAGGGCCAGTAGTGGTGGCCTTCTTCTTGGTAGGTATTGTGAGTGTGGTGTGAGTGATGTAGAGAGTGTGTGAAGAACATGGTGTATACAAACTCACGCAATTTTTAGCGATTCAAGGAGCAAATTCGAAAATTAACGAGTGAGGAAAGGGGTTACCAAATGTCGAAGCTTGTCGATGAAATCGAAAGCTCCAATGCCAAGATGAGAGTCCCCAAGCTGTTCTTGAAGCCAGCAACTGATCTCGAGTCACCCACGTCGTACTGATTCCCAAAAATAACCCAAACGAGCCGTTCTAGGGTTTCCCGTGTCGATCGTTTCGATCGAAAGGGGATGTGGAGGATAGGTTTAATGGAGGAGGAAGGTTGGGTGGGGTGATTTGGAGAGGAGGATGGGAGATTAGAGTGATTGGAGCAGCTCGAGTCGAGGAAAATCGAGAGAGGAAGATGAAGAGTCGGGATTTTTAGCATAGAACGGTCGTTGGGGGGGTTTAGGGGTATTTATAGGGCAGTGACGCGGTCGCTTCGATCGTGACCAAATGGCCACGTCGAATTGGGAGCCAAATATCGAGGGGGTGGTTAATTCGATGCGGTCACGTCCATCGGTATATCAACCTTGTTAATCCGAGAGAAGTATGTTTTTTGCTCGAGAAAACAGAGAGTTATGTAGCCGGTCATGTAGATAAAACGGCCTCGTCGAATTGGGTAAAATTGAAGCTCAAAAACTTGGATCAACACGAACATGTCGTTTGAATTCAAACGACCACATCGATCCTGTAGAAGGATGAAATTGAGCCAAGAATACAAAGAGTTACACAACCATTTTGAATTAGTTAAATGGACTCATCGAAGTGAAAATTTTGGCCTTGGGTATTTTGGTAGGGACGCGATCATTTCAAATGATGTTCAAACGGCCCTTATTGTGGCTTGGAAATGACGATCGACGAGGTCATTCGATCGATGTGAAACGACCACGTGAATCCTGTAGAAGGTGGATTTTGGGCTCATTTTAACAGAGAGTTACGCGGCCGCGTCAACTGGGCAATGCGACCTTGTACAATTGAAATTTTTGAACTAAGAAGTTACCCCAACGACATGGTCGTTTGTGGCTTTCTCACGTGGTTGTGTCGATCTCCATTTCAGCTGCTCTTCTTCTCTTTTTCTTCTTTTCTCCATGCGGCCATGTGGAATGGCACCACGCGGCCATTTAGAATGGTTTTTCTCATCTTCATCATTGTTCTTCATGCATCAACACAATTAGTGAATTTTGGGGTTTTGGGGGTTTATTCGAAGAGAAAATTTAAGCTATTCTAAACTAAAATCTAAGATCTAAATAGAAGTATTAAAAACTAAACTAAAACCATTGGGTCACCTCCCAAGAAGCACTCGTTTTAAGTCGTGAGCTCAACTCCTTGTTTTGATGTTTTCATGGCGGCTTAAGGGTGGATAAGTCCAGAATATCCTTGTCTCCATGCTTCTTCTCCATGATTAGTTTCATCTTTCTCTCTCATTGGTTCTTTGGCTCCTTAGGGCTCGTCGGATGTCGTTGTGGCGGCTCTTCCTTAGAACTTTCCCCAGGAGCTCTCTTAGATTCTTCTTCCGTCGTATTTTCCTTGAGCTCATCCTCCGTGCTCAAATTGTCATCAGGGGGTTCTTCATTATCGTTCAAAAACATGCCCTCCAACGTGGTCTCCTTGATTAATTCTTCAAGGATATCTACTTGATTCATATGGTCATCCTCCATAAATTTCTTCATGGATTTCTTGAGGTCAAATTCGACCTTTTCTCATCCCACGTTGAGGGAGAGTTTTCCTCCATTCACATTAATAAGTACACCTGCCATGGACAAGAAGGGTTGGCCAAGTATAATTGGGATGCGAGTGTCCTCTGGCATAACCATTATGACAAAGTCGCACAGGACCAAGATTTTCCCTATGCACACCGGCACGTCCTCTATCATGCCCAGAGGGTACTTGATTGACCTATCCACCAAGGGGAGGGACATATTTGTCGGTTGGAGTTCCCCAATTTTCAGCTTCTCACATATCGACAGGGGCATCAAAATGATGCTTGCCCCTAGGTCGCAGAGTGCACTCTTAATCTCAATATCTCCAACCATACATGGGATGGAGAAGCTGCATGGGTCCTTAGGCTTCTCTACTACCTTCCTCTGAAGTAAGGTGTTGCACTCCACATAGAGTACAACCTTCTCCCGCCAACCCGCTTTCGTTATGATTTCCTTCAAGAACTTGGCGTAGTTTGGGATTTCTAATATGGCATCAAGGAAGGGAATCATGATATTTAGCTGCTTGAGGAGGTTAAAAAATTTCTCGTACTTCTCTTCTATTTTGGCCTTCGCCAACCTCGACAGGAAAGGGACTCTCAGTATGTACATTCTGGGAGGCTCTTCAGAGGGGTTTCCTTGCTCCTTCTCAACAGGCTTCTCTCTTAACGGTTCAGATTGTGGAGGTTCTACCTCACCTTCAGCTTCTTTATCAATCCTGGATTCACCCTCCCCTTGGGGTTCCTCTTCAACTGCAGCTTCTTTCTCAACAGTGGGCATGGCGGGGCTTTCCATCTGCTTCCCGCTTCTCAAAGTGATTGCATTCACATGCCCCTGGGGGTTTTCTTCAGTCTGCCTCAGTAGTTTCCCTTGAGCTCTTGACAGTTGTGAAAGTTTTTGCACCATCTGTGCCATTGTGGCCTCCATTGATTTCTGCCCTGATGTTAGTTGTTGCATGGTGAACACAAGCTGTTGTGTGGTCGTCATGAGCTGCTAGATTGAGGTCTGAAAGTAGTCGTTCCTCTATCCTTGTGATCGGACGTGACTCTTAATAAGCATCACAGGCATGTTTACATGAGGTCTTTGGTTGAAGTTCTGGAATTGCCCTTGAGTTGGCGGCGCTTGGAAATCTTGAGGTTGCTGAGGGTATGGCGGCGGATCTTGTAAATTCGAAGTCCGGTAAGAAAAATTAGGATGGTTCTTCTATTCTTGATTGTACGTCCCGGAGTATGGGTTCTTTGGCAGCCATGGGTTGTTTCCATATAAGGCGTTGGCCTGCTCTATGCTCATGCCAGGAGGTGCCACCATAGATGTGGAGCATTCATTCCCTTGGTGTCCATGTACACCACTTACCTCATAAAGCGCCGCAGTGGGCGGGTTAGTAGTATCGAGCCCAATCAAAGATAGTTGCTTGGTTAGAGCATCAAATTTAGTAGAGAGCAAGGATACCTCATCAACATCATACTTACCTCTCCTTCTGGAGGTTCTCCTCTCATTACTTTATGAGTCGTTGTTGGCGGTAATGTCCTCTAACAATTTCTTCGCCTCATCAGGAGTCTTGCTCATGATCGCACCATTAGCAGCGGCATCAATAGTCATTCTCATTCCCGGGTCAATCCATTATAAAATGCTTGGATTAGTAGCCAATCGGTACACCATGGTGTGGACAATTGCGCTGTAGATCCTTGAACATCTCCCAAGCCTCGTACAAGGATTCCCAGTCCAGCTAGTTGAAGTTGGTGATCTCGTTGCGTATTTTTACGATTTTTCCCCAAGCGAAAGACTATCCCAGAATGTGAAACTATTAGGACTATGGCATCTAAGCAAGTCCTTAGCTTTGTCCCTAAGCAAAAAGGGAAATTGTCTTAGCCAAATGGCGTTGTTGGTGATGCCATTGATCTTCAAGGTGTCCATCTTCTCCAAGAAGTTGTTGAGATGATCGTTTGGGTTTCCCATGGGAGATCCTCCGAATTGATCTCGTTGTACAAAGTTGATCAAAGAAGGCTTCAGCTCGAAGTTGTTAAGCTCCACAGCCAGATTCCAGATACTAGATTTGGACCCATTGAAGAACATAGAGAAATCCAAGAGCGATCTGGAAGCTGGAGGTATCGGAGGTGGTGGTGGTGGCTCAGGACAATTCTCGGGATTGTGTATCTCTGCCATTGATTCAAGAGCTAATATCATCCTCCTTTCAGCGTTAAAACTTCTTGTAGTGGCCTCAATCTCAGGGTCTAATAGACACAGGTCCACAATGACTTGAGATCTCTTGGACATAGAAGAGAGATATACCCAAGATAAATGGTAAGAGAAACAAGAATCAATAACAAAGAGAAATATGAACAAAAACAAAAAGAATACGTAGTCTATCAACAAAGAATAGAACCGATATCAAGCCGTGCCTCCCAAGCAGCAGCACCATAAAGCTTTCATGCTCTCGCGCAGCCTCTAAAATTTATAATGCCACAAGCGCACGGTGTCGTGTAGCACTAACGAGTCGAATACAGGGAGGCGTTCTTTGAGTACCGATTTTCTTATTTATTTGAAAGATACGCTATCGAATGGTGATCGAAGAGAGGAATAAAGTATGAAATCAAATGATAAAAGCTCTATGGCTTAGGGTATCCCGGCCATTGATCTAGGGTTAGGGTTGGATTAATAGATGACAGATTATTGGATTCATTAGGACCCAGGAGAGGTCGTCTAACCTAAGGGCATTCTCTTACACCCCCCACACTCTCGTGGTGAATGATATGATAGTCCCTTATGTTATCTCCTATGCCCCCTCTCTCGCGATGCTACGATAGGCCTATCCTAACCTATACTGTTGCCGACTCTCGTCGATACATCCGTATACGTCAGGTGCATTACGCTCGATGAATGTCCCCTATCTTCCTCCCGACCACACTGGAGTTCGGGGGTTGGATCTATATTAGGAGGGCTCTAATTGGTGCACAACTTTCGACGATCACATCGATAGTATGAATCATCATAGGGATCGATGCCCCGGATTGGTCCAGACTCTCGTCGGCGGTTAATCCGATCGCCCACAAGGGAGGGGGTCGAATCTACGATGATAATTGGCATCCTAATATATCCCAACTCCACGATTAGCTCAGCAATTTAGTCGATTAATTCATCCAACTCATAGCCCTATTTCAATGGGGTTCAACCCATTGCCCTAAATGAAAACTACTCACTGCACATTACAATAGAATCAATTTCACCATGGGGGCAATGAGAAAAGCCATAGATTCAGAGTATACACACAAATGGAAGCAAACCACACAATAGTAATAACAAATGGGAAACTTCTATTAAGTAAATCTAATCTATTACAATAGCAACTAACTAAAGCAATTAAAAGTTCGGAATAAAAGAGTAAGAAATCCTTTACAAAACCCTCAAAAACTCCAAAAAACAGCAAAATAAGATATGGGTTCGCTCAGGGAAGAAGATGAACTTATATACAACTTTCCAAAATACCAAAAGACCCCCCCCCAACTAACCCTGGTGGCACCTACTTTCCTCTTGGAAATCGAATTCGACGCGACCGCGTCGAAAACGATTCGGTCGCGTCGTCCATTTGCGTAAGATAGGGTGGCGGAGGGTGACAGCGACGCGGTCGCATCGACAAGGACACGCCCATGTCGAATCCAACTTTGATGACTGCATCGTCTTGAAACGGTCACGCGGAGTGACCATTTGGTCTTCAGCTCTTTGGGATTACGCAGCCGCGTCTTCTTCTTCACACGACCGCGTCGATTGCAAATTATCGTTTCTTCTTCTCAGCGACGCGACCGTTTGGACATCGATGACACAACCGCGTGGAATCAGTTCGGGAGCCCATTTGACACGGCCGTTTGGTTCACCATGACGCGGGAGTTCAGCTCCAATTGGGTGCTGTGATCACGCGGCCGCGTCGAATTCGACACGGCCGTGTGTATCACACTACTAATTCAGTCTCCCGCTTTAGCACAATTTGAGCTACTGACTCTGCTCCTTTCGCCTTCTCGCACCTTTTTCATGCCTTATGGTCCCTAATCAGCATGTATTTCTTGCAAAGCATAGAAGAGACCATAGAAGTAAAAGAGGGAACAAAACGGGGGAAACGGGGGGAAACAGTGAAATAAACGCTGTAAAACGTGTATGAAAAGGGAAAAGGACTATATATAATTAACACTCATCTTCTAGCAACATCAACAAGACAATAAGAATTGAAGATTCACCTATGATAAGAATTGAAGATTCACCTATGATAAGAATATGAAGCAAAAGAGCAAAGAATAACTTCAATCAGACCTATGTTTGTATATTTGTTACTTATTGTAATTATGGTTTCTTCTATGTAATAAATTGTTAAAGCCTTGTAAATGCGCGCACAGACACACACGCAAATGAAATCATAGGAATAGACTTAGAATTATCTTGGACTTAATTCTTAACAAATCTCCTAAGTTTCATACTTAAATTGTGAAATTAGAAGTCTACTAGTCGACCAATATAATGCTTTAGTAGACTAGTATTTCAGATATCTACTACCCAGTTTCTCAGCCATTAGTCGACCAACACTTACCTATTAGTTAACTAATGAAAGAAAGAAACTCTAGCTAGATTAGTTTAGTCGACTAACAGAAGCTATTGTCTACCAATTAATGTTTACTAGTCTACTACTAGACATCACTAGTTGACTAACATTTTTTTTCTATAGCAATTCACCTGTGAATTATTTAGTCGACCAACAAAGTGTATTAGTCGACTGATCAACTTATTGGTGGCCAAAACTAGCCGTTGGATGGTGTGTTTTGGTAATATTATTTCTTAGGACCTCAACTATATATATAGGAAATTTCTCTGATGTGTATACAACAATAAAAAAAGAAAAACAAAAGGAAATCCTAATTTTGGCCGAAATCCTAATGCTTTGCATTTCTATCTTTCTAAATCTATAAACCCTAATTTCTATTCTTCAATTCTAGATCATATAGAATAGAAATCTTTTACATTAGCTACTTCTATTTTCAAGCACGAACCTTCAAAGGCTATATGAGAAATTGTAAGCTTTGCTCTTCAAGTTCGCCTCGGTGTTTTAAGGTGTTATTTGATCTCGGTTTAGAGAGTGATTTCTAATCATAGAGTGTTGTGATTGGGATGCATAATTGACAGGGGTGTTTGTCAAGTTGTATGGTTGTAACTGTTGGGATCTTCCTATGGATGTCAGATAGATACTAGAGGAGGGTAATTAGTGTATAAAAATTCATCTAGATAATCTACCTAAGTTTACATATGGAGTCACCCGAATTAAACTTAATCAATAAATATCACTTGCTAAGAATATGTAGCAGAAATAAACAAGTAAGAGATACAGCAACAATCATAGAAAGTGGATAGCAACGCAAACACGAGATTATACCCTGGTTCTGATACCCAAGTCCCATTTGGCTTTCTGTATCCTACTCTAGCCACCCGAGTTCCACTCGGCTAATTCCATTATTTATCAAATAGTACAATTACAAAAACTACCTCTTCCAAATAGGTCTTTACAACATACAATTTCTTTCCAAGAAATAAATAGCTTACCACCTAAACACTTTGAGGATGTTCACTTACACTTTGAGAAAGGATACAGTTTTACATATAGCCTTGCTTTGAAGCCTTGTGTGGCTGTGATGGCTATAGTAGAAAACCTTGATCTCTAAAGACAAGAGCTTTTCTTTTGGAGATAAAGAAAATATTGGCTAAAGAATTTTAGAATTATTCAAAACATAGGCCAAAGAAAACATGAAGGATTTTGAGAGAGCTTTAGAAATACTTTTTAAAACATAATTTTTCTCATAAAATCCTTCAAAAATTATTTCCAAAAGCCTCAGTTAACTCAGCATATAAATGAGTAAAAACTGTTGAAAATTGTTTCCAAAAACACCTCTCCAACGAATGGAAAAAACAGCTTTTCGTAAATCACGAAACTGTGTTTTCTGTCTGTTGGGATGATGGTACTCGACTACTGTACAAATAGTAGTTGACTATTTGATCGCGTCGGGATGTACTCCGAAAACAATGTAGTTTTACCGCAAGCACACGGTTAAGTGGTAAGCGGGTATCAAATCACGTGGAGGAACTATTGGTATCTATATTGATTACTAGGCGGAGGTGAAACGATAATCAAGAAATGTTGGTGTCACATTCGTGCAAAGTATTGTTTATAAATTCAATTAATAAAAGTGCCTAAGGCTTGGGAATCCCCACTATAGATCTCAAGTATCAATGTGAAATATGAATCTCCATATCACTACTCTTGGTTTAGGATGAACTTGTCGCAACTAGGTTGTGAACCAATGCACGCTCTCGCATTACGCAAGTCTATAGCAATCTAAACTAGAGCCTCGCTCTTGCGCAAGCCTAGTTCAAACCACTAGCATTAAGATCAACAATATTGTTCAATTCTAACTCAAGCTCGCTCTCGCATAACATGAGTTTGAATCTAGATTATGATTGTTTGTATTCGTTTTACCGTCGTACAAACGAATAAAATTATTGAATTGTAATAAAGATGCTAGCTTTGGTCGCTCTCGCGCACCAATTCTAGGTAATCTTGATTATAGATCTAAATCAAATATCTAGGGCTTCCCATAGATCAAGATCATCTGTCGAGCTCTCAAGATCCAATGGAAATCCTTAGCTATCCGTAGTAAATCGATCACAATCTAACCCTTTAACAAGTTTAGCAACATGGGTTTTCATTAGATTTCACATATCAAACTTTAAATCCATTGGATTCATCCCTTGACCTAGAGCAAGGAGATTACTCACGATTCATCATAGAAAAAGCAATAGAATTGAGAAGTGCAGGAGAATACATCATAAAAATCAAATCTAAACCGAAATATAGCATAAAAATAGGAACTTGCAAAAGTTTAGACAAACCAATGATGTTCATGCTCCAAATATAAGAAAATTAAGATCTAGCACTTCAATCCTCTCGTGAAAATAAGATAGAACAAAAGTATTTTTTCCTAAGAACTACGGTTCTGTCGTCTTTCCTTGACGGCTCTCAAAACTAGCTATTTATACTAACTCAAAACGTCCAAAAAATCCTAACAAAAATACCCCCAGACGGCTGGAAAAATCCTAGGTCGAAACTTGGCCGGCGGCGCACTTGGTCGAGTGGAAATGTCACTCGGTCAGTGGCTTTTCTGTGGAAAATATGGGAAAATCAGCCTTCTGTACTGTTCAAGCCACTCGGTCGAGTGTTCTGCTCACTCGGTCGAGTGAGCTTCTCACTCGGTCGAGTGGGGTCTTCTGCAGAACTCTCCAAAATCGTTGTCCTGTTTAATAAATTTTTGTCTCACTCAGTCGAGTGGGCTTATCACTCGGCCGAGTACCTTGTCTCTTCTTCGTTCAGCTGGAGTTGGCCATGTCAGCGCCACTCGGTCGAGTAAGCTGTCTCATTCAGCCGAGTAGGCTGCTTCTTCTTCATAATCTCCTTCTTCTTGCTCTTTTCTCCATTCTCTCGCCTTTCTTCCCCTTCTTCTCATCCTCAAGCGTTGTTAGCTCCTCGATATCATCGTGATTGATGATCTAGTACGCATGTATGTGCTCATAGCTCCAAATTGCTCCCGATTGCTTCTTATTTCCTGAAATCCAACGAAACATAGAAATAGTGAAATTCATCGTAAAATGATCGTTTAAACGTTAAATTCGCAATACGAGCTATCGTTATGGCATGAAAAAAATGCAGAAATAAAGTGTAAAATATGAAAATATCAAAATCCCCCAAGCTTACCTCTTGCTCGTCCTCGAGGAAGATAAGTAGAAAGTTAACTTGGCGAATAAAAAAATCAAATAAATAGAAAAGAAGGCGAAGAGTGTAAATGCTAGATCATTCTCTCAGAACTCAAATTCGCTTACTTAATTGCACCAATAATGAATATAAACAACACTAAAGTTTTTATTTCGATATCATTTCATATGGGATACACTTAATATAAAAACTGAGAACAATGTGAATCTTATGAAATATGAAATCATTTTAATGTTAAACATCGTCTCAGGCATAGAAAATGATATACATAATCATAGAAAACATACTTTTCAATTGATTGCTTCTATTTGGAGTATATGAGATATCACGCAATTCAAAGCAATAAGAATAGAATGATATGGTTTCATGAATTTCATGTCAAATTTTCAATTCATAGATGTCGTTATACGTGAAGTCATCTGCCTAAGTATTAGAGATTACCTAGCTTAGGTCGTCATGCACATATAAGTAATCACTCTGTCACATATCATTGGATTTCTTTCCCCAAGCTTATCTATAAGCGTGGTAGTATTGAGTATGGAATATAAATTCTCTTCTCAACTTTTGTAGCTCCATATAAAGAAAGTAAAGAAAGAAATGGATTGTGTATATACAATGAAGTTCTCTTTTTCTTTTGGTTTTTTCTTTTTTTCTTTTTTTATACACAAGTAAATCCCATAGAAAGATGCATACATATACATTATTTTTCTTTTGAGCTTTTGGAATGGTGGAGCTTATTTTTTTTGGCAATGGAAGGATGCACGAAAAAGAAATCACTTTATAGGAGAATCACCAATGATAATATGTATAGAAATGTAATTCAAGATATGTGGAGAAAGAATATATCATATCACTCAGTTCACTCTTTGTATGTGCACAACTATTTCAGCAGGGTAATGTCATCTACTCAGTTTGATTTCTAAAAGTAAACTAATCTATTCATATCAAATGACAATCAATTCATTCAACCTGAATGTTTAGTACACAATTCTTGCAATAAGAAGTGATATTAAGGTAAGAAAACAATATTCTAAGTATAATGCGGTCAATGCGTGAATCTTGGTGTGTTTTCTATAAAGAGTATACAATAAAGTAATTCTTAGACGAGTAGACGTTAAAATTCATTCATAGACAAATAATAACACATTGGAAGTTCTTTTTCTCAGGTGCACAACAGATATATCACAAATGATATCAGAAATAGAAAACAATAGCATGGCAAAAGTGTGCGTATAAGTAAAGCGAAATCCAAGCTATATTCATCACAGTGAATTCATTTCTATCAAAGAAAGTAAAAGAAGTAAGGATAAAATTAAATCTAACTATACACATGCAAGCACTCCAAAAGTAAGGAAAATATGATGCATAGGAAAAAATGAAAAAGTGTGAAAATAAGTGGAAAATAAAGAAAATAAAGATGAAAATAAAGAAAATAAAAGTGTGTGAGTACACTCACTCACCCAAGCTAAACATCACATGTCCTCATTGTGAAAAGTGTGGCACTGGGACATATAACATATGGGTGGGAGGGTGTGGATGCAAGTATAATGCAAATAAAATGGAAAATAAAGGAAAATAATAAATGGAAAACATGATGGTATATGCAAAGGATATGTGCAAAGCAAGCATGCAAAATGATGGATGGATGCAAGATGATGGTCAGAAATATAATACCCTCTCCCAAGCTGGAGTCTATGATGCCTTGCAAAAAGTGAAGGTAGGTGGGCAAGCAAAATGGTGGGGGTAAGATGGGAGCAAAATTATGACAGGCATCAAGTGAAGTGCCTACTCAGGTGCATCACCCTCACCTCCCTGTGGTGGGGGTGGTGGTGGCAAAGGGGTGGCTGCTGCTACTGTAGACGCTGTAGGATCTGATTCAGCGTATGATGAATACCAGGAATAAGGGCAATATGGGCCTGCTGAGCAGAGACGGCATGCGTGAGAGCTTAAAAATCGACTCTAAGTGCAGATACCACCGACTCGACCGCACACAGGCGTAGGTCTCGTCATCAGGAGCAGAGGTTGATGTGTCCATATTTTACATCTTTTCATAGCATCATGCCATTACATTTCATGCCATTTTTGCATCCAAATCCCGTATTTTCCTACGATATTGCAATTCTAACGTTATATTCGAGTTTCGTGGAGTTTTATGGATATTCAAGAATTTTGGAGCAATTCGGGACCCATTTTAGATATGGACACATCTGGCATGCCCGTGAGCCTGTTGGCGAAGCTCTACAGGAGTTCGCCGAGTTTTGGGAGCCATGGGAAGAGTGGAGGAGAGTGCAAGAAGAGAGGAGAAGCTGTCAGGAGCTGTTTTCCCAGGCGACTCGACCGAGCAGAGCAGCTGCTCGGTTGAGCAGAGGCAAGATGAATAATGGGAGCAGATACGCATGCCGCTCGGACCGATCACTCATGGTGCTCGGTCGAGCAGATCCTACCTTTGAAGCACAATCAACCTCCTACTCGAGCCGAGTAGATCTTATGGCCACCGAGTCAGTTGGCTGCTCGACCGAGCAGGGCTGACTCGGGCCGAGCAAACAGAGTGGCATTTTGTTGGAGAAGCATGACTCCTAACGTACTCGATTGAGCAGGAGGGCCGCTCGACCGAGCAGCCCGACCGAGCAAGCCTATGCTCGACCGAGTCATTGACTCGGTCGGCGACAATGAAGGCTACTTTGGAAACTTCGCGTGGCCGTCTGTTGCGCGTTGGAGAGTGAAGTGTGGATCTGAGTGCTGCGTTTTAGGGAGTTCATTCTATTGTAATTTTTAGATTACTTTTAATAGAGAGAAAGAGATTAGAGAATTTTCGGTAGATCTAAACCTAATTTCCGTTGGATTATTAAATTGTTTTTGGGAGATCTACTATTCTTTGCGTTCTGGAATTTTTGGAATTTCTTCGGATTACTATTTGCTGCTATTCTCTTCGCCTTCGGTACGTAAGCTATTCAATCCTCATTTGATTAATTTGCTACAATGATTTCTCCTATAAAAATCGTATTTTTATTCATTAAAATCTCTATGTGTGAGTAGTCTCCTTTAGGGTTGATGGGTTAGCCCTAAGACTTTAGGGTGGAAATGTAGATCTGGATCTCTAGGTTGAAGTAGGAATAAAGGGGAGTATTTCGGTCGATACTATCGGATCACTAGGATAATTCGCACTGAGATCATACCCACGGTCTGTGGAATTGATGAGCTTAAGGGGTATCCTCGGGATTTGAATAGGAAAATCGATGGATCCAACCAAGGCTCGTGACCATGCCCGGCTCATGCCTAGAGGGGATCCACCGACGAACTATATCACTACATTGACGGCTACCGCCATTCGTCAATGAGATCCACCGAAATACCTCGAAATTCTAACCCACGAGAGTGGTATGAATTGAGAGATTAACCGCCTAAACCTAATCCAACGTAAGGATTCTATTCCAACATCGATCTCCGATGGTCTTAGCGGTGATCCCTAAAACCATAGTTCTTTTTATTGTCAAATCAACAATAAACACCACAACCAAACTTTCTCAACTATCAGCTATCTCACTTCAAGATATAGAAATAAGCTGAGACCCCATATACCCTGTCACCGTCCCTGTGGGATCCGGCATCTTTTATACTATAATTTGACACCGTCCGCTTACGAATAGAGCCTGGAATTGACACCTAGGGGCCATACTACGCCTAGCGACCGTGACACCACTAGGTGGAATTTATGTGTAGGTTCCGGGTGCGTCAAGTTTTTGGCGCCGTTGCCGGGGACAGCAATAGTGTATCGCAATTTATTTTTATTTTGAAGAGTTTGCTAGCAAATCTTACCATTCCTTATCTTACCACCCTTTTCATTGTTTTAATTATTACCTTGCTATTAATGGTATTTTTTCTGAGTTATTTTGGTGCATGAACACTCGCTTTGGGGGCATTTAATCAAGAACTATTATTCGAACTTGAGATCGAGAAAACAGCAAGGGCTCTGAGGGCCTTCAGTAAAAATCAATCTCCCTCTGGTCAGATGGTAGAAATACCACTGTCCCACCTCGCACTGGGTCCATCAGGGACCACATGAAGCCTACTTTTGGAAATAATTCTTCTATCCTTAGACCGCAACTGGCGGCAGCTAGCTTCGAGCTAAAGACGGGGCTTATAAATTTAATGCAGCAGGATCTCTTCCATGGGCATCCTCACGAGAATCCCAATCACCACATCGACACTTTCCTGGCAAAGTGTGATACTTTCAAAGCAAAAGATGTGAGTGATGATGCCATCAAACTGAGAATTTTCCCATTCACCTTGAGGGATAAAGCCTCGTATTGGCTACAGTCCCATCCATCCAACCACTTTACTACGTGGGAGAAACTGGCACTCGCCTTTGTGGACAAGTTCTATCCACCCGCAAAGACGGTCGGATCCGGGGGGCGATCTCCAATTTCAAACAGCTCCTGTAAGAATCTCTTTACGAGGCCTGAGAGAGGTTTAAGGACCTTCAACATCAGTGCCCTCATCACGGGATCCAGTCCTGGGATTTGGTTCAGAGTTTCTATAATAGGCTGCAGTCAAGCACCAAAATGATAATTGATGCTGCCGCGCAAGGCGCCCTGCTGGACAAATCGCCTGAGGAAGCCATAGACCTGCTTGAGCATATGGCGGTAAATAAGCATCAGTGGAGCGAAGAGTGAACCATTGTGACCAGGACCCCCGAGGTCAAAGCTGCCAGCCATCTTGATTCCTACATCGAGACCTTGTGTAAACAGGTGGCAAGAATTGAACAACGTCTGGACTCCATCCCAATGACCAAAGGCACCTCTGCTTATCATCCTTCAGAGTAATATGGAGAGCACAGTTATGTTCCAAATGAGATGCTTTATGATGGTGCTGAATCATCTGAATCCGTGCAATATGTCCAAGGAGAGGGACGTAACC
Source organism: Scilla litardierei (assembly GCA_030789695.1). Classification (NCBI taxonomy): domain Eukaryota; kingdom Viridiplantae; phylum Streptophyta; class Magnoliopsida; order Asparagales; family Asparagaceae; genus Scilla; species Scilla litardierei. Next base: position 75,516,138 of record CM061137.1, read on the forward strand.
AATGGCAACACCCGGCTGCTAGAAATCATCCGGGATTTTCTTACGGAAACCCAAGTGGAGAGCTGCAACCTCCATAGTTTCATAGACTGCCACCCCATCCTCAACAACAACAAGGGCAACCACAAAATCAACAGCATAGTGGGTTTAGGCCAACTGGGCCATATCGACCACCAGGCTACAAGTTCAATCGCCCACCTCAGCAGGGCTATGCACCAAATCTGCCTCGGTCCAATCTGGAGGCCATATTGGAAACATTTATGAGTGGGCAAGCCAGATTTAACGAGGACACGTCCGCTCAGTTCAAGAATATAAATACTTCGCTCGATGAACTGAGGGGCCAGATGTCCCAGCTGCTGAAGAACCAAGGGAGGTTGCCTTCACAACCAGAGCCGAATCCGAGGGCTCAAGCCAACGTTGTGGTCTCCGTTACCACACGTGGAGGACGGGCAACTGACCCCGTTATGATTCCAGTTGTGAATAAGGATCTAGTTATAACTGAGGAGGCCATTATTGACAGTGATAAAGAAACGGCTGTGGAAGAGCCTACAAAGAGTGAGGAGAAGGCAGATTCACCATCCATCACACCTACAACAACGCCGTCTCCTAATGACGTCGCAAGAAACAAAGGAAGCCGACCTCCTCTGCCATATTCACAGGGGTTGGCTTTGGCTAAAATGGAGAAGAAGTACTTCAAGTTCACAGAGCTTCTGAAGGGCATCCAGCTAAACATTCCATTCATGGATGCCATCACGGAGATCCCCATTTATGCAAAGTTCTTAAAGGACCTTATCACGGGGAAGAGGAAGCACGAGGAGATAAAGCTTATGGAGGACTCTACCTCCATTATAAAGAATCATCTCCTGCGGAAGCTACCAGATCTGGGAAGCTTCACTGTTCCATGCTCTATCGGAGGCATGCCTATCAGCCGTGCTTTGATCAACCTAGGAGTAAGCATCAGCTTGATGCCGCTCTCTATTTTTGAGAGACAGTAGACCAGAAGTGAATTGGAGCCGACGAACATGTTGACGTCCCCCGTGTTTGGGCGCGTCAGATGCATGCAATATATGATAAGGGGCGTGAGATTTAAATATTTATAACTGCAAGCGTACGGTGTCGTAGTGTGGCTTAGGGGTCGAACTCAGGGAGGCGTGGTTGTGCTTGTGTCAGAAAGGACCAAATTCACCCCACGGGCGAGCTAGCCCGAATCGGATGATAGGTTGTCACAGAAAATAGAATGCTAGGGATAAACAATATAAAGGGAAACCCGGGACTTCGGTTTCCACCCTCTCGTGTGATTCTCGCCGATAGGGCCTGCGGGTAGGATAACGATCGGAATTAGGGTCTAATGGTGAGACGTTGCCTCTAAGAGTGATACCAGCGTCCCATGGGCCCGATATTCCGGTCGGTGCCCAGGATGATACGTCGGACTTCCCAAGTTCGGTCAGTGGGCATTCCCATGTCCATTAACACTGACCGACTCCGGGAGCACTAAGCTCGCAACGATAACTCCCAACGTCTCGTCCTGCCGCTCCCGCACGCTAGGATTCGACGTCTACGCTAAGGGCGCGAGCTATGGCTAGGGAGTCAACTGCCAAGTTTATTCCCCCTTGTCCCAACGGTCAAAGGCGGTCTTTTTCCCGCCGATGACAATAAAACACCCCGCGTAACCGGTAGATTCCTAATCCCTATCGATTTCCTAGTCCTATGGACGCATCGGGGAGAACCAACGAAGGGGTTTCCACCAAAATCCCAAATTTGGGAACTACTCACTCATATTTACTAAAAAGCAATCTAAATCAAAATCGACCATTAGAAACATGATCAGGCGATTGAAAAGTAGTAATAGCAATGCAATTAACACTATATTAAAGTTTAACAAAGATCGGAAAACTTACTAATATTTGAAAAATTACAGCTGTCAAGTGAGAGAAAAAACAGCAAAAAATAACAACTCCCGTTTCTGGAAAACCTAGGGGTCTATATATAGAATACGATATCACCCGATCGGTTGAAAAGTCAACCGATCGGGTGACCTGCTTCGTTTCTTCGACAGTTCAGCACGGGACTTCACCCGGTCATATGGCACGGTCGGTTGAGGGTTAAAGCTGATCGGTTGGATCTTCGTGCCGTCGGGTGAACCGGTCGGTTGAGCTCTCCGTGTCTTGGCCTCGGAGAATTTGCTACAGGTGAACCGATCGGGTGAAGGTCACCCGATCGGTTGGCATTCAGCATCAAATTCCAGAGAGTTGGGCGTTGTGAACCAGTCTCTGAACCGACCAGTTGACTTTCCGCTCGCTTCAGCTTCTGTCTGGGTGGTGCACGCGTGCATCACCCGATCGGTTGGAAGCGACCAACCGGTCGGGTGAGGGGCTGAAAGATGCTATCTTCGTCGTTTGCCCCCTGGATCACGCGTGACTCCTCCCGTTGCTCCGGGGACTTATGATATCTTCGTTATATGTCCCCTATGCGGGCAAACTCCTGCATAATACAAAAAACACGGAAAAGTGAAAGAAAACAAGAAAACACGAGAAAACGAATACGAGACGGTGGAAAACAACGGAAAAACACAAAAGAAAACATGCGTGAACATATGAAATATAAACGCATGTGAAAATCCCCCACGCTGAACCCTTCCTCGTCCTCGAGGAAGACGAGTGAGAGTAGGAGCTCGGAGGGAGAAAATAGAGAGGAAGAGAGGAAAGGAGAAAACAAAAATCCTAAATCACCCGTCAGAGCCAGCAAAATTAAAAACGACACACCAAGCAAGCATACGCCAAATCTCAACACTAAACCACAGAATACGAATCCAGACAAGTGTCGTGGGCCCACGCCGTGAAGCGCGAGTGAGTGTGGTCGTGTGCTAGCAAACGGTGTCACTATCTACATTGTGCAATAAGCTCCATATACACAAATCCAAGAAATGACCCAAATATCGATTCGATTTGAAATAAGCGGTGAATATATGGCTCAAGCATGCACGAGAAGAGTATGAGAATAGAAATGCATCATGTGTCATGGACTCCACAGCTAGGGGTTCGGACATCACCACACTATCGCCTAGATAATAGCAAGAAATTCCCTATTCCAAGTGTTTTCGAAAGCGATGGGGGTTGAGATGATGTGGAGTAGAACACTCGGTGCAAATTCTCGCCTTCCCTTTATTCTCGGTAAGTAGGAAAATATTCACACTCATATATTTTTTTGGGTTTTGGGTATATGTATTTTTTGGCTTTTTGGCTATACAATTTTCTCTTTTCTTTTCTTTTTGGGTTTTTCTTTTCTTTTCTCCCTTTTTTTTGGATTTTTGGGTTTTTGGCTATATACATGTGTACTCTCCCAAGTGGGAGAACGGTACACGACGAGGGGATTTGCACCAAGTAAAACAAAAAAGAAGTCAGATTCTAGACACTTGGGCAAGGGGGATATTTCACTAATCAGAGCGTAGGCTAAATGGGTTATCCTAGTCCTAACTGTGGAATCCCGACACATGCAAAATGAAGCAATCGATATATATATTCATGCATACAGAAGCAGATAAGAGGGGCAAATACCGCATATTCAAATCGAAGCATGATAATCTAGGGGTCATTCCTGGACAGGTATATAAAACAAAATCGCAAAGTAGAAGCACACCAAACAGCTAGGCACGACGCATGACTCACAAAGAAAGTAAAATGGACCCACGATGCATGAAATGCAAGAGGACTCGATATCCTAGGGTTTGTGAATGTGATTGTCGATGCCATTCTAGGTGTGTGTGATTTTGTGGCAATTCATCATAGGGTTCATCTCTAGGAGAAGGAGATGAAAAGGAAGAAAAGAAAAATAAAAACACGACGAAACGGACTCAAAAACGAAAAAGAAAGACTCAAATGACGCACAAAGTGCGACTCCCCCAAGCTGAAGTTTGCATTGCCCTCAATGCAATAAAAGTAAATACGGGAGGGCAATGAAAATGGGGGGGAAATCGCACCTACACAAAAAGACATGAAGAACATGGAAAACACACAAACGAAACTGAAAAGAAAGAATAAATAAGAAAAATCACACCACATGACATATAAACAAAAAATAAAAATAGGAAACACACGACACAACAAATGAAGCAAACACACAAAGAAAAATGACACACGACAGCACACAGAAAAATGACTTCTCCCAAGCTAGACATGACAATGCTAGCAAGATGATATGGTCGTGAAAATGCAGAGATATGCAAGGGGGAGGTCAGAAAACAAAATGAAATCAAAAAGCAGGAGATGCGGAGTCCACAGCCTCCTTGGAAGAGAGTGTGGATGTGTGGTCGGGGGAGACGGGGGGTGTGCAGAGAAGTGGAGAAAGAGGTGGAGGAATAGGTGCAGTGGGGATGTGAATGATGGGTGGAGTGTCAGTGGAGGTGGATGGTGGTGGAAGTATGGCGATCAAGGCAGTGGTAGAAGGGGTAGAAATGGGGAGAGAAGACGTGATGGTGATGGTAGTGGATGGCGGTGGGAGTGATCTGGAGCGCACCTGCAATTTCGTGCGGCGCACATATGGAGTGATGGTGGAGGAGGGAGGAGGTGCAGTGGGGGCGACAGAGGTGGTCGTGAGAGGAGAAGTGGATACGGGGATGGGAATAGATGTGGGTGGGGGAGATGATCGCCTAGGTGGGGGTGAAGAAGGTGGGGATGGGTGGGATGGTGGAGGAGAAGAATGTGATGGGGGAGGTGATGATCGTCGAGGTGGTGAAGGTGGTGGTGAGGGGTGTGGCATGGGTGGTGGTGGTCCGTGGACGTACGTGAGAAGACGGAGGATGGCTGCCACGTTCCTCTCAAGTGCGAGGAAACGTGGGTGAGTGAGAAAGGACGGTGATGGGTCCGAGGGGACAGAGGACGTGGCAAGAGCACGGAGAGCAGCGACCTCGGCCGCGAGACCAAGACGAGTTAAGGCCTAGCGGTGACCAAAAGAAGTGTACTGATGTGAAGCAGAAGTGGGGCCGGGAAGTGATGTGGAAGTAGTGCCGGCGGCAATGGTCATGCCGGCATTGGACACAATGCCGGAGATGGCCGCAGAAAGATCCTCAGCAGTGATAGGGCCAGGAGCATGGGTGGTGTGACTCGGGCCAGCCCCGATATCTCCCCGGGATGCAGGGATGTCCTGCTCGCCTAAGCGGGCGGCAGGGGAAGGTGGTCTGCGTGCGTCCAGGGGAAAGAAAGGAAGGCGCAACCCTGCTAGAAACTCGGGATCGGGCGGAAAAGTCCAATCTCCCACTACAGCAATAGTCATGCGAGCAGGGTTGGGGAGAATGGTGTAGGGGGCTGGGGGGTGGCTATAGTGGAAGGTGAAGCGGCCATCGGGGCAGGGCTTAATCATGTGAATATGCTACATGACGTCGAGATCTAGACGTGAAGGTCCAGCGGCAGCAGGAAGATCTTGGGGGATGACAATGTTAAATTGGGAAAAAGAAGTAATGATAGTGATTATTCCCCCACAGCAAAGCTTGCCCTTACCGGCCCGACTAATCTCGAGGAGCTTGTAAATAAGCCAGTCGCCGGCATGGATGGGGACAGTAGGGGCCCTAAAGCTAATCCTATCATCGTCTCTAACGAAAGGGAAAGTCATGGCCCATAGAATGAAAAGATCAGGGATGGTCACGGTGCCTGACTCATCCCTGGGAAAAAATGCAGAGGATATAATCCGATGGGCCAGACGGAATATAGGATGATGACTGAGGAGGCCTTGGCCTTACCTCGGGGATAGCGAGGGAGTATGGTGAGGCGGAACCAAAAGTTATCGACGTCGAATTCGGATGGGTATCCGTAGTGTCGAATAGCATCGTCCCCAAGGATGGGGAAACCAAATATATTATTGATCGTGTTCAGGTTGGTGCGGATGGTTTTTTTGCGCACCCGGAAAATGACGGTCGACCCCGACTCACAAACGAGTGAGGAAAGAAATTCTAGTGTGAGGGACGGGTAAGACACCGCGGTGGTGTTCAGGAAGGCTAACCAACCTAAGTTTGCGAAAAGAGTCTCGACCTCGGTGAATACACCGAGATCGATAAGCGATTGGGTGTGGGTGAACTTGGTCGACAGATGCCCCCGAGCATACAGCCTAAGGTAGAAGTCCTTATGCTCTTGGTTCCTAAATCGATACCCATGCGGGCCCAACATTGGGTCCTCGGGGGGGGGGATAACAGGTGGGGGAGGGGCTAGTGATAGTGCACATGGTGTATTGGGAGGAGGACATGTTTGTTTGCGTCTCTTTCGAGACGGTTCCTCCTCCCGCAGGATACCCTTCCTCTTATTGCGATCCCGGGCCATAGTGGGTGCGTGAGTGTGATGCAAATGAGTGTAGAATATGATAAAAGCACGCACACACAAACAATCAAGCAAGTAGAAATTCTAGGGTAAAAAGTAAAATTTGACGAGTGGAGCGAAGTTACCCAGCAGCGGTTGGAGTTCCTTGCTTGAAGTTGACCCCAACACCGTGCAATTGGATGGAGTGTGTAGCCGCGGCACTCTTCTTCAGCGAAAATTCGAAAAGGGGGGGGGGGTTGGGGAATTAGGGCTTGAGGAAGCGAAATGGGGGAGAGAGAGAGAGAAAATGGTGGAGAGATGGAAGGGATAGGTGGAGAGAGAGGCTAGAGGGGGAGTGGAGTTCGTAGGAGAGGTTTTCTGGCCGTTGGGAGAGCGGGGGAGACGAAACGACGGCGGGTTTTGTGAGATCGGGCGAGAAAATGAACAGGTGGGGGGGTTTATTTATAGGGTTTAAGTCGAATCGATCGGGTGAGTTGTCACCCGATCTGTTGACTATTAGGTCGATATTTTCAGCTGAAGAGACGCTACAGGCGAACCGGTCGGTTGATAACTCACCCGATCAGTTGGTCGCTCCACAAATTTTCCCGAGAGTTTGGTGTTGCTCACCCGGTCAATCAACCGGTCATGCTTCTCATCACCCGATCGGTTGACAAAATCTGAAAATTTCCCGAGACTTCAGCCCAGTTCACCCGGTCTTCCAACCGGTCTCGCATATCTTCACCCGATCGGGTCGTTGAGTGACTGATACGGCCAGCAGCTGATACATCCCAACCGATCAGTTGAGTTATCAACCGATCGGTTGGGGCCTTGTTTTCTGCAAAAGTGCACAAATGGCCTAAGTCCCTCAACGGAAGTTCTTGCAGCTGGATTTATTTATTAAAATAGATAAAATAAAGTTAAAAATAGTCCTAAAATTGGAAATAAAGGTTTAGAGCATGGGTTGCCTCCAATGAAGCGCTTTTGTTTAACGTCGTTAGCTGGACGCCCGTAGATGATGTTCAAGGTGGGCGATACGGGTGATGCCCAAAGTCTGGCATCGCTTCAGCTTCAGAGCTGGCAGCTTTTGGTGTAGTCAGTGTCGATAAGAAGACTTGCTCGACGACCCTCCCCTTGTTGACGGGATCCGGGGGCTTCTCCCTTAAATTGGCGTCTACCGCTACTCGTTTCAGGATCGAACCTCTTCTCCGGTGAGCCCCATGGGCTCTTTCCCTTTCCTCCTCGTCGGAGGAGCATTTTGAAATCCAGGAGGGACCGTGTGTGCCGCATCCGCTTTCCCAGCAACGTCACATTTCTTCAGGCCGACGGGTTCTTCTAAGTCCCCCAAGCTGTCGGGGGGATTTCTTGAAAGAATTTCCCAGGAGCTTGCCTCCACAACTCTCTCTTCTTCTAACACTAGCATATTGCATCTTGGATCATCCGGGGGATTGGGGTGCTTCATTGACAACCCCAAGTCAAATTCGACTTTTTCGTTGCCGACATTAAGGGAAAGCTTTCCATTCTTCACATCTATTAATACGCTGGCAGTGGCCATGAAAGGTCGTCCAAGGATAATAGGGGTGTGCTTATCTTCCAGTATGTCCATCACCACAAAATCCACCGGCACTTGCACTCCACTCACATCAACAGGTAGGTCGTCTACTACTCCCACCGGGTATTTAACCGATTTGTCGGCTAATTGAAGTGTCATACCCGTGGGCTCCAAGTCTCCCATCCATATTCTCCTGTATAGCGATAGGGGCATTAAACTGACGCTCGCTCCTAGATCGACGAGCACCCTCTGGATTCGCACTTCCCCAATCGAACAAGGGATGGAGAAACTCCCCGGGTCTTTAAGCTTAGGCAGATTTGCTCTCTGAATGAGAGCGCTGCATTCTGCCGTTAATACGACCTTCTCCTTTCTAGAACCCTTTGCCACCAAATCCTTGAGGAATTTCGCGTAGGATGGTATGGTCTCTATAGCTTCAAGGAAGGGAATTTACAAGCTTAGATCCTTGACCATGGCAAAGAATTTACCATAATTCTCGTCTATCTTGGCTTGGGCAAGCCGTTGTGGAAAAGGCAAAATGGGCTTGAATACTCTGAGGTTCCCTTCCTCGTTTTTCTTCTTCTCCTCGTCAGGAACTCCCTCCGGAGTTGTTGGCTTTGGCGACGAAGCACCGGCGTCATTCAATTTTTCAATCGGTCGGTCCACGACCAATGGTGCTTCCGGTTCCTTTGGGGGCACTCTTGTCGGGATTTGTGTTCCGCTCCTCAAGACGATAGCGGACACGTTCACATGCTCGTGCATGAGTGCCAAGGTCTGATTTGCTCCCCTCGGGTTCACCTCCGGTTGTGGCGGCAAGAAGTTTTATGACCTTGAAAGGTTCGCCACTTGTAACCTCAGCTGGGTTACTTGGTCCGTGATGGCCCGGTGTCCCATTTCCAGCTTCAAATTTATCTTCTCCTGGTTAGATATATATTGAGTCAAAAGGGACTCAACCGGAGAGATGGCCCTCTGTTGGCCATATTGCTACTGCAGCTGAACGGGTTGCTGATTTCTGGGAGCATACTGCTAATATTGATGTGAAGGTTGCTGCTGTTGAAACTGCTACTGCTGAGGCCTAGCCGGCTGATATATCTGTTGTTGCTGCTGCTGAGGCAGAGGCTGCTGATATGGTGCCCGGTAACTAAGGTTGGGGTGGTTCCGGTTGTTCGGAGAGTAGGCCAGGTTGGAGTTGGTTCGTGGTGGAAAAGGCGCATTCCCCGAAGGATTGTAAAATAACACGCTCGCCTGGTCCACCGGGTGTGAAATGTCACCTCCCTCGAAATCCCCCATGACTTCGGATTCCACCGCAGCAATCTGTTGTGCTCTGGCGCCACCGGCGCCACCATCAAAGCAGAGATCTGGGTCGACAGCAAGTCAAACTTGCTGGATAATCGGTCGATGTCCTCGACCCTATGGATTCCCCCAGATCTTGGTGTTGCACCCTCATCGCACCACCGCTCATTGTTCGATGCCATGTTTTCCAGAATCTGTCCGGGCATCTTCTTCGCTTCGGGACATGAAGGACCCTCCAGCTGCCACGTCCATCGAGGATTTTAAATCATCCCTCAACCCATTATATAACAGATTTATGATCTGCCACTTGGGGAGCTCATGGTGGGGACACCTCCGCTGCATTTCCTTGTATCTGGTCAAGGCATCATGCAGAGACTCGTGGCTGGCCTGGGAGAAGGATGAGATCTCACTCCTCAGCTTAATGGTCTTCCCCGGAGGAAAGAAATTTGTCAAAAAAGCATTTGAAAGCTTCTCCCAGGTGTTGAATGTGTTTGGGTCCTTCCCCCTAAGCCACAGCTTGGCCTTATCCCGTAGAGAGAAGGGAAATAGCTTCATCCGGATGGCTTCAGTTGTGACTCCATTAATTCGGAACGTGTCACATTTCTCAAGGAATGAGTCCAGATGTTCGATGTGGGCTCTCCATGGGTGCCCCAGAGAATTGATCCTACTGGATCCACGTCACTAAGGACGGCTTGAGCTCAAAGCTCGTTGCCGTGATAGCCGGAGCTTGGATAGAGGACGATGACCCGATGGAAGGCATCGAGTACTCCAACAGGGACTTACGTGGTGGGGTATTCTCCCCCATGGCTTCAAACTCTTCTCTTCTTCTCTTTTCTGCGGCCAGACGCCTCAGGTGGCGTTAATTTCAGGATCAAGAGGAATCAAGTCGTCAAGACTCCTCGAAGACCTGCGCATCAAAAGCAACAAACACCCGTGAAGCAAAAGTGGGAAAAACAGATAAAAGGTAGAAAATAAGAAATGAAGAATAATAATAAAAATAAGAAAATAAAATAAAAATGAAAAAGAAGAATGCGAAAATTATCGCGAGGTAGAGATGTGAGCTAGACTCAAGGGTTTATGAAATCCTAAAATAACAAGCACGTTGCCTCCCCGGCAACGGCGCCATAAAGCTTGACGTCCCCCATGTTTGGGCACGTCAGATGCGTGCAATATATGATAGGGGGCGTGAGATTTAAATATTTATAACCGTAAGCACACGGTGTTGTAGTGTGGCTTGGGGGTCGAACTCAGGGAGGCGTGGTTGTGCTTGTGTCAGAAAGGACCAAATTCACCCCACGGGCGAGCTAGCCCGAATCGGATGATAGGTTGTCACGGAAAATAGAATGCGAGGGATAAACAATATAAAGGGAAACCCGGAACTTTGGTTTCCACCTTATCGTGCAATTCACACCGATACGGCCTACGGGTAGGATAACGATCAGAATTAGGGTCTAATAGTGAGACGTTGCCTCTAAGAGTGATACCAGCGTCCCATGGGCCCGATATTCCGGTCGGTGCCCAGGATGATACGCCGGACTTCCCGGGTTCGGTCAGTGGGCATTCCCATGTCTATTAACACTGACCGACTCCAGGAGCACTAAGCTCGCAACGATAACTCCCAACGTCTCGTCCTGCTGCTCCCGCGCGCTATGATTCGACGTCTACGCTAAGGGCGCGAGCTATGGCTAGGGAGTCAACCGCCAAGTTTATTCCCCCTTGGCCCAACGGTCAAAGGTGGTCTTTTTCCCGCCGATGACAATAAAACACCCCGCGTAACCGGTAGATTCCTAATCCCTATCGATTTCCTAGTCCTATGGACGCATCGGGGAGAACCCACGAATGGGTTTCCACCAAAATCCCAGAGTTGGGAACTACTCACTCATATTTACTAAAAAGCAATCTAAATCAAAATCGACCGTTAGAAACATGATCAGGCGATTGAAAAGTAGTAAGAGCAATGCAATTAACACTATATTAAAGTTTAACAAAGATTGGAAAACTTACTAATATCTGAAAAATTACAGCCGTCAAGAGAGAGAAAAAACAGCGAAAAATAACAACTCCCGTTTCTGGAAAACCTAAGGGTCCTATATATAGAATACGATATCACCCGATCGGTTGAAAAGTCAACAGATCGGGTGACCTGCTTCGTTTCTTCGGCAGTTCAGCACTGGACTTCACCCGGTCATATGGCACGGTCGGTTGAGGGTTGAAGCTGATCGGTTGGATCTTCGTGCCGTCGGGTGAACCGGTCGGTTGAGCTCTCCGTGTCTTGGCCTCGGAGAATTTGCTACAGGTGAACCGATCGGGTGAAGGTCACCTGATCGGTTGGCATTCAACATCAAATTCCAGAGAGTTGGGGCGTTGTGAACCGGTCTCTGAACCGACTGGTTGACTTTCCGCCCGCTTCAGCTTGTGTCCGGGTGGTGCACGCGTGCATCACCCGATCGGTTGGAAGCGACCAACCGGTCGGGTGAGGGGCTGAAAGATGCTATCTTCGTCGTTTGACCCCCTGGATCACGCGTAACTCCTCCCGTTGTTCCGGAGACTTATGATATCTTCGTTATATGTCCCCTATGCGGGCAAACTCCTGCAAAATACAAAAAACATGGAAAAGTGAAAGAAAACAAGAAAACAAGAGAAAACGAATACGAGACGACGGAAAACAACGGAAAAACACAAAAGAAAACGTGCGTGAACATATGAAATATAAACGCACGTCATATGTCCATTCATCTAGCAGACCATTCGATCACATATCCGGTAGGCATTGCCAGGGATATTATTCTGCAGATACCTCATGTGTTGTGTGTGCCAGTAGATTTCGTTATTATGAATATGCCTAAGGGAGGGAGTTCACAGCTTATACTTGGCCTCCCCTTCATGGCGACGGCCGGCGTCTTGATATACGTCCGTGAAGGGACTCTCTCATTGAATGTCGGCAATATTGAAGCTGAATTCAGGCTGCAGAAACCCATGAGGGAGCATGTTCGTGAAGAAGGAGCTAGCTATTTAGAGCTTCTAGAAGATGAGGCTGTAGGAGATTATACTTCTGAGGGGGTCATGAAGGACCCGATAAGAACAAGTGTTGACGACGACGGCGACCCAGTTTCCCACAAAGTGGTCGCCGCCTATATCCTGTGTTGGATGCGGAGCTCTTGGATCATTCTCTGCATCACGAAAAGCCGAAGGCCATCAGTTACGCAAAGGAAAAGCCTGGAGTGGAAGGATGCCAGATACCACCGCACGGTATCATTGGTAAGAACAATGCGTGCTTAGCCCAAAAACATGCTACTCTCAAGCGTAAGAGTCCGTGCAAGTAATATAGATCTGGGAGTACAGATGTCGAATCCTCAGGAGAAAACATGTTGCAACCACAAAGCTTAAATCAAATAGGGATTGAACGTAAAGAGACCAACCACTTTTGATGATGATGGTTTGAATGGGGTTTGATTGTGGTTTTTTAATTTATGGACAATACGAGAAAAAGAATATGTAAATATCTATGAGAAGTATGCACATGATATGGGTTCATTAGGGTCCATGATTTATATTAATTTGGTTGATTAAAGATAACTCAATGATATCTCTTTTTGAGAGAAATTCATCGAAAAATACCCTTGTGGGGATTAAAGTGTAAAATTGAATAAAGTTGTTCCTAAAGCTATAATCTTTTAAATATAAGAGATGAAACTCCCTTTTGGGGAGATCAAGACTCACCCTTGTGAGGCGATCATCAACTCAATCATGTTCTTGTAAAAGATAACGTGGAGATTTTAAGTAAAGATTATAACTTTATCAACGTCAACAATTATAGCATGAAGATTCAACCAAATAAACACACATCATGTCCCCTAACTACACCATATCATGCACAATCAGAATTTAGCCATACATACTGAAAATAACAAAGGGATTCATCATATTCAACATTGTTCTAATCAATAGAAGTAGATGGAATCGCAAATAAATAATTAAGTTCAAGAGATATCACCAAAACACCCTCTTTTTGCCTAAGAAACCTCTTCTTCTTCCTCTAAAAGCTCTCTGAAAATCCCTTAGATTGCTCTCTGTAAACTCAGAAAATTGCTGCAAAAAACGCGGCCAAAATCGCCCAAATACACCAAGAATACGGAGCAAAACCCTAAGAATACCTTAAATACAAGCATTGCAGGTTTAATGGGCTTATCGGGTTTGAAACCGTATCCATTTATCGCCCAAACCCACAATTCGCCGCCGGCACAAATGTAAGCCGCTCATCCAAGCGGGATTCAACGTGAGCCCGCCACGGGTCTTGTCGAAGCAGATCCGCGCCCGCTTGCACGTCCGCTTCGCTTCGTACGAAATCAACTCCGCTTCGGAGTTTGCCCTTGTCCGTTGGATCGTCATCCAACTGCTGTGAAGAGGCCACGTCGCCCGCTCTGCGTTCGCTGCTGTGCATATACGTGCGTCGCTCGACGCCGTTGGATTGGGCGGGGGACGGTGAGGATATCACCACGTAGCCATGCGGGATATGTAAATCGCCCGCTTCTTCAATCTCTTCGTCTTTGACTCGGAGTTGCTCTGTACTGTTTGACTTGCGTTTATATTTCATATATTCACGCACATCTTCTTTGTGATTTTCCGTTGTTTTCCGTCGTCCTGTACCCATTTTCTTGTGATTTTTAGTATTCGTTCACTTCTTTGTGTTTTTGTGTAAATACAGGAGATTGCTAGTATTGGGGACATATAAAGAAGATATCATGAGTCCCCGGAGCAACGGGAGGAGTCACGCGTGATCTAGAGGACCAAACGATGAAGAAATCCACATTTTAGCCCTCAACCGATCGGGTGGACCAGCCACCCGATCGGTTGATGCACGCGTATCCGACCCAGACAAGAGCTGAAGTGAAGAGCAGCTCACCCGATCGGTTCGCTGATCGGATGAAACCGACAGAGCTCTCTGTCTTTTTGAGCTTAATTTTAACCGATCGGGTGATATCTCACCCGATCGGTTCATCTGTAGCCGTAATTTCCAAAACGATGACCCGGAGAACTCAATCGATCGGTTCAGGAGACCGGGTGAAGTGTCTGAAGACCGAAGGCAAAGTCGACGCTTTGCTCACCCGATCGGTTGATGCTTCAACCGATCGGGTCGCACGTTTTAAGCAGTCTTATTGGGTATTTTGACCCGAACCATTAGGGTTTTGAGGTGGGACTATAAATATTGTATATTGGCCGACTGATGCGGTATCTCCTCCCATTTTTCAGCAGTTTTTCCTCCCCTTTCTTGGGAGCTTTAGGGTAGTTTAGATTAGGGTTTTATCATCCAATAAATCTTGTAAAAGATTAGTGATTCAATTGCAAGATAAGTATTTTCTTCTCTTATTTTCCATTGTTTGTGTTATTTTCATTTTGCTTGATGGTGAATGTTTATTTGTCTCTTTCATTGCTTTCTTTTATGTTCTTCACCATTGAGTAGTGTATGATGAACCCTAATACGGGTTAGGGTAGGATTGATGCTTGGAAATTTACATTTGACTTGATTGCATGGTATGTGTCCGATGGAATGTGTCAATGGGGATTTCTAGCAATCTGAGTCCAATTCGTACGGCAACACACTAGATGTGTTGGGGATTGGGGTCCGATGTCTTGTCCAGTCAAGATCCGCTTTGATGTATTGCTAGAAATCACATTTGACCTATTTGGCCATTAGGGTTACGCGGGGGCGTTTTATTGTCATTGGCGGAAGAAAGACCGCCTCTGACCGTCGGGCCAAGGGGGAATAAACTTGGCGGTTGACTCCCTAGCCACAGCTCACACCCCTAGCGTAGACATTGAATCCTCACACGTGGGAACGGCTTGGATGAAATGTTGGGAGTTATCATTGTGGCCATAATGCTACCGGTTGTGGAGGGTGTTAATGTACATGGGAATGCCCACCGTCCGAAACCGGGTAGACCTAGCGTACTGGGCATCGACTGGAATATCGGGCCCATGGGACGCTAGGTACCACCTTTAGGGGGAATGTCTCACCCTGGGTCAAGTCAAATGCCAAGTGTCATAAGTGCTCTAGCCCGTGTTAGCGGGGATTCATTTCTTGTCTTTTTTATTTCTTTCTTTTATTTCTTCACTCCTCACCCATATTATCCGCGTAGCTAGCACACAACCTAGGCGAGGCTAGTAGCCATTCAAGCCATCCACCTCCCTGAGTTCGATAAACCCACACCCTACACTAACCGTGCACTTGCGGTAAAACGACACCGTGCCCAAACCGTAAACGGGGCGCCAGTCACCGTTCGATCGAGGCGCAATGGTTGAGATGATGCCCCGTCGCCATTCTTCGTTCGAAATCGATTTCGCTTGCAGGTTGATTTATGCCGGTTAGATTTGACGGGGGCGTATTAGATTGCTGCCGCGTGTCCCCTTGATTCGCGCTCGCCTCGCTGCGATCTGCTCGCCTACGGGCCGTTGGATCGAGATCCAACGGCCAATATCATGCCGCGACGACCGCTTCACAGCGCCTTTTGGATTGAGCGGGATCGCACGGATTGATGCCACGTGGAAACTTGGGATTGAGCGGGGCACCGTATATTCGTATTTTGAAAGTATTTCTTGCGTATTTCCCGATTTAATTGTATTCTGCATTCAAAAATTCACAGTAATTAGCACAGATCTCAGAAAAATACAAATTAATAGTCGTTGGAATCATGAGATCAAGACCTACCCATGAAAAATATAAAAAGTGCAGAAATACTCAGTTTGTTTTGTGCTCAAATTAAGTGATTTCTCTAATAAATGACGATATACAAAATACGAACGTATTAGAGACCAAATAAGCATCATATAAGCACAAAATAAGGCTAAATAGGGTGTTTGATATGCAATATTCAACCCGAATCACACCCCCTAACTAGCGTTTTGCTAGTCTCTAGCAAAGTGAGCGAAACATGATATCAAATATACACCTAGATCACCTTATCAGATCTTAAATCACTCACCACCATACTGCAACGATAAAAGAAGATGACCACACACTAATGTCAAGATTTCAAGCTCATAAAATAATGGTACTCATGGTTTTAAAGATGAAGAACAAGTATCTCTCAAATGGTCATGAAATCGACTTAACTTCACTATCCATTACTTCATAGCGCCTAATATGCAAACTCAATGGCTCACACCTTTCAATCAGTAATTCTAACTTGGAGCGTAGATGTATCATGCAAAGCAAGCATAAAGAATAGAATGGTATCAAGACATACACATGTCAATCTTCATTCATAGGAAATCACACCATATCTTGTGCCTTCTTTAAGCTTTGGAAATTCTATTGTCTTACTAATTATGCACACTTATCCTCACTTTTCTTTCTTTTTTTATTAGTTCCACGTAACGCGCATAAAGCAACATTTGCGGAGAAATGTATAACTTGGATCGCTCCATCAAATGAGTGAGGTTCTGGTCAATGGCTCCCAAATCAGACGATAATAGGGCATTAGGCCAAAAAGGACCCCTCGGACTGTACTACTCGAGGCAACCAAGTTATTTGTTTAGTGACATACTTATTCATTTTTTTGTGTTGTTTCTTCATTTTTTTCTCTTTTTTATTTTCTTTTGTGTTTCTCTCTTTTTGTTGTGTGTGCATAAATAACTTAGCAAGATAGCTTCCTCTTCTTAATTCTTTAACAAGAATGGGTTATCCTAATCATTTCAAAAGACAGTGTACTCTATCTACCCAGAATTACACAAAGCATGCAAATAGCAATGTAATAAGAGATAGAAAGCAATGCTCCAGTTATTTTGTGAACTATTTATGCATGAACCTTGGTGTGTTCCATTGAAAGCATACGATTTGCTAATTCATAATTTCTAGATTCATTAAGTTATCAATCAATCCCACCATTGAGATATATCAACAGAAATTTACGATGAGTACTAGCATATATGTCAAATGAGACTGAAATATTTAACAATAGTGGTGGAATAAAATGAATCACATGTGTACAGTGGTGAATAGATTTCGAGAATTTTCATCACATGAGGTTCATCTCTAGGTGAAATAAATATTGGTGATAGAACTTGACTCAATTTTTTTATTCAATGCAGAAAGGGAACTAACTAAAAAAATCCTAAAAGAAAACGAAAAATCCTAAAAGTTTATACCCTCCCCCTAACTTAAAATAAGCATTGTCCTCAATGTTAGGGAGAGGGAAGCATGGAAAGAACACACCTGATTAGTTACCACCCGAGGGTGGGTCCGTGAGATCGATGATGCTCGCATCCTTGGTCCAAGGCTCGTGAAAATGCTTCAATCTTTGGCCATTTACCTTGAACTCACTCCCGTCTTTTCCATTAAGCAATAGCATTGCTCCATGTGGGAAAACTTCTTTGATTGTGAAAGGTCCAAACCACCTAGAGCGAAGCTTCCCAGGGAATATGTGTAGCCTAGAATTGTACAGAAGAACTTTTTGGCCTGGGGTGAACTCCCTCCTTAGGATCATCATGTCATGGACGCATTTCATCCTTTCTTTTGATATCTTGGCGTTGTAATAAGCATTTCTCCTCAGCTCCTCTAGCTCCAACTGATGTAACCTGCGAGAAGTAAACGATGAATCAGTATCAAAATTTAATTTCTTAATAGCCCAATAGGATCTATGCTCCAATTCTACAGGTAAGTCACAAGACTTTCCAAGGACAAGACGGTAAGGTGACATCCCTAAAATTGTCTTGTAGGCCGTCCTGTCGACCCACCGAGCTTCAGGTACGCGCAAGCTCCAATCTTTCCTTGAAGGACTCACCGTCTTCTGTAAAATGTCGTTGATCTCTCTATTCGCCAGCTCTGCTTGACCATTGGTTTGGGGGTGATATGGAGTTGACACTTTGTGCGTGATCCCAAACCTTTTCATTAGATTAGCGAACATGCAGTTGCAAAAATGGGACCCTCCATCACTGATCAAGGCTTTGGGCACTCCAAATCTAGAGAAAATGTTCTCTTTGAGAAACTTGAGCACAACTGAAGTGTCGTTCGACCTGCAAGAAATAGCTTCCACCCATTTAGAAACATAATCGATTGAAACCAAATGTAAACATATCCAAATGAAGGTGGGAAAGGTCCCATGAAATCTATGCCCCAACAATCAAATATTTCTATTTCTAGAATGGTGTTTAATGGCATCATGTTACGTCTAGTAATACCCCCTAACTGTTGGCATGCAACACATGTCTTACAATAATGAAATGTATCCTTAAACATTGTTGGCCAATAGAAGCCACATTGCAAGATTTTTGCCACAGTTTTATTCGCAGAAAAATGTCCTCCACACACTCCATCATGACAAAATTGTATAACACTAGCTATCTCATGGTTAGGGATGCACCTCCTAACAATTTGGTCGTTACAATATTTATATAGGTAGGGATCATCAAAGAAAAAGTATTTTACCTCGTACTTGAAATTTTTAAATTCTTGACTTGACCAAGTTTCAGGAGTCTTACCAGTCACTAGATAATTCACTATATCGGCATACCATGGGGAGGTGGAAACACTAAAAAGATGATCATCAGGAAAAGAGTCTTCAAATGCACATCTGCTGAATCAAGGCCTACTGTCAATCGTGATAAGTGGTCGACTACTAGATTCTACATGCCTTTCTTGTCCTTGATTAGGACATTGAACTCCTACAACAATAAAATCCATCTTATCAATCGAGGTTTAGCATCTTTTTTGACATTAAATATTTCAAAGCAGAGTGATCTGTATAAATCAAGATAGGTGATCCCAGAATGTAGCTCCTGAATTTTTCCAAAGCGAATACTACAGCCAGCAACTCCTTCTCTGTGGTTGTATAGTTCCTTTGAGCATCATTCAATGTTTTGCTGGTGTAGTAAATAACCACTGGAGCTTTGTCCTTCTTTTAGCCTAGGACTGAGCCAACTGCGTAGTTGCTGGCGTCACACATGATTTCAAATGGTAGGGACTAGTCTGGGATCTGCAAAATGGGAGCAGAAATTAGCAACTTCTTTAAATTTTCAAAAGAGTGTTGACACTCAGGTGTCCAAATAAAATCCACATTCTGAGTTAGCAAGTTGCAAATATGGCGAGAATAGCACTGAAATCCTTGATAAATCGCCTATAGAATCGTACATGACCCAGGAATGATCTGATATCCCTCACACACTTGGGACTTGGTAGCTTCTCAATTACTGCTACCTTGGCTCTGTCTACCTGAATACCAGCTTTAGAGACTAAATGACCAAGGACAAGTCCTTTTGTGGTCATAAAATGACATTTCTTCCAATTTAATAGGAGATTCTTCGTAATACATCTGTCAAGAACATGGTCCAAGTTAGCTAAACAATCATGAAAAGAGCTCCTATATACAGAGAAATCATTCATAAACACCTCCACAATTTTCTCAACCATATCATCAAAAATACTAAGCATGCATCGTTGAAAAGTAGCGGTAGCATTACATAGACCGAACGGCATCCTCTTAAAGGCAAAAGTACCAAAGGGACAGGTAAAAGTCGTCTTTTCCTGATCCTCTGGTGCAATCTCAATTTGATAATATCCTGAATAGCCGTCTAGGAAGCAATAGTACTCATGTCCTGCCACTCTCTCTAAAATCTGGTCAAGAAATGGTAGAGGGAAGTGGTCTTTCCTAGTTCTGGAGTTCAGCTTCCTATAATCTATACACATCCTCCATCCTGCGGTGGTTCTAACAGGGATAAGTTCGTTATTCTCATTTCTAACCATAGTGAGGCCAGACTTTTTAGGTACAACCTGTGTTGGACTGACCCATTTACTGTCAGAAATTGGGTATATGATACCTGCATCTAATAATTTTAGAACTTCACCTTTCACCACTTCTTTTAATGTGTTGTTTAACCTACATTGCATTTCTCTAGTGGGTTTGGTGTCATCTTCCAAGTAAATGCAATGCATGCATACAATGGGACTAATACCTTTTATATCAGCAATGGACCAACCAATGGCCCCTTTATGCCTTTTCAACACTTCGAGTAAAGAGCTTTCCTGTTCTAAAGAGAGTTTAGAAGATATTACCACAGGGAAGCTGTTTTCATTTCCAAGAAAGGCATACTTGAGATATTCAGGTAGTGGCTTTAATTCAGGCTTTGGGTCTTCCACTTCAGATGACATTTGAGTTGGTGCATTTGGTGGCAAAGCCTCGAACTTAGGATCCCATATCGTGTGGAGTTCCTTCACATTTTCCTGCACAAGAAAGATGTCATCAGTATCTTCCACAATTGTTTCAATAATAGTAGCATCACCATAAAATTCAGAGCAAATATAATCATTCACAAATGAGTCAATCATGTTTACCTTTTTAACTTCATCATCCACATTTGGTAACTTGCAAGTATTAAATATATTCAAATCTAAAGTCATGTTACCAAAAGTGATTTTAAGTTGACCATCCCTACAATTTTTTAAAGCATTGCATATTGCCAGGAACGGTCTACCTAGGATGATGGGAGTGGAATTAGCAGTTTGGGGTCCTTAGATGTCTAGAACTATAAAGTCTGCAGGATAGTAAAATTTGTCTACTTGAACAAGGACATCCTCAATGCATCCCTTTGGAACTTTAATAGATCTATCAGCTAATTGCAATATAACAGATGTTGGTTTTAGGTCTCCTAACCCAAGATGCACAAAGATGGGATATGGCAAGATATTAACACTAGACCCCAAATCCAATAAAGCATTTCCAATCTTTTTAGTGCCAATAGTTCAAGTAATGGTGGGTGATCCAGGATCTCTAAATTTAGGTGGTGTATTTTGTTGCACAATAGAACTAACCTGTTCAGTTTAAAATGCTTTTTTCTTCACATTCAATTTTCGTTTAATAGTGCACATGTCTTTCAAAAATTTAGCATATGCAGGTATTTGATTTATGGCATCAAGCAGTGGAATATTTATTTGGCACTTCTGAAAAATTTCACGAATTTCGGATTGATACTTATCTTTATTTTTCTGAAGTAGCCGATGAGGGAAAGGTGTTGGAGGTACATATGTTGCGGGCTCTTTCTCTTCAATGACATTATTTTTCAGACCCACATCCGTGCTCTCCTCCTGCACCTCTTCTTGCATTTGAATTTCCTCCTCTTGTTCAGCTTCTCTGCTTGGTGGGCCAGGTTTTTGAATTGCCTTTACATTCCTCAGAGTGGACACGGCTTGGCAAGGCTTCATATTATTACCTGCAGAAGAAGATGAGCTCATATTAGGATTCGGAATTGGTTGTGATGGTTGCTTACCTTTCTCCAATGTTGCCCTAAGCCTAGCTAAGCTTTCGCTCATCTGTTGGTTTTGAGTCTGTTGAGCCTGAAACTGAGCCTGTTGTTGTTGCATTTGGGCTTGCTGCAATTGAATAAGCTGCTGAAGCGCATCTCCAAATGGTTGCATCTGTTGTTGTTACATTGGCTCTTGGTCCCTCCTTTGGTTCCCCCCTGGTAGTAGTTGTTGTTGTATTGTGATTGTCTAAATTGAGGAGGAGCTTGTTGTTCAGGTTACTGATTGGGGCCCCAATTTAAGTTAGGATTGTTGCGCCACCCCTTGTTGTTGGAATTGAAGCCCTGGTAGTTTGTGGATACTTGATTAACCCCTGTTGGATTGCTTAGCATGCTCTTCAAAGCTGGAAGTGTGGGGTAGGTACCGGTGTCATGGCCACCAACATCGCAAAGTGCACAACTCTGCTCTATCTCAACTACTTTGGCCTCTTTCAAATTGAGAGCTTGAAGCTTGTTTGTAATCATTGCTTCTATTTTTGCCTCCAACGCATCTTCTGGCTTCAAATTGTATACCCCTCCACGTGTTGGCTGGGAAGGTACAGAGGGGCCTCCCCTGTCGTACTCTGAAGTAGTATCCCAAGTTTGTGCATTCTCTGATATATCCTCCAAGTATGTCCAAGCTTCATCTGGCTCTTTATCGAAAAATCCCACATTGCACATCATTTCTACAAATTGTTTCTTCTGAGGTTGCAGTCCGTTGTAGTAGAAGCCAATAATCCTGCTTTTATCGAAGCCATTATGTGGACATGCTAGCAATAGCTCATTGAACCTTTCAAAAGCCTGATAGAATGTTTCCTTGCTTTTCTGGGCAAAGTTCATGATCCGTCTTTTCAATCCCTGTGTCCTGTGAATAGGAAAAAAATTTCTTTAAGAACTCAGCTTCCAATTCAATCCATGTAGTAATAGAACGTGATGATAAGGCATTTAACCAATTTTTATCTTTATCTTTTAGTGAGAATGGAAACAATTTCAGATATATCGTGTCCTTACTAATCTTTCCATCAAAACATGTCAAGCACACTTCCTCAAATCCTTTTATATGAAGATAAGGGTTTTCCTTGTCCAACCCATGAAAGGTGTGCAGGAGTTGGATTACCCCTGGTTTGAAATTAACAGAATTTGCATCAGTGGGTAAGATAAAGCATGAAGCTGTGCTAGTCCTAGTGCGTCTGAGAAGATCTTTTAAAGTTCTAGGAATTCCAGGTTGCACATTATTTTCATTGTTGTTACAAACGTTTTCATCATTGTTATTATTATTAGCAGCCATTTCAAAGCGTCTAGTCAACCTCTGTGTCCTAATAGTCATATGCCACATAAACTAGGTTCCTAGCGTAATTTTTTTATTTATAACAATAAACAAAAATTTATGGACAGTAAAGTGGATAGATCTCACCGAAGGTCCTCTCAATGAAATAAACTGTGGTAACAAACCGTTCTCCCCGGCAATGGCGCTAAAAACTTGCTTAGCCCAAAAACGTGCTACTCTTAAGCGTAAAATTCCGTGCAAGTAATATAGATCTGGGAGTCCAGATGTCGAATCCTCGGGAGAAAACCGGTTGCAACCACAAAGCTTAAATCAAATAGGGATTGAATGTAAAGAGACCAACCACTTTTGATGATGATGGTTTGAATGGGGTTTGGTTGTGGTTTTTTAATTTATGGACAATGCGGGCAAAAGAAAGTTTCATTATGTAAATATCTATGAGAATTATGCACATGATATGGGTTCATTAGGGTCCATGATTTATATTAATTTGGTTGATTAAAGATAACTCAATGATATCTCTTTTTGAGAAAAATTCATCGGAAAATACCCTTGTGGGGATTAAAGCGCAAAATTGAATAAAGTTGTTGCTAAAGCTATAATATTTTAAATATAAGAGATGAAACTCCTTTTTGGGGAGTGTCACGACCCGCTTCCCTAAAATGGAGGCGAGGCGTGAGTAGTCCGCTCAGACTTGAAGCTATGAGGCTCCAGTCTGTAAAGCGTCTGGAATAACCAAGTATAGGTCCTTGCAAATGCGATACAGAACAAAAATAATAATAAAAGAAAAGAGACATATAATATTATTCAAATCTCAGAATGTCCACAAATAAAGTCCAACATCACAGAAAAGCCACCATGCTAAAAAGAAGAGTCTAAAAGGCCCAAGCATGGCCAATAGAAATAATCAAACGTACAGAAAGTAAGGTGCTATGCACCAATAACCTAACAAGAGCTAAGCAGAAGCAACACAAAAATAACTCTCTACGACTGATCACCTGTGTCCTCGAACTCCACGTCAAAAGTGGACTCAGGCTCAGCGTCAGTAAACAGCTCGTCCTCAGCAACGGGCTCCGGCTCAGCAACTAACAAGCGACACCCAAAAGAGACGAGGGCGCATGTCAGCATGTCTACAACAGACTTGTGCAAGGAAACTAAAAGAAAGAGAAGCAACCTAACAGTTCTAAAATATGCGATGACATGGCAGTTTAAGTTATGAATGCAACAAGTAAGAGAGTGCAACAAGTATGACATGGCAACAAGTATGACCTGGCAAGGGTAGCAAAGCTACTAACATTCACATGGATTTACAAGTCACGTAAACATGTCAAGTAAACATGTCGTGCACAGAGTTTACGCCTTACAGCTGAAGTGGCTGTACTGGCACACTTCTACGCTGAGTGGTCGCTTAACCCTACCCCAATCCCAGAGTTTACGCCTTACAGCTGAAGTGGCTGAACGGGCACACTTCTATGCTGAGTGGTCGCTTTACCATACCCCTCCACGTGTAATCGGGCATTGGCTTCTGACCAACACATGTAGCCCGCTTCTGGACCACGAGCCAGGAAGTGCATTTTGCATAGGGTTGTGCCTGCAACGCAGGTGCCTAGCCTTAACAAGCAAGTACAAGTAGCATGTGCTACGAATGCAACATTCAAGCATGGATTGACATTAGGATGCATGGCATGGCAAGGATACAATTAATGTGCGTACAGATAAGGAATTTAAACGTGACAGGCATGGCAGAGCAAAAGTAAAGAGCATACAGATATGATAATTAAACGTGACAGGCAAAAATGTATGGATGACATGGCAGGGTGACAGATCTAGCTTCGTTGTCAAGCTAGATCTTAAAGTTGCGTCTAGGCGAGTATCATTTCGTCGCCTAGTCTCTTTTACGCTAAAAATGGGGAATGGCCTAAAACATGGCCTAAAGCACAAATTGGCAAGTTTCACTTGCCTGCAATCAACTGTTCTGAATACACCGTCCAATCAGACCAATCTACCTATGTGCTCAGATCCACCAACCTACAGTCCCAATTTAAATTATCTTCATTAGTGATTTATCAACCAATTAAATACCGATTTTTATCTTGATTAGCATGCATTGGTTGGGGGTCCTAAGAGTTCAGAAATTTACCCTTACACGATGTGAGAACTACACTGGCGTCGGGTAGCGACGCCAGGGGTTGGAATAATAGAACGCGCTCCTAATTCCAGATTCCAAAATAAATTCCTATGATTGCTAATCCTTGGACAACGACCATATCAGCGAGCAAGATTCCAAACAGCGAGCTAGTGATCGGTAGACGTTTTACGGCTCCCGGGAAGCCGTAACAACGAACCGGGACGAACGGGTCGACGTACACAGAGACTACGACATTGAGCATCGTAGGGGATGATTGTAACCTCGGGAAACACCCCTAGGAGAGGTAGAGGACTGTCGGAGGAACCCAACAGCGAGGGAGAGCGACGGGAGACGATACGACGCGTCGGACGTCGTTAAAACACGTAACAGCAGAATCACTTGCTGTTTGAAACAATGGCGACCTGAGGGGATCTCAGACGGCTGCGGGGCCCAAAGGGGGTCGACGGTAGTGGTTGGAGGCCGCGGGCGGCGGTTGCGGTGGCGGCTGCGGCGGTGTTGGCCGCTGCTGCCGCTGCTGCGAACTGCTGCCGCTGCTGCAGATTTGCGGGGCTTTAACGGTGGTGCAGAGGGGTCCACGGAGGCCTGAGGGGAGGAGGAAGGTCAGGGGAAGGGAGAGGGTGGCCGCCGGCGAAGGGTAAAGGCCGGATACATGGGGATGCGACGGAGGGAAGAAGTCGAGCTGTAGGGTTTTGTTGCGCACAAAAAAACTAGGGGCGGCTGCTGCTATAAGTTAGGCTGTGAGAAAAATAATAGGCTAGGTTATAATAAAAAAACCCTAGGTTGCTTTATAGAAGGCTGGCACTCACGTGGCTAGGTTAGAGTTAGAGTTTGTTAGGGTTTTTTTTTGATTTAAAAATTGGTTAGAAGAGAATTGTTATAATCTATAATATATAAAAAAACTGATCTCTCACCCACTCTCCCTCTCTCCAACGTACGGTGCGGCCAAGCCATGGGGAAAAATGGCTATGTCAAGTTAGGCGGAGATAAAGATTGTTATTAAATAATATTGATATGTGCCAGGTGAAACTTAGGGTTAAAACAATGTTAAGTTGGGCAAAAAGTGTAAGTAGGTCAAACGAAGCCCAAAAATTGTAAAATAAATACTGGGGTGACCGCACGAACGAGAGGAACGCAACTAAGAAGATGCATCACAATTTCGACGACGAAAAACGAAACTAAAAATAAAAAGGCCTCACGACAAAGTGAAAATCGCGACGTCTCATCAAACAAAATCAAATCGTGGGAGAATGACCCGTGAAATGACATTCCAAAATAATTCCACAATTTAATATTCTTCAAGAGGGTCACAACGGCATATCACATTATAGGGTTCGGATACAAACAAGGTCTAAAATAAATACGTGCACGAACAAGAATACGTGCACGAAAAGTGTACAAAGGATACGGGGTCCAAAGGCGACAATAATCCCAAGTTGGGCACACGTCGGTGTTGGCTTGTTAAGGATGCAACCAAGGAGCTACGGCCCTATCGACACAACGACACGACTCACATACAAAGCAACAAAACCAATCAGGTACCTGAAATTGCTATACGCATAGCCGTATAACAAATAGTGAGTACCGGCCGTTACAGGGAGATCAAGACTCACCCTTGTGAGGCGATCATCAACTCAATCATGTTCTTGTAAAAGATAAAGTGGAGATTTTAAGTAAAGATTATAACTTTATCAACGTCAACAATTATAGCATGAAGATTCACCAAATAAACACACATCATGTCCCCTAACTACACCATATCATGCACAATCAGAATTTAGCCACACATACTGAAAATAACAAAGGGATTCATCATATTCAACATGGTTTAATCAATAGAAGTAGATGGAATTGCAAATAAATAATTAAGTTCAAGAGATATCACCAAAACACCCTCTTTTTGCCTAAGAAACCTCTTCTTCCTCTAAAAGCTCTTTGAAAATCCCTCAGATTGCTCTCTGTAAACTCAGAAAATTGCTGCAAAAAACGCCAACAAAATCACCCAAATACATCAAGAATACGAAGCAAAACCCTAAGAGTACCTTAAATACAAGCATTGCGGGTTTAATGGGCTTATCGGGTTCGAAACCATATCCATTTATCGCCCAAACCCACAATTCGCTGCCGGCTCAAATGTAAGCCGCTCATCCAAGCGGGATTCAACGTGAGCCTGCCACGTGTCTTATCGAAGCGGATCCGTGTCCGCTTGCATGCCCGCTTCGCTTCGTACGAAATCAACTTCGCTTCGGAGTTCGCCCTTATACGTTGGATCGTCATCCAACTACTGTGAAGAGGCCACGTCGCCCGCTCCGTGTTCGCTGCTGTGCATATACTTACGTCGCTCGACGCCATTGGATCGGGCACAGGACAGTGAGGATATCGACACATAGCCATGCATGATATGTAAATCGCCCACTTCTTCGATCGCTTCGTCTTCGCCTCAGAATTGCTCCGTACCATTCAATCGAGGGGCAACTGTTGAGATGATGCCACGTCGCCATTCTTCGTTCGAAATTGATTTCTTACGGGTTGATTTATAGCCATTAGATGTGATGAGGCGCGTTAGATTGCTGTCGTGTGTCCCTTGGAGTCGCGCTCGCCTCGCTGCGATCTGCTCGCCTGCGGGCCGTTGGATCGAGATCCAACGGCTAATATCATGCCGCGACGACCGCTTCACAGCGCCCTTTGAATTGAGCAGGATCGCATAGATTGATGCCACGTGGCAACTCGGGATTGAGTGGGGCATCGTATATTCGTATTTTGATAGTATTTCTTGCGTATTTCCCCATTTAATTGTATTCTGCATTCAAAAATTCACAGTAATTAGCACAGATCTCAGAAAAATACAAATAAATAGTCGTTGGAATCGTGAGATCAAGACCTAGCCATGAAAAATATAAAAAGTGCAGAAATACTCAGTTTGTTTTGTGCTCAAATTAAGTGATTTTCTAATAAATGATGATATACAAAATACGAACGTATTAGAGACCAATTAAGCATCATATAAGCACAAAATAAGGCTAAATAGGGTGTTTGATATGCAATATTCAACCCGAATCAATGCACGAATCTCATGCGCACCAAACAACTACCGATGAAGCAAAGGGAGTCGAGCTCATGACTCAAAACGAGTGCTTATTGGGAGGCAACTCAATCCTATATATCTTGGATTCTCTGTTCGAATTTCTTATTTTTACTTTATCTATTTAAGAAAACCAAATAAAAACGCAATTTATTTCTCTTAAAAACAAAAAATCATAAAAATTTGATGGGTTCTTCCTTCCTACAAATGGAACGTAATGGGGTATGCAAATCGACGTTTTAAATGGAAGAAATCTGGAGGAGAACAGCAAATTTGAAGAGCAGAACAAAGGAGAAGAGCAAAAGGGGACACATGTTGCTCGACCGAGCAGCCACTCTGCTCGGTCGAGCAACGCAAGCACGAGAAAGGAGCTCAAAAACATAACTCTGTCTATACGGCCTGAGCAGCTTTTGCTCGGTCCAAGCAGACACCGACTCGACCGAGCAGCCACCTGCTCGGTCGAGTAGCGCAGGCTTGCCAAAACAAAGAAGAAATGATGTTCTGTCTACGTGGCCCAAGCAGCTTTTGCTCGGCCCGAGTAGGTATCTGCTCGATCGAGCAGACCCTGCTCGACCGAGAATATGAGGGAGTGTTCTAAAACTTTTTTATGTTTGTCCGACTCGACCGAGCAGCTTCGCTGCTCGATCGAGTCGATTCATCCTTTACTTTAGCGGGCCCACTTCTAAACGAGTTGGGTTATTAAAAACCAACTCGTTTCACTTTTCCCCTAATCTCTCTGATTAATCAAAACCATCGCCCGAGCAATTTCCTCAACCCTACTTGACCTACCCCCCCTCCCCCCGCCGTCGCCGCCTCCCCTTCCTCCGCTCGCACCACCGACCGTGCCGCTTCTCCGGTCAGTCACCCTCTCTCCCTACCTGTCTTTATCTCTCTCTCTCTCTCTCTCTCTCTCTCTCTCTCTCTCTCCCTGTTCCCTTCCCCCCTTTCAGATCGCCAACAGACGTCGCCGGCGCCACCCATACCGACGGCGCCACCCCCACAAACCCCCCCTCCTATCAAAACTTCGCCCCCGACATCCACCCTCCAACACCCCCCTTCTCATCGCGTCTCACAACCTCCCCCCATCCTACAGTCGCCGATGCCCTAGGGCACCCACGCTGCTCGATCGAGCACCCATGGTGCTTGACTGAGCAGCTTGCCTCCTCCCCCTTCTCGATCGACACAGTTGACCGAGAATATTAGCTGCTCGGTCAGTATATCCCCAACGAGCCAAACTGCTCGACCGAGCAGTACAGCTGCTCGGTCGAGCAGCCCCAACTCAGCACTCTCTCAGCATTTTCACTGCTCGACCGAGCAAGGCTAGTGCTCGGTCGAGCATATGCACAGATCCCCTATTATATTTTGCATATTCTGACGTTTAATTTGTCTCTATTTCAGGTATGCTTTGCCTACGTTAATGGACACTACCGGGATTAGCTTGGGGGAAACTTTCGATGTGATCGCTCTGTCGGTACACTCTTTACCCTATTTACCTTTACACCGACGTTTCAGCCTTGCACGATGGTTCGCACTAGAGGAGCCCACACACCTCCTCATCGTGGGAAGAGGAAGTCTACTGCTGCCTCCTCTTATCGACTCCTACGATGCCCTCGCCGTGCCACTACCCCCTCATCCGAGGAGGAGCACATGGGCGATCTGTCGTCCGTGTTCTTCTCCCACACACACACCCACCACTTCTGTACCTATCCCCACCACTTCTGCACCTATCCCCACCTCTGCACCCACCATCTCTCCCGTACCTCCTGCTGTTCTCGTCGCTCTGTTTCCCCGTGTGCAGAAATTCGACATCACTTTCTGTGACGATGCACACCGCGAGCGCTTCGTCAGGCTCTCGCAGCGTCGTCTCGTTCCCACACTGTTCATAGACATCCCCACCATCTGATCCCTTAGACTTTTGAAGGGAGTCCATTGGCTCTACTGCACGATTGGCTTCGAGCGGCTCCTAGCCGTCCACGCTCCCACATACTCTCACCTTACACTGGAGGCTTTGAGCTCCATCACCCGCACATATGCAGGTGATGGCATAACCTTCCGTCTTATGGATCACGACTTCACGATCACACACGCCATGATCCGTGACCACTTCCACCTCCCAGCCATCCCTGGCCCCCGAGTCTCCTTCTCTCCAGACTACGACATTGGCACGTTCGATGCTTCAGCTTTTTGGCATCGCATTTCAGGTATAGACCACTACCGCCCTAGCCGGGCAAAGGCATCATGAATTGTGCATCCTTGCCTTCGCTACGTGCAGTGACACCGTGCCACCACCATTTTTTGTAGGCCAGAGGTTGGGACCATGTCCCTACCCGAGCTTACCAATCTTATGGGGATGACCCGACCTATTCGCTTCCACCCCGACGGCTCCCTCTGCCCCTTCGTACTTTCTGACGCAGCCCACTGGTTGTGTCATCGCCTTCTGCAGACCGCCACCACCCACTACTCCACCGATATCGGCTGCAGCGGATTCTTCACCATCTTTGCACAGATGTTAGATGTCCATCTTCGTGATGACATAGTGACCCCTCCTGGCCCCACTCGCTTGACCTTAGGTGTGCTTGAGCACATGCATATCATTAGGCCTTATGGAGACCGTCACTGGACGTACCTTGTTGGCACCCACCACACACCCCACCTCGTCCTTCTTGCCCCTCACCTCACCACCATTGCACTTGTCCAGCTGAGCTGGATGATTGATTGAGTACACCGACTTCCGACACTCCACGTACTCGAGTCCCCGGGAGCTCCCGTCGAGGCCGTCGCCGATGAACAGGTTCCACGCTCTGTCGAGTATGAGGAGCATGACCTGGCGGCCCTTATGGCCGCCCTTCCAGCTCTGCCTGTACACCCACCACCCCCTGGATGCGTTTCTTCTACCACCTCCGTATCCACCACCTCCACCACCGTCGAGTCCTCAGGGACTGTCACCACTATTTGCCCCGAGGCTCATACCACTGTCCCCACCGTACTCATGCCTGAGGGCACCGAGATTTTGTCTGCTCCGGAGCCTCCTGCTCTGGACTTCCCTGAGCATGATCCAGCCACCACCCTTCCACCTCTTAAGGACCTCATTGCTTCACTTCCCATCTCTTTAGGGTCCCACATTCTACTAACTGGCACCACTCCGTCACTAGCGGTAGCTGTCCTTACAGAGAGCGTCTCGACATGTGTCCACACATCCGTGTCGATGACTGCTCTATCCTCTGCTACCCCTATTTCTATCACAGTCTCTCTTGATCTCAGCCATACTACACCGCACACCTCCACTGCTGAGATCCCGTCGAGTACACCCTCTCCGACTTTTCAGCCTAGGCACCGTGTATCCTCTCCATGGGACTGTTTTACTAGAGTGGATTCTCACAGTCACGTTTCTCATCCCTCCTCGACTCTCGTACCACCGACGGTCGTCTGACTGCGTTGGAGGAGTCGACTTCTCGCCTTCGACGGGATTTCGACGTCTTCATACGCTCGACAGAAACACATCATGAGTGAGTCGAGGCAGACCTAGCCTCCATTATTGACCTGCGTCGGACACGTGGCCCACCTCCCGTGATCCTAGATCATGCCCCTCCACCCCGGCCAGCCCCTGTGACGACCGTTACACACTCAGTGCTCCACATTCCCAGGCTTCAGCAGAGCCTACTTCTTCCACACCTGAGTCGGTCACCACAGCCCAGTCCACAACTGCTCTTGTCCTATATTCACCCCTCACATTTTCTGGTCCACAGCAGCGGGACCCATCACCACCTCCAGAGGATGGTGCCCCTGCTTGATTCTGTCCATACCCACTTTTTGCATCCCTCATATTATATTGTGCCCATCTATCTCTTTGGGGCCCTGGTCTTACATAGTTTGGGGGAGGACCCACCATGCATCATTTCTTGCATACACATCATCTTTTTAGCATTCAATCATACCACATCTTATTTTCTTCTGTACAGTTTTATTTCTCATTCATTTTCTATCCCCCCACCCACCCACCCTTTATAGCATTATCTCCCGCATACTAGCGTTTTCTCAGCAGTGAGGACACTGCTGGGTTTAGTTTGAGGGATGAGCGCTTCCGCTTTATTTTTTTATTTTTCTACCTTTTTTCAGCTTTTTAGTTTACTTTTCCACCCATTTTCCACCTTTTTATCTTTTTTCTCATTCAGCATCACGTCTTTTATTTTTTGCCATGCATGCATGTCTGTTTTTTCGTTCTTCTATTTTCTCCACCCCTTTCCTCTTTTTGCTGAGATTGTTCTGCATGATGATACTTCTCGTTGCTCTCAGTAGCTTCTCACGGTGCTTATTATTTGCTGACATGGTATTTAGGGTAGTTTCAGTTTTACTTTCTATATGCGTGCATATTCTTTTGCTGATCTATCTAAATTAATGCATGTTATGAATTAAAAATCAAATGCATGAAATAGTATCTAGTATGCGCTATGTTGGGTAATGCACCTAGGTTCACGCATCACTAGAATACTTGGAGCATCTGCTTGCTATCTCATCCACTTGTATTTGCATGCTTGATGTTATTGTGTTTATTACTGCGTGTTTTTTCAGTATTCATCTAGATGAATGAAAATATCCATGCTAGTTATGAGTTTAGTTAGAATATTATCTTATTGAATCGTTGTGCACCTCTGATGAGTGAACCAAGTGATTTATTATTTTTCTTGTCCACATATCTTTATGATTCTCTACATATCAGTTGGTTTCACCCCCACAGCTACCCTTACCGCATCCTACTTCCCAAAAATCCCAAAAGAAAAAAATATAGCTTCTAAATAAAATGAAAAAAAATAGAAAAAGAAGAGAAAAAGAAAGAAAAGAAAGAGATAAAATTGTTTTATATTCCTTTATTAGAAGCTATCACAAATACTTGGGAAACGATAAAATTTCCATATCATATTCCTAGATGCTATGCCTCAAGCTAAGCTTGGGGGGTGAACCAATTGATCATATGAGTGAGTATACCATTAGAGTGGAGACAGTGCACAACGGGGAGATTAGATAATGCTTGAAATTTACGATATATTTTAGTTTTTGGAGATTTTTCAGTATTCGAAATGAATATTTGAATAGCATGATTCATTTCCATTCTTTATTGAATGCTGGTGTGATTTCTATATGCTCCACTTGTATCTATTGATTGAAAAGTGCATTGCCAACTCTTTTTATACTAGACTCTATGGATTGCATGAGATTGATATGAGTTGATGGCATTATTTTAGAAGGTCCCTATTATTGCCTCTATTTGCATGCTAGACATATGATTAGTAAAACTTGAAAATACCATTAGCATGTATTTTTACTATTCGAAGCATCGTGACATACTGCTGAGGCTTGAGATCTGATTGAACAATCTTAGCACCCTCCATCCATCTCTATTCTCTATTTATTTTTATTTCTTTTGTTTATCTCCCGGCGTACCTAGTATTCGTCTTCCTCGAGGACGAGTAAGAGGTAAACTTGGGGGATTTTGATGTGTCCATATTTTACATCTTTTCATAGCATCATGCCATTGCATTTCATCCCATTTTTGCATCCAAATCCCGTATTTTCCTACGATATTGCAATTCTAACGTTATATTCGAGTTTCATAGAGTTTTATGGATTTTCAGGGATTTTAGAGCGATTCGGGACCCATTTTGGATATGAACACATCTGGCATGCCCGTGAGCCCGTTGGTGAAGCTCTACAGGAGTTCGCCATGTTTTGGGAGCCATGGGAGGAGTGGAGGAGAGTGCAAGAAGAGAGGAGAAGCTATCAGGAGCTTCAGCTAATGTTTTCCCAGGTGACTTGGCCGAGCAGAGCAGTTGCTCGGTCAAGCAGAGGCAAGATGAATAATGGGAGCAGATATGCATGCCGCTCAGACCGATCACTCATGGTGCTCGGTCGAGCAGCTCCTATCTTCGAAGCACAATCAACCTCCTACTCGAGCCGAGCAGATCTTATGGCCACCGAGTCAGTTGGCTGCTCGACCGAGCAGGGCTGACTCAGGCCGAGCAGACAGAGTGTCATTTTGTTTGAGAAGCGTGACTCCTGACAAACTCGACCGAGCAAGAGGGCTGTTCGACCCTGCAGCCCGACCGAGCAAGCCTCTACTCGACCGAGTCACTGACTCGGTCGGCGACAATGAAGGCTATTTTTGGAAACTTCGCGTGGCCGTCTATTGCACGTTGGAGAGTGAAATGTGGATCTAAGTGCTGTGTTTTAGGGACTTCATTCTATTGTAATTTTTAGATTACTTTTGGGAGAGAGAAAGAGATTAGAGAATTGTGGTTAGATCTAAACCTAATTTCCTTTGGATTATTAAATTGTTTTTGGGAGATCTACTATTCTTTACGTTTTGGAATTTTTGGAATTTCTTCGGATTACTATTGCTGCTATTCTCTTCGCCTTCGGTACGTAAGCTATTCAATCCTCATTTGATTAATTTGATACGATGATTTCTCCTATAAAATCATATTTTTATTCATTAAAATCTCTATGTGTGAGTAGTCTCCTCTAGGGTTGATGGGTTAGCCCGAAGACTTTAGGGGGAAATGTAGACCTGGATCTCTAGGTTGAATTAGGAATAAAAAGGGAGTATTTCGGTCGATCCTACCGGATCCCTAAGATAACTTGCACTGAGATCATGCCCACGGTCTGTGGAGTTGATGAGCTTAAGGGGTATCCTCGGGATTTGAATAGGGAAATCGATGGATCCAACCAAGGCTCGTGACCATGCCCGGTTTGTTCCCTGAGGGGATCCACCGACGAACTATATCACTACATTGACGGCTACCACCATTGCGTCAATGAGAGCCACCAAAATACCTCGACATTCTAACCCACGAGAGTGGTATGAATTGGGAGATTAACCCCCTAAACCTAATGCAACGTAAGGATTCTATTCCAACTTTGATCTCCGACGGTCTTAGCGGTGATCCCTAAAACCCTAGTTCTTTGTTATTATCAAATCAACAACAAACACCACAACCAAACTTTATCAACCGACATCTATCTCACTCCAAGATATAGAAATAAGCTGAGACCCCAAATACACTGTCACCGTCCCTGTGGGATCCGACATCTTTTATACTATAATTTGACATCATCCGCTTGCGGATAGAGCCCAAAATTGACACCTAGGGGCCATACTACGCCTATCGATCGTGACACCGCTAGGTGGAATTTAGGTTTAGGTTTCGGGTGCGTCAAAGGTAGAGGGACGTGTAGGTGTGCGAGCTAGACTCACACGACCTCTAAAAACTAGTGGGGCTACAATAGGGTGTGAGTGTGTGTGGAGTGAAGCTCACGGCAAAACGCTCAGCCTCCAGGTGAGATTGAGATACAGGAATGCTATCAGAGATCGGTGCAACAGATGTAGTGATCAGAATATCAACTGAGGTGGAAGAAGGAGCAGAGGTCACGACAACAAATGTAGTGACAGACACCACGACACTCTTGCTAAAGACGGCGATAGTAGAGACTGGAATGACGACAGATGGGGTGGAAGTGAAAACTGAAGATAAGGATACCCCAGTAGTCAAGATATTAGAAGAGATCAGGGTCTCTATGGTCGCAGAGGAGGAAGGATCATCACACTCAAGAAATAATGGTGCAGCACTCTCAGAAATAATATACGTGATCAGATCAGCACTCATAGGGATGGAATGGACAGGATCGGGCACAGCTACATCGCTCACCGAGGCAGGTGCAGAAGTGGAGCTCTCAGTATAAGCAGAAGTGAAGACAGGTATGCTGGGCTTGTGGAGTGATCCAGCGACAGACTTGGGAATGGGGATCTCAGGGTGAAGAGGCTCGACTGGGTGCTCCTGTTGCTCGTCTTCGGGCTCTAGTACATATACAGGTGGGATGATGAGGTCCATGGGGAACCTCCACTCTATACCTGCTGGTCCAATGTGGGTCCGAATAGGGTTCGAAAGCACAATATAGTCGGCAGAGAATGGACCATGTAACCAGACCCAATGACATCATCCGTGAGGACGGATCATGTGCATGCGGGCCAAAACATAATCAGATAGTGAGGTGGGGCCCGTAGCATGGCGCAGGTCAACAGGAAGCTGAATGTCGAAGATGGGTGCTAGGAGGGTGATCAGACCGCCACATCATATCGCCTTGGTGGAAGTGACCGTGGAAAAGATGCCGTCGAAAAACCATCTAGATGTAGGATCCTGCCAAAACAGAGTTAGGATCGATAAATGAAGTTGAGACTTACGCTTGCGTATGCGGCACGGTAGTCTACGAACTTCGCCTTCGAATTCGCCACAACGGATCGAGTCTTCTCACGAACGGAGTAAGGCTACTAATTCCACAATCTAAATCTCTACTTTTAGATTAAGAACTTGGATAAAGGGAGAGGAAGTATTTCGGCAGAGCTTCGCTAGAATGAAAATGCATGCAAGAATGCCATGCAAAAGTGTAAGGAAATGGCTTACCCTT
Source organism: Scilla litardierei (assembly GCA_030789695.1). Classification (NCBI taxonomy): domain Eukaryota; kingdom Viridiplantae; phylum Streptophyta; class Magnoliopsida; order Asparagales; family Asparagaceae; genus Scilla; species Scilla litardierei. Next base: position 75,552,495 of record CM061137.1, read on the forward strand.
GGGTCTTATTTATAGCCGCCAAGGTAGTTATTTTAGGAGTAATTGTTCCTTTGGAACAATTAAACTAAGGTTTACCATCGTACATGGCATATTATAAGCTTAAGTTGTACTATATGCATGGTACAATATAAGCTTAAGATATTACCCCTTTATTAGCCATATGTCGCATGCACTTATGCACATATAATGCGACTTTCCCATCAACCTAGAGATCCTCTCCGCAAGGGAACATATTCCCTTTGCACACGACGTCGTGTACGCGACGTTCGAGATCCGTATTCCCTCATACATCCCCTACAAGGGTGTACTAACGTCTTCCATATCCAACATCTCCCACTCACACTTGAGGGGATTGTAAGAGAACGTCTTTCTCTTAGTTCTTTCATCTATCATACCGAGAAATAGACCGTGCGACCGTCATGCACGTAGAGTCTGTTGTTGTGCACTTGTTAGAGATACACAACGACCTCGAAGGTGCAAAGTTGAGTAGTTCAACGCATACTTTACCCTAGATTATTTCTTCACATTTCTTATACTTTATATTCAACAATTGAATCCCATCTGGATCACAATTAGCTGGCCAGCTTTGAATCATTAAAGTCCAAATGTGAATATGAAATCAATCTTCCTCTTCTTGTGAACCTTCTGATCTTGACTAGACTCGCTTTTCTAACGTGCCCCGCCGAGCCGAATTATCATAGCCCATAAGTAACATGCTAAGATAGCGATCATCTCGTCAAATCTAAAGGAACCAATTGGAGTCCTTGAGGGTAAGAGTTAAGGCCCATATGGCCTTTGAGTCTCACATAATAGCAAACACTATTGCTACTAACTCAGTAGTCGAAATGCATACGTGGTATGAACACGTATTACAACATCGCTCCTTTCCCAGGGAGTGTATGTCTCAACGATGTTTGTAAGGATGATGATCAGGCACCACAATGTCTGATTTTGAGTCCCTTATTCTACTCAAATAGTCCTTTGGACTCACATCCCGCATTTAGACAGATAGGATTTCCAAAAAATCCTCTTAGATCTTTTGTAAGCATCCATATGATGCAGATCTTTCATGCGACCATTTTGTTTAAGTCATGACTCTTAAATCATCCGTCTGATGATTTTGACTTCAAACAGGTCTCATCTCTATTCCATCCGTCTGATAGAATAAGGCGGTTGCTCATGTGAGAGAGCCAACCTCAATCTGTCTGACATACTAGAATTCAGCTGAGATTTCAAAAATGTACACAAACATTTCTTAAGAAATTCATATGCAATGTTTGAAAAAGAACTTATTCTTTTATTAATTTTGATCATTTACAGACATGGGAATTTACATTGGTACAACTCAGCTTTTACGCAATCCTTGAGATGATAAGTGTTTGTAAAACACATCTCTGGGGATAGCCTTCGTAAGCGGATCCGCTATCATCTCATGCGTAGATATGTACCTTATGTCTACCTTCTTGGTCTTATCATAGTCTTTTGCAAATTTGTAGCGGATATCTATGTGTTTTGTCTTACAATGGAATTTCGGATCTTTGACATAGGCTATAGATGCTTGACTGTCACTGTGTATAGGTACAGCACCTGAGTCATTTGCATTAATTAGCATGTCTAAGAACTTCCTAAGCCAAACAGCCTCTTGGACTGCCATGCTAAATGCTACAAACTCGGCTTCCATGGTTGAAAGTGCGATGCAGGATTGTTTCTTGCTACTCCAGGATATTGCACCAGATCCGAGTAGAAAAACATATCCTGAGGTCGATCGTCGCTCATCGAGATCACCCGCCCAATCAGCATCAGTGTAGCCTTCGAGCCTCAAGGCATCTCCTTGATAGCATAAAGCAAAGTCTGCAGTTCCTTTGAGATACCGCATTATCCTCTTAACCGCTTTCCAGTGTACTTGCCCTGGGTTGGATTGGTAACGACTTACCATTCCAACGGCAAAACAGATGTCCGGTCTTGTACACATCATAGCGTACATTAGACTACCAACTGCACTGGAATATGGAACTTTTTCCATAATCTCCTTCTCTTTTTGGTTCTTCGGACATGATTTCAGACATAAATTGTCGCACTTGCTTATTGGAGTATCAATGGACTTGCAGTCATGCATATTAAAACGTTCTAGAACCTTCTTTATATAAGTCTCCTGTGAAAGAGAAAGAAGTTTCTTTGAACGATTCCTTGAAATCTTAACTCCAAGGATATATGCGGCTTCTCCCATGTCTTTCATCTTAAAAACTGATGAAAGCCAAGCCTTGATATCCATCACAAAGCCCTTGTCATTTCCGGCTATTAAAATGTCATCTACATATAGAGACATAATAACATACTTGTTCTTATTCCTCTTGATATATACACAGTTATCTTCATCAAGCATGGAAAATCCATTTGATAAGACAACCTCTTGAAATCGTATATACCATTGCCTCGAGGATTGTTTAAGACCATATATGGATTTAAGAAGTTTACAAACCTTATGTTCGTTTCCTTCTTTTACAAACCCTGTTGGTTGTTCCATATAGATCTCCTCGTCCAATTCTCCATTGAGAAAGGCAGTCTTTACATCCATTTGATGTAATTCGAGGTCTAAGCAAGCTACCATTGCCAGAATCAGGCGAATTGAGGTAAAACGAACAACTGGTGAGAAGGTCTCTTCGTAGTCTATCCCTTCCTGTTGCGTAAAACCTTTCGCGACAAGGCGAGCTTTATATCTGTCAATAGAGCCATCAGCCTTATGCTTGATCTTGAGAACCCATTTGTTCCCAATAGCTCTACGTCCTCTGGGTAAGTCAACTAAGTCCCAGACTTGGTTAACTTTCATGGATTCTAACTCCTCTTGCATCGCTTCCATCCATTTGTCTTTAGCAGGGCAAGAAACGGCCTGTTTGAAAGTAGCAGGCTCGTCATCTTCTTGTAGTAAAGTCATAAAGGTTTGCGGAAATTCATCCTCAAATCTTAGAGGAGCCAACCTTGTACGACTACTACGTCGTATTTGAGATTCTTCAAGTCCTTGTTGACTCGAATTTAGATCAATTCTAATATCACTCCCACTTGGAATGTTGTTAGAATTGCTCCCACTTGGATCATTATTCCCGTATGGAATAGGATAATCGTCATTCGTATAATCCATTGGTGAAGTTTGAAACGTATTTTCGTTTTCACGAAGAATCCTCCCACTCGAATGAGGTAATCCTTCTTGATCATAAATCTCAAATAGAGATAAGTCCTGACTTATCTCGCCCTGTCTTGGAAACTCGTTTTCCAAGAAATTGACATCCCTCGACTCAAACTCAATTAGCCCACCATTGTCTTCCTGACTAACAAAAACATAACCTTTGGAGTTTTCTGCGTATCGTATAAAGATACATTTCCTTCCCCTTGGCCCAAGTTTGCCATACTTATGGGAGGAAATATATGCGTAGGATGCACAACCCCAAGGTTTCAAAATGTTTAAGTCAGGAGACCTTTGGTTCAACAACTCATAAGGAGTGGATGTAACGACTGGTTTTCTTGTATCTGAATTTATTATAATATAATATATGTTTTGGTGGATTTTCTCCTCTTGTGTGGTTTTCGTCTCCGTAACTTTCATTTTCGATCGATTCGTCGTATTTTCTCGATTCTTCCTTAGGATCGTCGATTTCGAAGTACGTCGTTTGTGACGGGCTTCATAACGGTCATATCTAACTATTAGATCAAGCCTAGGAGTCTTGGGATTCGATCACGGGGCCTCGCGCTCCGTATCGGAACTTTTGGTGCTCATTAGCCGGTGTAAGAAGGGGCACCGACCGACTAGATGACGATCCAGTCGGTCGGCAATCCTTCTTGGACCGACTAGTGAGCTTTCTAATTTTCTGAGGAAGCTACTGTTTATCGTTAGTCGGTCTAAGAAGGTTGGTTGACCGACTAGGTTGCAAACTAGTCGGTCGGCGATGCTTCTTGAACCGACTAACACATCATCTTAATTTTAGTTGAGTTACTGTTTACTCTTAGTCGGTCTAAGAACGTTCATCGACCGACTAGTTGCTAAACTAGTCGGTCAGTACTTGTTCATGGACCGACTAACTCTAAATCCTATTTTTGTTCAGGAGTTACTGTTTACACTTAGTCGGTCTGCGTTGGTCGACCGACCGACTAGTTGCCAAACTAGTCGGTCAGTGGTTGTTCTTTGACCGACTAGTCTGTGTTAAAACCCTAATTTCTGGGCAGCCGCCAGCTCAACCTATAAATACCCAACCCAAACGTTTCCATCTTCTCCAACACGACCCTAAGCCCTAGTTTCTTCCCCTCTAAGCCCACATCTTCCTCCAAGCTTCAATCCTCCATTCCAAGCCCTAAATCCATCATCCAATCCATCCATTCACCCTATCTACTTCTCATCTTCCCCAAAATCTCCACCGAAATCCATCAAATCCCCAAAATCCCCCTAAACCCTAGTTTCTCCAAACTTCCCCAATCATTTCCAGATCTGGTCCTAGGGTTCCCCGGAGTGTTTCTTCCGCCTCCTCTCGGTAAGAAATCGATCTACCGTTGTTTTTATAACTTATTTATAATTTTATGAAACCCTAATAATATTTCATGTTGTTTGATGATTGGTCCCCCAAAACAGCGACTTCCCCGTAGATTGGCATCCGTGTGACGAAGTGGTCGTCATCCCCGGTGCTAGGCAAGTGAAACTTGCCACTTAGGGTTTAGGCCATGTTTTAGGCCATTTGCATGCTGTAGGCGTAAAAGAGGCTAGGCGACGAAATGATACTCGCCTAGGCGCAAATTGAGGAACTAGCTTGACAACGAAGCTAGTTCCGACATTTAGCATGTTGCACAAATACCATGTCATGTTTACTTTCCCTTAACGGTACGCAAATTAAATGTCATGTCATTGCATTCTTTAAGTGTTTCTGTGATTGCGTAGCTTTGCTACGAATGCTTGTGTTTCCTGGCTCGTGACCAGAAGCGAGCATAATGAGTTGGAAACCCCAACGCTCGATATTGAATCGTGAACTAAGAAACAAGCTCCCGTGCGGGGCAACCCTGGCTCACTAGCTGGGCTCATGTACAGGGACCCTGGCTTGTTTAGTGCGGGATGGGGTGAGGGTTAAGCGGCCATTCAACTGGGGGTCTGTTTGATCAACAACTGCAGTTGTAAGGCGTAAACTCTTTGGGGTGGGGTAGTGTTTAGTGCCGATCGGACTGAAATGCTATGCCATTCAGCGAAGGGCGTAAACATCTACAAAACAGCCGTGAAATGTGAATTGTGTTTAGTGCCGATCGGTCTGACATGTTTTACCATTCAGCGAAGGGCGTAAACACTTGCAAAACAATGTGGATTGATTGATAGTAGCGTAGCTACTCTTGTCTTGTCTTGTCCCGATGATTGCTCTCATGTACAAATTGTCTTGCCATGTTTTAAATTGTGCACTCATGTTGTAACTGCCATGTCATGCATACTAAACTGTTAGGTTGCTAGTTGCCTTACTTTCAGTTTCCTTGCCCAAGTCCTTTAGACTTGCTGACATGTGCCCCTCTCTCTTTTGGGTGACGCATGTTAGACCTTGAGCCTGAGTTGCCCGCTGAGGGTGAGGTGTTTGCGGACGCCGAGCTTGAGCCCGTGTTGGACGGGGAGTACGCGGACACTGGGGACCAGTCCTAGTGTCTCCGTTGTGCTTTATTTTTGTTAGACAGTTGTTTTGTTATTGGTGCGTGGCACCTATACTTATTTATGTCGTTGCTTTTGTTTGGCCTTGTTCTGGGCCCTTAGACTCTTTTCTTTAGCCTGGTGGCTTTTCTGTGATGTTGAATATTTTGTGGACAAACTTTGGGATTGGTGTTTCTTATCCGTCTTATATTATTATTGTTGTTGTTTCGATTGCAATTACAGGGACCTGCTTATACTAAGTTGACGCTTATCGGGTTTGGGGCTTCACCGCTCCACTCCCGTGCGGACCTTTTCACGTCTCGCCTCCATTTTAGGGAAGCGGGTCGTGACAGGTTTTAGTGGTGGCCCATGCAGGTCCTCTGTAACTGCAATTATCGGGATAACGATAATAATGCAAGATTGTCCAACAAATAATTTCGACATCTGAGCCCTAAGCTATGAGTCTAATTGTTTCGTTTTCTGCGTCATTAGATGGCAGGAAGGCGGATCACCCGAGGTGGTGGTAGTGGTGCGCCCCCTCACGACGAGGAGCCCGAGCGGGAGCCCACTAATGGGGAGATGATGAGGATGATGTTGCAAATGATGCAGGTTCAGCAGGGTGTGCTTCTGCAGGTGCAGAATGCTCCGGTGGCTCGAGCTGCTCGGGTGGTGGAAACCCCTCGCCCTGAGCCCGGGGCGAAGCAGTTCAGAGAGCTGGGTCCTGCGTATTTTGATGGAACCGAAGGTCCGCTAGCTGCTGATGAATGGATGAGGAATATTGAGGACAATCTGAAGATGTCCAAGGTCAACGAAGTGAGTTGGGTTGACTTGGCGAAGCGCCAGCTGAAGGATAACGCCAGGAATTGGTGGGATGCTGAGGAAAAGATGTTGGGAGAGCCGATCGTCTGGGCTACCTTCAAGGCCAGATTTGATGGTGAGTTCTTCCCGAAGGCTGCCAGGGAAGAGATGCTGCAGCGTTTTATCGACCTGAAGCAGGGGAACTCGTCGGTGGACCATTATCACCAGGAGTTCATGAGGCTAAGTCGGTTTGCACCAAAGATGGTGCAGGACGCTGAGGAGCGAGCTCAGAGGTTTCTGCAGGGGCTTGCTTCAGAGCTCCAGAGTTTTGTGACCTCTTCTGACCGGGAATCTTATCAGAAGGTTTTGGTCGCTGCCAAGAGGCAGGAGCTGCTTGTGAACCAGAGGAAGGGGTTTGTTGTTGGTGCTGTGAGGAGGCCTGTGGAACAGGCGAGAGCTGTGGTTAGACCTGGATTCAGGCCTAATCAGTCCGCTCAGTTTAAGAGGCCGGGAGGGCCTATTCTGAAGTCTTGCCATTTCTGCGGCAAGCCTGGCCATATCAAGGATCAGTGCCGGAAGTTTTTGGGCCAGTGTCTGGTTTGCGGTGATGCCTCCCATGTCGCGAGGGATTGTCGGCATGCGGGTCCGCTGCGGAGGGCTCCTGTTGCAGCTCAGCCGTTGCAGCAGCGAGCGCCTGTTCCTGCTGGACGTGGAGCGGCTCTTGTTCCACAGGGGCAGGCTTTTCGGCAGGCTGTTCCGCCGAGGAGGCAGGCATTTCTGATGACCGAGGAGGAGGTCTTGGCCATGGATGAGGTCATTGCAGGTAACTTTCGATCTAGATTGTTCCTTCCTTAATTAATTGATTGTTAAATTATGTGAATGCTTGTGTATGGTATTGCTAGAATAAGATTTGATCGATTAGACTGTTTGTTAGGTGTGGTTTTGGTTTGCACGTTCCCTGCCCGAGTCCTCTTTGACTCAGGTGCGTCGATGTGCATTTTGGCCCAGAGCTTCGTGGAGAAGCATTCCTTGTCGACGTCCCCTCTCTCCAAGAGTTGGAACATCGTCACAGGGAATGGAGTAGTCACGGTGCATCGTGGGTGCAGTCCTTGCTCTATGGTGGTTTGTGGACATGAGCTTTATGCTGATTTTATTGTCCACAACATCACCAACTACGATGCAGTCTTTGGGATGGATTGGCTTGCGAGCTTCTATGCTACGATCGACTGCAGGAGGAAAAAGGTGGTGTTCGAGATTCCCGGACATCCAGTATTCGAGTTCAGTCGTGGTAGCAGTTCGCTTGGTCCTGTCAGATTTCGGGCCAGGCCGGTGGAGGCTGTAGCTATGCAGATGGAGCTGGAGTGGCCAGCTGTGGTGCGAGATTTTGGCGACGTCTTCCCCGAGGAGATGTCTGGGTTGCCGCCTGATCGAGCTCTGGAATTTTCTATTGATCTCGTTCCAGGTGCGCAGCCGATTTCGAAGGCACCGTATCGTATGGCGCCTGCAGAATTGGAAGAGTTGCGGAAGCAGTTGGATGAGCTGTTGCTGAAGGGTTATATTAATCCTAGTGTGTCTCCGTGGGGAGCACCGGTGTTGCTGGTTAAGAAGAAGGATGGTTCGCGTCGCATGTGCATGGACTATCGGGGATTGAATGCGGTAACCATTAAGAATAAATACCCGTTGCCTCGCATTGATGATATTTTTGATCAGCTTGGAGGTTCGAGGGTGTTTTCTAAGTTGGATTTGAGGAGTGGTTACCATCAGTTGAAGGTGAAGAGGGATGATGTTCCGAAGACTGCGTTCAGGACGAAGTATGGACACTATGAGTTTGTGGTTATGCCTTTCGGCGTAACTAACGCGCCCGCAGTTTTCATGAATCTGATGAACCTGATTTTCTACGACTTTTTGGATAAGTTTGTCGTTATCTTTATCGACGACATTCTGATCTATTCGAGGTCGGAGGAAGAGCATGCATCGCACTTGAGGACAGTATTGGAAATTTTGAGGAAGCATCGTTTGTATGCTAAGTTTTCGAAGTGCGAGTTTTGGCTGGATCGAGTTGCTTTTTTGGGGCATGTGGTGACTGGAGATGGTATTTCTGTGGATCCCGAGAAGATTAGGGCTATCAGGGAGTGGCATGTTCCGTCGTCTGCATCTGAGATTCGGAGTATCCTTGGTTTGGCGGGATATTATCGTCGGTTCATTAAGGACTTTTCTCGTATTGCTGAGCCGATGACCAGGTTGACGCGGAAGGATGTTGCTTATGTTTGGTCGGGTGATTGTGAGAGTGCTTTTGGTATTCTGAAGGAGAGGTTGACGAGTGCCCCTATTCTTGTCGTGCCTGATCGCAGCGGTGGATTTGAGATCTTTTGTGATGCTTCTGGCAAAGGTCTCGGTTGTGTGTTGCATCAGCACGGGCATGTTGTGGCGTATGCGTCTCGTCAGATTAAGGTTCATGAGAAGAATTATCCGACGCATGATTTGGAGTTGGCTGCCGTTGTGTTTGCTCTTAAGATTTGGAGGCACTTCTTGTTGAGTGAGAAAGTGAAGATTTTCACCGATCACAAAAGCTTGAAGTATATTTTCACTCAGAAGGAGCTCAACATGCGACAGCGTCGATGGTTGGAGCTTATGGCGGATTATGAGATTGATTTGCGGTATCACCCTGGCAAGGTGAATGTGGTTCCAGATGCTTTGAGTAGGCTTCCAGCGGTGATGATTTTGACCTCGCAGTGGAGATTGCAGCAGGATTTTTGCGAGTCTGGCATGGAAATTGTTCTTCCTTGGGAGGCTTCTTCGTTGATGTACATGCAGGTACAGTCGACGATCGTGGATCGGATTAAGGCTGGCCAGGCCGGAGATCCGAAGTTGGTAAGGATTCGGGAGCAGGTGGAAGCCGGTCTGCGGACTGACTTTTTGATTCATGAGGATGGCTCGCTGAGGTTTGGAGCCAGGTTGTGTGTGCCGGCTGGGGTTATCAGAGAGGAGTTGATGGTGGAGGCACACAGTTCGCCGTATTCTGTGCATCCTGGTGGCACCAAGATGTACCAGGATCTTCGTCTGAATTATTGGTGGCATGGTATGAAGAGGAGTGTGGCTCGGAGTGTGGCCAAGTGCTTGGTTTGCCAGCAAGTGAAGGCGGAGCATCAGCGTTCGGCCGGGTTGCTACAACCGCTTCCGATTCCGGAGTGGAAGTGGCAGCACATCACTATGGATTTCGTGACTGGACTACCTCGGAGTCCGAAGCAGAATGACGCGATTTGGGTGATCGTAGATCGGTTGACCAAATCTGCGCACTTTATTCCATTCCGAGTGGGACAGTCCACGGAGGTGCTAGCGAGGAGTTATATGGAGGAAGTCATGCGACTTCATGGAGTCCCCGTGAGTATCGTGTCGGACAGAGACACGAGGTTCACATCTCAGTTTTGGCAGAGTTTGCAGAAGAGTTTGGGTACGCGTCTGAGTTTCAGCACGGCGTACCATCCGCAGACGGATGGCCAGTCCGAGAGGACAATTCAGATTCTGGAAGACATGCTGAGGGCGTGCATGTTGGATTTCAAGGGTTCGTGGGAGGACCATTTACATTTGGTAGAGTTTTCCTACAACAACAGCTTCCAGGCGAGTATTGGCATGGCGCCTTTCGCCGCTCTTTATGGGAGGAAATGTCGATCGCCATTGAGTTGGGATGACGTTGGTGATCGAGAGTTGTTGGGACCTGAGATGATCGTGGAGGCCGTGGAGATCGTCAGGAATATTCGGGAGAGGTTGAGGATTGCTCAGGAACGTTTTAAGCATTGGGCGGATGCTAAACGTCGTCCTTTGGAGTTTCAGCCAGGCGACCATGTGTTCTTGAAGATTTCCCCGAATCATGGTGTGATTCGTTTCGGGAAGCGTGGGAAGTTGAGCCCGCGATACATTGGACCATTTGATGTTTTGGAGAGGGTTGGCGAGGTAGCGTATCGCTTGGCCTTGCCGCCATCTTTGGAAGGAGTTCACAATGTTTTCCATGTGTCGCAGCTTCGTCGATACATTAGCGATCCATCTCATGCCGTGGATTTCTCGGAGATCGTCGTTCGCTCAGATTTGACATATGACCAGTATCCGGTGCAGATTCTGGACAGGCGTCAGAAGTCACTTCGAAACAAGGTCGTCGATCTTGTTAGAGTGATGTGGCGGCACGGTTCGCCGGGAGAGTCTACTTGGGAGAGAGAAGATGAGATGCGAGAGCGCTACCCACTTTTGTTTCCGGACTCATGAGTATTTGGGAATTCTGAGGACGGAATTTTTCTTAAGTTGGGGAGGATGTAACGACTGGTTTTCTTGTATCTGAATTTATTATAATATAATATATGTTTTGGTGGATTTTCTCCTCTTGTGTGGTTTTCGTCTCCGTAACTTTCATTTTCGATCGATTCGTCGTATTTTCTCGATTCTTCCTTTGGATCGTCGATTTCGAAGTACGTCGTTTGTGACAGGCTTCATAACGGTCATATCTAACTATTAGATCAAGCCTAGGAGTCTTGGGATTCGATCACGGGGCCTCGCGCTCCGTATCGGAACTTTTGGTGCTCATTAGCCGGTGTAAGAAGGGGCACCGACCGACTAGATGACGATCCAGTCGGTCGGCAATCCTTCTTGGACCGACTAGTGAGCTTTCTAATTTTCTGAGGAAGCTACTGTTTATCGTTAGTCGGTCTAAGAAGGTTGGTTGACCGACTAGGTTGCAAACTAGTCGGTCGGTGATGCTTCTTGAACCGACTAACACATCATCTTAATTTTAGTTGAGTTACTGTTTACTCTTAGTCGGTCTAAGAACGTTCATCGACCGACTAGTTGCTAAACTAGTCGGTCAGTACTTGTTCATGGACCGACTAACTCTAAATCCTATTTTCGTTCAGGAGTTACTGTTTACACTTAGTCGGTCTGCGTTGGTCGACCGACCGACTAGTTGCCAAACTAGTCGGTCAGTGGTTGTTCTTTGACCGACTAGTCGGTGTTAAAACCCTAATTTCTGGGCAGCCGCCAGCTCAACCTATAAATACCCAACCCAAACGTTTCCATCTTCTCCAACACGACCCTAAGCCCTAGTTTCTTCCCCTCTAAGCCCCCATCTTCCTCCAAGCTTCAATCCTCCATTCCAAGCCCTAAATCCATCATCCAATCCATCCATTCACCCTATCTACTTCTCATCTTCCCCAAAATCTCCACCGAAATCCATCAAATCCCCAAAATCCCCCTAAACCCTAGTTTCTCCAAACTTCCCCAATCATTTCCAGATCTGGTCATAGGGTTCCCCGGAGTGTTTATTCCGCCTCCTCTCGGTAAGAAATCGATCTACCATTGTTTTTATAACTTATTTATAATTTTATGAAACCCTAATAATATTTCATGTTGTTTGATGATTGGTCCCCCAAAACAGCGACTTCCCCGTAGATTGGCATCCGTGTGACGAAGTGGTCATCATCCCCGGTGCTAGGCAAGTGAAACTTGCCACTTAGGGTTTAGGCCATGTTTTAGGCCATTTGCATGTTGTAGGCGTAAAAGAGGCTAGGCGACGAAATGATACTCGCCTAGGCGCAAATTGAGGAACTAGCTTGACAACGAAGCTAGTTCCGACATTTAGCATGTTGCACAAATACCATGTCATGTTTACTTTCCCTTAACGGTACGCAAATTAAATGTCATGTCATTGCATTCTTTAAGTGTTTCTGTGATTGCGTAGCTTTGCTACGAATGCTTGTGTTTCCTGGCTCGTGACCAGAAGCGAGCATAATGAGTTGGAAACCCCAACGCTCGATATTGAATCGTGAACTAAGAAACAAGATCCCGTGCGGGGCAACCTTGGCTCACTAGCTGGGCTCATGTACAGGGACCCTGGCTTGTTTAGTGCGGGATGGGGTGAGGGTTAAGCGGCCATTCAACTGGGGGTCTGTTTGATCAACAACTGCAGTTGTAAGGCGTAAACTCTTTGGGGTGGGGTAGTGTTTAGTGCCGATCGGACTGAAATGCTATGCCATTCAGCGAAGGGCGTAAACATCTACAAAACAGCTGTGAAATGTGAATTGTGTTTAATTGTGTTTAGTGCCGATCGGTCTGACATGTTTTACCATTCAGCGAAGGGCGTAAACACTTGCAAAACAATGTGGATTGATTGATAGTAGCGTAGCTACTCTTGTCTTGTCTTGTCCCGATGATTGCTCTCATGTACAAATTGTCTTGCCATGTTTTAAATTGTGCACTCATGTTGTAACTGCCATGTCATGCATACTAAACTGTTAGGTTGCTAGTTGCCTTACTTTCAGTTTCCTTGCCCAAGTCCTTTAGACTTGTTGACATGTGCCCCTCTCTCTTTTGGGTGACGCATGTTAGACCTTGAGCCTGAGTTGCCCACTGAGGGTGAGGTGTTTGCGGACGCCGAGCTTGAGCCCGTGTTGGACGGGGAGTACGCGGACACTGGGGACCAGTCCTAGTGTCTCCGTTGTGCTTTATTTTTGTTAGACAGTTGTTTTGTTATTGGTGCGTGGCACCTATACTTATTTATGTCGTTGCTTTTGTTTGGCCTTGTTCTGGGCCCTTGGACTCTTTTCTTTAGCCTGGTGGCTTTTCTGTGATGTTGAATACTTTGTGGACAATTGTGGGATTGGTATTTCATATCCGTCTTATATTATTATTGTTGTTGTTTCGATTGCAATTACAGGGACCTGCTTACACTAAGTTGACGCTTATCGGGTTTGGGGCTTCACCGCTCCACTCCCGTGCGGACCTTTTCACGTCTTGCCTCCATTTTAGGGAAGCGGGTCGTGACAGTGGAGCTAACTGATTTCGAGGGTACGCGGTTTAGAATGAAAGCGGCCGTTAATAATGCATCGCCCCAAAAGGTGATTGGCAAGTTAGCTTGCGCCATCATTGAACGGACCATTTCCATTAAAGTCCTATTTCTCCTTTCTGCAACACCGTTTTGTTGAGGAGTATAAGGCATAGTTACCTGATGTACTATGCCTTTTTCATCACAAAGTTCCTTAAAACTTGTTGATTGATATTCACCGCCCCTATCGGTTTGCAAGACCTTAATCTTGTGATCTAATTGATTCTCCACTAAACTCATATAGTTTTTAAAGCAAGCCAATGCTTCAATTTTGTGGGATATCAAATAGATATGTCCGAATCGGGTGAAATCATCAATAAAAGTGATGAAATAGGACTTCCCGCGTCTTGTCTTGACATTCATCGGACCACATATGTCCGAATGGATAAGCTGTAATGGAACCTCGGCCCTTGTGCCGGTTCCAAACGGCTTGCGACAAGATTTCCCTACTAGGCAATGTTCGCAGGTCGACATTTCAACCTTTGAAACATTGGATAGAAGGCCACGTTTGGCAAGTCTATCCATACGCGTTGGTCCAATATGACCAAGCCTTGCGTGCCAACAAATCACATCAGACTCATAAGTCTTAGAATTTGCAATAAGGAAATTTTCATTACACGAGGAATCATATATTGTACTCATTACAATAAATCCTTTAAATACAAACCCAGTACCAATAAGAGTATTATTACAACTTAAGTCCACATTACAATCATGAAAAAACCAGTTATAGCCAAGACCCATTAACACGATCACAGAAATTATATTCCTTCGAATATCTGGAGTGAAGAGGACATCATGAAGTAGGAGAGTGCGGCCGTTGTCCAAGACTAGCTTGCAAGTCCCAACGCCTTTCACTTCAACACGTGTGTTGTTTCCTACATAGATCCACTTCGTTCCTTGGGGTATCCGGTGATACTCCACGAAGGACCGTCTGTCCCTTGCTATGTGGTCGGTGGCACCTGAATCAATTATCCAAAATGGATTAGATTCCACAAGAAATATTGAACTAGAAACACATATGTAACTAGTATTACAAGTTACCTTGTCACTTCCACTTGTACACGAACGAGCATAGTGACCGAACTTGTTGCACTTGAAGCACTTGATCCTCTTCAAGTCTTTCTTCTTGTGCCATTTCTTGTGTCCACCCTTATGTTTGGGTTTCTTGGTAGACTCAGGTTGCTTATTACGTTCATTAAAAAACTTCGAACGATCTTTACGTTTCTTTCCTCCGTGTGAGGAACTAGCAACCATGTGCACTTCTGCACTTGGCTTGGCAGCCGCAAGCCGCTCTTCCTCTAATTCGAGGTGCTTAGAAACATCGCTGAAAGTCTTGATGCTCTCATTATGAGTGAGATGCATCTTCATTTGATCCCACCCATTTGGTAGGGAACATATAACTGCTTGGATTTTTTGCTCATCAGTGAGCACATGACCTGCGTCCTTTAACTCCGAGATAAGGTTCGCCATATGTCGCATATGTTTCCCCATGGAATGATCTGGACGTTTCTTATATGTATCGAACCTTATAGTTAAGGCACGAAGTTTGGACACCGATGTGCCACCGAACTTCTCCTCTAGCTTGGACCATATGTCTATGGCTAGGTCATGTTCTCGGAAGATGCGCATTATGTCATCCGCCATACTGCTTAATAACATAATGCGCGCTATCTTATTCTTCCGAGACCAAGCATCAAAAGCTTCCTTGTCTCGTCGGTGTTGGGCCGTAGTGCCCAACTCTGGTTCAATCATAACGTTCTTTAGAGTTTCGAGCACTTCTTGCTCCTCTAAAACATATTGTATCTTAATGGACCAAAGATTGTAATTATCGTCGTTGAGTTTTTCACCTCTGTTTAACTCAGCGACGATATTCTTTGAAGCGGAAGACATTTTACTTTTAAAATGCTGCAAAAGACACAAAACCGAAGGTTTGATCAAAAACATTGCATTCAAATTCTTATATACATAGTCATCATACATTTTCATGATTCATTAGTCTCGGCCAGCGGACCGACCAGGGAAATGGCTAGGTCATGGTTCACTACCCCCAGACTGAGCTGAGGTGTCCCACAAACTAGTCCAAAAGACCACTGGTCGAATCATGATCCATTGAGATACTTGAATCAATCGAATGTGAAATTTTAGACTAGTATAATACCACTCCCACTTGGAAAAAATTCCCACTTGGAATGATATTATTAATTTGATAAGTTACTTTCGAAAAATATTGAAGATGTTGTTCTAGAATCGAAAAGGTCTCTACGATTCCAATCACCATCTAGAACAATCCTTCAATATTTCCCCCTCACTTATCAAACGATAGTACTCTTATAGTACTAGCAGCGGAAAAACGAGTTTGAAAACGTATTTTTCAGATATAATTCCCATTTGAAATGATAATAGAATATCCCATATGGATAGTTCTAAAATCAACTCCCACTTGGAATGATATTCATAATTTGATAAGTTACTTTCGAAAAATATTGAAGATGTTACTCTAGAATCGGAAAAGTCACTACGTTTCCAATCACCATCTAGAGCAACTTTCAATATTTCCCGATCACTTTATCAAATAATCGTACTCTTATAGTACTTCGCAGCGGAAAAGCATTTTTGACAAAAAATTTGAAATACATTGGCTAATCTCCATAGAGTAGAGCACAATGTCATAAGTACATTGGCTAATCTCCGTAGAGTAGAGCACAATGACATGGCTAATCTCGCATGAAGTAGAGCATTACGGCTAATCATCAAAGAGTAGAGCACTGTGGCTAATCTCGCATGAAGTAGAGCACTACGGCTAATCTTCAAGGAGTAGAGCCTTTAGAAACCCCGTATGGGCTAGTCGGCATTTCAAATTCGACCAAGGACTTTTTGCCGGATTGGTCGACCAAAACATCAAAATTGGTAGACCAATAATTTGGTCTTCAACTTCTCCCGGCCAGGGCCTCTACCCTGGCCGAGGCTTGGCCAAGGGCCGGCCAAGGGCCTCTGCCCTGGCCGGCCAGGGGCCCTGGCCCCTCGGCCAGGGCCTCTGCCCTGGTTGAGGCCGGCCAGGGCCGGCCAGGCCCTGGCCTCTGCCAGGGCGCAGGGCCCTGGCCTCTGCCAGGGCGCCGGCCCTGGCCTCTGCCAGGGCCGGCCAGGCCCTGGCCACTGCCAGGGCCGGCCAGGCCGGCCATTGCCGGCCAGGCCAAGGCCATTTGCCCTTGGCCGGCCATGGCCCTTTGGCCATGGCCGGCTTCCCCTTGTGTGGGGTGGCCGCATACCCCCGCCGGAGGGGGTTGCCGTGGTGGTTATTGGCCGTAGCCAACCCCCTCCGCATGGGGAGGGGGGTGCATGGCCTTCATAGCCCATTTGGCCATGGTGCACATGCACCAAAGTTCATCTCCTTCGATGGAAATAACTACCATCATCTTCCTCGATGAAGCACCCGTTCGTCGATGAAGCACCCGTTCGTCGAAAAATTAGTTATTTTCTAATGGCCGTGTGCCAAAAATGAAAAATAACATTCTACGTGAACGGTCGGTTCTTCCCGTCACGGAGAGTTCCTACCATATCCGTAATGATAGGAGACCCTAACGTGAAAAGAACAACCGCTGCGTTCTCTCCATCACGAAGCGTTCCTACCATATCCGTAATGGTAGGATACCCATTCGTGAAAAAGACAACGACTCGTTCATAGTTTCGACGGGGCGACGGTCTATCCGGAGCGAATCCGTATGGCTCTGATACCAATGTAGGATCCTGCCAAAACAGAGTTAGGATCGATAAATGAAGTTGAGACTTACGCTTGCGTATGCGGCACGGTAGTCTACGAACTTCGCCTTCGGATTCGCCATAACGGATCGAGTCTTCTCACGAACGGAGTAAGGCTACTAAATCCACAATCTAAATCTCTACTTTTAGATTAAGAACTTGGATAAAGGGAGAGGAAGTATTTCGGCAGAGCTTCGCTAGAATGAAAATGCATGCAAGAATGCCATGCAAAAGTGTAAGGAAATGGCTTACCCTTGGGTCTTATTTATAGCCCCCAAGGTAGTTATTTTAGGAGTAATTGTTCCTTTGTAACAATTTAACTAAGGTGTACCATCGTACATGGCATATTATAAGCTTAAGTTGTACCATATGCATGGTACAATATAAGCTTAAGATATTACCCCTTTATTAGCCATATGTCGCATGCACTTATGCACATATAATGCGACTTTCCCATCAATCTAGAGATCCTCTCCGCAAGGGAACATATTCCCTTTGCACACGACTTCGTGTACGCGACGTTCGAGGTCCGTATTCCCTCATACATCCCCTACAAGGGTGTACTAATGTCTTCCATATCCAACATTAGATATATCAATAGAAATAGCAGGGACTAAGGAATCTACACCAGCCTCATAGGCTCTCTCTCTGGTCATGGCCCAGAGCATGAACAGCTCGGTCATGGACAAGGTCCCAACCCCTGGCCTGGCTACCATGGTGGTCGCCAAAAGGCGCTGTGCAAGCTGCAGGCAGGGGTGGACGATGAAAGAGGCCTTCGCCCTACTAGGGTCGAAGTGTGGCGTGCCAGTGAAGACAGAGTGGGTGTGGTGTGAAGGACCATAAGATCGATCGGAGTCTGGAACAGGGGGCCAACGGAAGTATGCGCAGGCCATGTCGTGTGAGATCTCGCACTCCCGGTCCATGAGTCTAAATGAGTAGCCCCTAGGAGTCCTATGGATAGAAATCAAGACCTCGAGTGTCGAGCAAATGTAAGTGCTCGTCGACACAGATAAGAAATCACCCCAACTAACATTGTCATACAGCTGGTGCATCCCCTTAAATACCCCTAGGCGCTCGAGTGTAGGAATGTGAGCGATCCTAATAGGTATGATCTGGCATCTAGAGATCCTCTTAAATTTGGCACGATGTGCACCATCTCTGAAGGTGATCACATACATCTCGATTGGTGTGGGGGGCTGTATTGGTAGTGTAGGTAGTGCAAGGGTGGGGTCGCTACGTGGTGGAGGTGCCGTCCCAGAGGAAGAAGGACCGGGGTCATCAGTCTTCTTCCGCTTGGCAGTGGGCTGCCTACCACCAGAATGGGTGCGTGGAGGCAACGATGGATGTCGTAAAATGACTCACACTTAGTGAAATGCAAATATAATGCTCGAAATATAATATGGAATAAATATACCGAGCAACGATGCGACTCCAAACAAGCGTATAAGTGTGAGGTGGCTCTCCCAAGCTTCAACTCTGTAGTCTTCACGAACGATCTCCCCCAAGCTTTCCTGTTGCACAAAAACAGATAATTAGCGTTACGAATTCATAATAATTGAGGTTGATCAAGAGAAATTGGAGAGTAATATGGTTGAATAGGATTAGGGGTTGGATTGGGATTACGGGATGGATAGGAGAAGATAGAGAGCGAAATAGGGCTTAACAGGGAGGAGAGAGGTCGGACTCGGTCAGGGGATCGCCAGCGACCGGTGATCGGGGTCGTCGCTACAATCGAGTGTGGCTAGGGGCTTGGTCAAGTGGTGTTTAGGCGCGAGGAGGGCTGGATGCTTGATTGGTGGGAGATGCTCGAGCGAGTGAGTTTTTTGATTTAAATAGGGGCTGTGCCAACTTAAGTCACTTGGCAGAGTGATGATGGTCGCTCGATCGAGTAGCCCGTTGGGCTGAAAATTTGAGATTTTGGGCATCAGCTGAGTCGAGTGACTCGGCCGAGTGGGTCAAGTCACTCGATCGAGTGATAAGATCTCGGTCGAGTGGGAAGATGGGACATAGTGTGGATTTTAAGTCCTATGCTACAGTCTCCCACTCGGTCGAGTGGAATTAGTCACTCGGTCGAGTGAACTAATGACTCGGCCAAGTGGAGAGGCCTTTCAAAGCATTCAAAGTTAGCTGAGTGACATAGTCACTTGGTCAAGTGGTATAAAAATTTAAGAGTGAGTTTTAGAAGCTTTCATGTTAAGTGTGTCACTCGGTCGAGTGATTTCTTCACTCGGTCGGGTGAAAATATCACTAAGCCAAGTGAGCTGTTTTTTCTAGCTTCCTGCTCTCTGTTTTTATCCATCTTCTATTTCTACCTCTTTCTTCAATTTCCTCCTTCCTTTCTCATTTAAGCATGTCCCTAGCACTGCTCTCCATCACCATGGCTACCTTCCATTCGATTGGCATCCTCGTATCTTCTTCCTTCAATAAAAAAGTTGCACATTGTCAGTTTTTCCTAAACTCTTGATCTACTAAGCTAATAACAATCTAAAACAAAAATAAAAACTAAAATTCAACTAAAACTAAGATATAAATGTCGGGTTGCCTCCCGATAAGCACTCGTTTAAGGTCTTGAGCTCGACCCCTTATGATTTATGTTGAGTGCGTGATGTTCGTCGCATAGGAGATGCATGTATCAAATTTGGTGAGGAGGCCGGTAGGATTAAGATGTTCTATTTCTTCTTGTTTGGCCTCCTTTATGTGTGCCTCCTCTCTAATGATGGTGGGGAAATAGAGCGCTCCATGTTCTTTCCTGGCAGTGATGAAGACTTCGTCGGTGGCGTGTGCTTTCTTTGATTCCTGGAAGAGAGCTTGCAGAGCTCTTTTATCCATACGACGTCAGCGCCGTTCTCCTCTTCTTCGATGAGAGGGTCCGAGGTATCTCCATGATGAGGGCCATCTTCAGAATTTGGCTCCTCTTCAAAATCACCCATGTGCAAGGCGTTGATGACATATGGCGTAGCTTCCTCAATGACCTCTTCAAGTAGTGCTAATAAGCTTTGAGTCCACGTTTCTCTGAGATAGATGCTCTTTATTTCACCAGTAGGGTCTCCTGCGGAGTAGTGCTTGAGTCTTTGCCCGTTAACCTTGAATGTCACTTCGTCATTTTCTTTGATCTCAAAATCTCATCTCGGCTGCATATGGCGTATGGTGAATGGCCCGACCAACGGGATCTCAACTTTCTGGAAAAGAGTCGAAGCCTTGAGTTGAATAATAAGACTTTGTCTCCAGTATTGAAGGTCTTCACAGTAATGCAGGCGTTATGGAAGATTTTGGTCCTTTCTTTGTAGATTCTGTAGCTCTCATAGGCATCTCTTCTAATCTTATCAAGTTCATTGATATCGAGAAATCGCCTTACTCACGCGCTCTTGTAATCATAATTTAAAGTTTTGATGTTCCAATAAGCGCAGTGCTCCAATTCTACCGACAAGTGACATGCTTTCACATGTACTAGTCGGTATGTGGTCGCACCGATGGGGGTCCTGAAAGCTGTGTGATATGCCCATAGTGCGTCTTTCAGTTTCATAAACCAATCCTTCCTTAATTTATCAACCGTCTTTTCCAGAATTTGCTTGATTTCCCTATTTGATACTCCCACTTGTCCACTAGTATGGGGGTGATATGCCAATCCAACTCTGTGATGCACCCCGTACTTCTTTAGCATGGCTTCGAACTTGTTCTCTATAAAGTGGCTCCCCCATTGCTTATCAATGTTCTAGGAACTCCAAAGCATGGGAATATGTTTTGCTTGAAGAACTTGGCGACCACTCTGGCATCATTGGTTGGGGTAGAAATAGCTTCCACCCACCTTGAAACATAGTTGACGGCCACCAATATGTATTTATTCCCATTACTTGATGGAAAGGGTCCCATGAAATCCATGCCCCAACAGTCAAAAAGCTTGATATCCAAGATAGGCTTCATTGGCATCTCATTTCGTTTGGATACGTTTCCCGTCCTTCGGCATCTGTCACACTTCTTAACGAACTCGTGCATGTCTTTGAACATGGTAGGCCAATACAATCCGCATTGCAATAGAATCCGCATCCGCATTGCAGTATTGGAGGCGGCCGCATGTCCTCCGCACGGCATATCGTGGCAATGTGAGATAATAGAGGTGGATTCATCTTTAGCGACACATCTCCGTATAATACCATCCTTGCATGTCTTGAAGATGTATGGGTCCTCCCAAAAATAGCTCCGGGCCTCATGCATAAACCTCCTTCTCTGTTGCGCGGTTAACCCATGTGACTTGATACCACAAGCCAAAGAATTCACGAAGTGTGCAAACCAAGGTACTTCTAGGGGCCTTAAAGCAAATAGCCTCTCATCAGCGAAGGTGTCATCAATTGGTAAGCTTCCATTTTCCTCCTCACGAATTAGCCTTGATAAATGATATGCCACAAGATTATCAGTTTCCATTTGTCTCTTATTTCCAGATCAAATTCTTGTAGAAGGAGAACCCACCTTATTAGCCTAGGCTTCGCCCCCTTTTTGCTCAGGAGGTATTTCAATGCCGTGTGGTCCGTGTGCACAATCACCTTTGATCCAAGAAGTTATGAGCGAAACTTCTCAATTTAACAGACCACGGCCAAGAGTTCCTTTTCAGTAGTGGTGTAGTTCATTTGTGCTTCATCCAAAGTTTTGCTTGCATAATATATTGCATGTAGCTTCTTATCTTTCCTCTGCCCCAATATCACTCCCACTTCATGGTCACTAGCATCGCACATCAACTCAAAAGAAAGAGTCCAATCCAGCGGTTGTATAATTGAAGCGGAAATAAGAGCCTCCTTTAGCGTGTTAAAGGCCTGCAAGCAATTATCAGAAAAAACAAAAGGTGCATCTTTAGCAAGAAAAGCTATAAGAGGACGGGCAATTTGAGCAAAATCCTTGATGAAGCGGCGGTAGAACCCCGCATGACCAAGGAATCATCTAATGCTCTTTACATTGACTGGAGGAGGTAACTTCTCTATGACTTCAATTTTAGCCTTGTCTACCTCAATTCCCCTAGATGAGACTAGATGCCCAAGAACTATCCCCTCAATGACCATAAAATGGCATTTTTCCCAATTAAGAGTCAGGTTATTTTGTTGGCATCTTGTTAAAACTTTGGTTAGATTAGCCAAACAAGAGTCAAATTCACTACCATAAATAGAAAAGTCATCTATAAAGACTTCCATGATATCTTCAATATAGGCAGAAAAGATGGATGTCATGCACCTCTGAAATGTAGTAGGAGCGTTACAAAGTCCAAACGGCATTCTGCGATATGCGTAGGTGCCGTACGGGCATGTGAAGGTGGTCTTCTCCTGATCATCTTCATGGAGGGGGATTTGAAAGATCCCGAATACCCATCCAATTAGCAAAAGTATTTATGTTTAGCAAGGAGCTCAAGCATTTGGTCAATAAAGGGTAGTGGGTAGTGATCTTTTCAAGTGGCTTTATTTAATTTTTTGTAGTCAATGCATATGTGCCAACCCATTACGGTCCTGGTGGATATCGATTCACCCTTATCATTTTTTATTACGGTCATTCCTCCCTTCTTAGGGACAACATTAACCGGGCTGACCCATCTGCTGTCAGAAATGAGGTAGATAATATCGGCTTCAAGCAGTCTAAGGATCTTATTTTTAACCACCTCCTTCATATTGGGGTTCAATCACCTTTGAGGCTCTATGGAGGTGGCATCGATGTTTTCTAAGTGGATCATGTGGGTACATCGCCTAAGGATAATCCCCTTAAGGTCGGAGATGCTGTAGCCAAGGACATCCATATGGCTCCTTAGAACGTTTAACAGGCTTTCAAGTTGGTTGGGTTTAAGAGTAGCTTTAACAATCACAAGATAAGCCAATTTGTCACCCAAAATGCATATTTCAGGTTAGGAGGTAATTGTTTCAGTTCTACCTCAGGGGACATTGTACCCCCTGTTTCCCTCTCCTGTGAAAGCATAGCGTCCTTAGTCTCATCTTCGTTCATTTCCTCTTTAGAAGATAGGCTTTCGCGTGCAGACTCAAAATCATCCTCAAGTGAAGATGGAGCGTCGAAGTATATGCTATGCGACTTTGTTCCCGAATTAATGGAACTGCTGCTTTCATCTTGTTCACACATGTCATCAAAAGAGAAGTCAGTATATAGATGAGTGTCACAAAAGGAGTCGTCAAGTGCACTTCCCTGAATGTCAGTACCCCAAGGTTGTTTTTCACAGGTACTGTTTTCTGCAGTGCACGCTTCAATGCCTTCATTCATTGTGGGTTGAGGAACTTCGTCAACTTGAAAATGTAGCTCATTTCCCTCAACATAGACTCTACTCCCGCCCTAGATTTTTCCTTCTGGGGAGATTTGGTTAATAACGAAGTTGGCAAATTGTTGCTCAAGATGGTCTCCCATGCTGATGGCAATAGGGCATATGGACCAAACTTTATCCAAAAGTTCCCCAAGTAAGGATGCAAAAGTATCGTCATGCCGCAGACTAGGGTCTGTCCACATCATTGTGACTCCCAGATCAACCTAATCAAAAACAATAGAGCAGTCTGGAAAGTGGAGTTAGTAAATGCGTAATAATGTAGTAAAGAATATAGAATACCGTCGCCTCCCCGGCAATGGCGCCAAAAACTTGATCGCGTCGGGATGTACTTCCAAAACAATGTAGTTTTACTGCAAGTACACGGTTAAGTGGTGAGCGGGTATCGAATCACGAGGAGAAACTATTGGTATCTATATTGATTACTAGGCAGAGGTGAAATGATAATCAAGAAATGTTGGTGTCACAGTCGTGCAAAGTATTGTTTATAAATTCAATTAATAAAAGAGCTTAGGACTTGGGAATCCCTAATATAGATCTCAAGTATCAATGTGAAATATGAATCTCCATATCACTACTCTTGGTTTAAGGTGAACTTGTCGCAACTAGGTTGTGAACCAACAAACGCTCTCGTGCTACGCAAGTCTATATCAATCTAAACTAGAGCCTCACTCTCTCGCAAGCCTAATTCAAACCACTAGCATTAAGATCGACAATATTTTTCAATTCTAACTCAAGCTCACACTCGCACAACATGAGTTTGAATCTAGATTATGATAGTTTGTATTCGTTTTATCGTCGTACAAACGAATATAATTATAGAAATTTAATAAAGATGCTAGCTTTGGTAGCTCTCGCGCACCAATTCTAGGGAATCTTGATTATAGATCTAAATCGAATATCTAGGGCTTCACATAGATCAAATCCTCTCTCGAGCTCTCAAGATCCAATGGAAATCCCTTGCTATCCATAGTAAATCGATCACAATCTAACCCTTTAACAAGTTTAGCAACATAGGTTTTTATTAGATTTCACATATCAAACTTTAAATCCATAGTGTTCATCCCTTGCCCTAGAGCAAGGAGATTACTCACGATTCATCATAAAAAAAGAAATATAATTGAGAAGTGCAGGAGAAATCATCATAAAAATCAGATCCAAACAGAAATATAGCATAAAAATAGGAGCTTGCAAAAGTTTAGACAAACTAATGATGTTCAAGCTCTAAATAATAAGAAAATTAAGATCTAGCACTTCGATCCTCTCGTGAAAATAAAATAGAACAAAAGTATTTTTCCTTAGAACTACGGCTATGTTGTCTCTCCTTGACGGCTCTCAAAACTTGCTATTTATACTAACTCAAAACGTCTAAAAAATCCTGACAAAAATACCCCCAGACGGCTGGAAAACCCCTAGGTCGAAACTGGGCCGGCGGCGCACTCGACCGAGTGGAAATGTCACTCGGTCGATTGGATTTTTGGTAGAAAATTTGCCTTCTGTACTGTTCAGGCCACTCGATCGAGTGGTCTGCTCACTCAGTCGAGTAAGCTTCTCACTCGGTCGAGTGGGTTCTTCTACAGAACCCTCCAAAATCGATGTTCTGTTTGATAAATTTCTGTCTCCACTCAGTCGTGTGGGCTTCTTACTCGGTCGAGTGGAAATCTCACTCGACCAAGTACATTGTCTCTTCTTCTTTCAGCTGGAGTTGGCCGTGTCAGCGCCACTCGGTCGAGTGAGTTGTCTCACTCTGCCGAGTAGGCCACTTCTTCTTCATAATCTCCTCCTTCTCGCTCCTTCTCCATTCTCTCGTCTTTCTTCCTCTTCTTCTCATCCTCAAGCACTGTTAGCTCCTCGATATCATCGTGATTAATGCTCCGGAACGCGTGTATTTGCTCATAGCTACAAATTGCTCTCGATTGCTGAAATCTAATGAAACATAGAAATAGTGAAATTCATCGTAAACTCGTCGTTTAAACGTTACATTCGCGATTCGAGTAATCGTTGTGGCATGGAAAAATACAGAAATAAAGTGTAAAATATGAGCATATCACTATCTAAACAACTGTATTGACTGCCAGAGCTCTTGTAGTTGACTATTTCATGGGATATAGATTTCTCAGTGAAAAGTAGTCGACTTATATTCAAGGTGCTTGTAGTCAAATATCTAACATATACATAGGATACGACAAGAAAAATATTTTAAAACATTTTAAAAGCATTTGAAATCATTTTCAAAGTGATTCTATGTGTGTGTGCGCTTCTAGCAAGGCCTTAACAGGCTAAGACAAAAGAAGGAAAAAATTCATCAAATGCATTATTATAGTGAATTACGTTGATGCATTCTTTCTTCCCAATCTCTTTGTCTTGCTCTAATTGATCTATGGCCTTGTTTAGCTCATCACTAATCACTTGAGTGATTCATTTGATTTGTTTTAAACTCCTACACTCAAATATGTAGATGCAGCAGTTGTTCATTGTTGTTCTGCGAGGATGCACACACCCAAATAGGTATACACACCCACATCCCCAAGTGCAAGGGTGTCAGAGCAATATATTCCCGATGAGTTTGGGGTCGAATCCACAGGGATGTGTTGCTTATACTACCTATCGATTCCTAGGTTGATTAGGCTTCGGTTTATTAGGTGGATGTGGAATACGGAAAAGGCCGTCATGGCGATGGATGTGAATGGCGAGGGTGTCACAATCAGTAAAACACAACCAAATATTCCACACAAAAGAAGACAAATAAAACAGAGAAAAGAGTTGAGAGATGAATCACTAGGGTGTCGGTATCCCCACTACCGCTTCGGGCGTGAAGAACGATGTAGAGGTGCCAATTTCTTAATTCACCTAGCTATGTAATGATGGTGTCACTCTCGTGATTCACCACGATGCCCATTCTCGTGATTCATATCACTACGCATATCTCTAACGATGGGATTTATCCTAGGGTGAGTTCATCAACCACCAAGAGTTGTCAATTCAAGGGTTCTAGGCTTGTCAATTCCTAGATCCGAATGTAATTGAATTCCTTCCCTAAGCTAAGATCCCAACAATCAAAGAATATACATCATCAATATAGATTTGGTAGCCATTCTCATGGTCGACCATCTCTATCAAATAGCCCGAACAATAGGGTTCAACCTAACCCTAGCAATAAATCTACTAAAACATTGCAACAGATATGAAATCAATAGAAGACATCGTATGCACCATAAGAGACAATCAAATAAAGATTAATAAAGAAGTACCTAGCTTTATGAAAGATCCGATACAAAATCACCAAGGAGGGGGCCGATGGCATGGCCTAGCCTTTTAAAAATCGTTCAAGAACCAAGGAGGAGATCCCCCTCAATGATGGCTACACTATCCTTAAATAAAACATCCCAAAACCCTAGAAACCCCCAAGAAACCCCCCAAATTCGTGCCCAAACCCAATAAGGACTGCAACTTAAGTGGTGGGCCCTAGACAGTTCGGATACTCTGTCTCCTTGGCTTGGCCGAGCGCATTGAACAGTTCTTCCCGATCACAATTTCCAGCACAGATTCGTCAACGTGCAGAAATTCTCTAATACTCATCCGAACTCTGTTTCACAAGTTCTTGGCGGCATTAGAACCGTTATGAAGTCTACTATCTGGAGATAAAATGAAAAAATAATGTAAAATCTCGGATGATAGCAGATCTTCAAAGAGTAAAGGGTTGTCCAGTTTTTTGCACTTTCTACTCCGCTCGGCCAAGTGCAAGTGCCCCTCGGTCGAGCACGCCCTAGCGCTCAGTCTAGCGTGCCTCTTGAGGATCCAAAACACAACTCTGAAATGTGGGGGAAACTCGCTCAATCGAGTGGGATGGCTGCTCGGTCAAGCTAAATCGACATAGAAATTTAGGCAAAAATCAGTGGGGTCGCTCGGCCCGAGCATATGGGTCACTCGGCCGAGCAGGTTTGTCAGTCAGCTCTCCTTGCCTTCATCCTTTTATTCCCATTTCGTGACACCAGCTCGGTCGAGCGGCATAGCTGCTCGGCCGAAAATTCAGCAGCTCCAAACTCCTATTTTGGGGTTCTCTTCTTTCTTTCTTCATTCTTTTGCTCCTCTACATCAGCTTCAACTCGTTAAGCAAGATGTCGTTGATACTCCGGCATCGACGATTATGTTCTTCTCTCCCATATGCTCTAAATTGCTCGATATTCCCTAAAATTATGATAGACACTCCTAAAGTCAAATAGTTCAGGAAATATATGAAATAATGAAATAATTAGGACTTTGAGCAATCATTTTGACGTGTAAACATATAGATAATATGTGGAATTTAGAGACACATCAAAATCCCCCAGCCTTACCTCTTACTCATCCTTGAGGAAGGCATATAAAAGTAAACCGGGAGAGGAGTACAGTGGAAAGTGAGGTGTTGAAGGTGTGGTAGAATCAAGGGACTCAATCTCAAACTCAGTAAATATATGAACTCATGGATACAAGAATACGTGAACACACACCAATATATAACCAGAACACACATTCACGCAAAATACTTAAGTCTCGCTACTGATGAACATATAATGGATTTCAATAAGCATAATGAACTTGATAAACAATGAAATAAGAGCAAAGCTACATCCTATCATAGTTTATTATGAAATATACTAAGTTCACAGAGACGAATCCAACGTCCACAACTCATTCTCTAAGCAGTATAAATATGTCATGATCAAACAGTTTCAAGCATGCATGGTATTTTGTTAAGCTTCATGGAATAAGTTAGTAAACTCAATTGAGGTAAGGTATCACCACACTATGCCTGGTTCCTGACTCATAGAACCCATCAACCTTGTCCATGTCTTTGTTCTATATAGAAAATAGGATAGAGATATGGAATTTTCTTTTTGTATTAATTTTTTTGGCTTTTTTTGGCTTGCAAACTTGCGTAAATGCAATGGAGTGCAAGGAGCGGTCTATGCATCCCAGATCAGGCGATCTTAGGGCATCGGGTTACAAGGAATCCCAATGACCTTTTATTTAGATATTCATAAATTTTTTATGTTTTTGGGATTTTTGCAAACTCACGTTAACGCGATGGAATGCAAAGCATGATCAAAGATCATTTCTGGCTATATACAAAAGAAAAATAAAAGATTTAGAATCTAGACATAGACTCGGTATCAAGTGTTCTATTCATCAATACTTTGGTTGTCGTGGGGTTATCATAAATCTTTTGAATTACTAGACATTCATGAAGCAATAGAATTATCAATCAAATCATGCAAAAAGCAAATAATTTTCAGATTTTGATTCATTCAATTTTAGCTCAATTGTTTCGAGAATAAGGTTGTGAAACTATGTATTCTACTATGAAAAAGCATATTAACAATGATACTCTAATCAAGAAAGTAAGCTCTAATCTAACAGATATTAGAGTTCATAAAAAATAAATCCACAATATTCTATGATAAAATGAAGCATATGAGACAGAAATAGAGAAGTGAATATGGTTCGTCTGAAAATTTTAAGGTGTGTTTCACGACAAAGCAAAGTGCGTGCACCGTGCACTCTCCCAAGCTTAAATGTCACATTGTCCTCAATGTGTGTGTGATATGAATAGAGGACAACGACAAAATAGGGAGCTACTTAACAAAATAATTTATCTCTCCCCCAAGCTATATCAGATGGTGCCCGGTGCGGACAGATGGGCACAAAAATTGGGGTAGAAGCAAGGTAAGTATCATAGTATGAGGGTGGGCAATCAAATTATAGAATAGGGTGGGATGCAAAAGATTATTGTGCAACCATCATATGGGGTGAATTTATTTAAACTAACTAATCAAGCAATAATACTATTCGTTCCTCTCGCTGTCGAGAGGATTCGAGATTATTGAAAGCATAAAATACTACACTACAGCTACACTACTAGATTGATACCACCTGTAGCAAAAGCCAGATCCAGTATCATCGTCGGTGCAAGCAACTGCTCCAACTGCTCCTTCCGCGGCTCTGCCAGCTGGTGTAGCCACTAATACCAACGAACTCCAGTAATGTTGCCCCTAGCATCTCTCCAATTATTCCACCTGTAACCTGTAGGAGATGGGCTATATCAGTTCGTCATCGAAATTTTCTCCCCATGATATATGAATCCCAAAGAAAATCATCGGCAGAAATAATGGAAATTAAATCTAGTTGATGATACTTCCCTGAGATTGTATGTTTGATCTCGTGCACCACGTCTGCCAACTCCTCATTGCTCTCCTTAGTTTCGTCAGGTAACTCTTCCTCATGGTCTAATTCAGGCTCTTCGACGGTGGACACATCCCAATGTACCGACAACTTCTCGCTATCCTCCTCATATACGTCCCAACACACCTCCTAGTCATATACGCATGTGTCCTACAGAAAATGTGGTGTGTCAGGGACATCTAAATCACGTATAGGATAGTCATCAAAAATAGGAGGGAATCAAATGTAAATAACGAGGGTGTAAAAGATTTTCCCTGCGTGGGAGCAGTAAACTCTGGTGGATGGTCCTCAGCAGTAGTGAATAGTGAAGGTGGCTGTGGAAGCTCAACTAAAGGTGGGCAATACTTGGGATCCATGTGAATATCCATATCCTCATCCCAAATAGCATCCTCTTCAATGGTCTGCTCAGGCTTCATTAGCACGGCCTCCTCAACAATGTCCTCTGGTGCTGCAGGCTGCTCTAACTCATATGGCTGGCAGGGGAGAGTGATGACGGTGCATACTGGCTCTGAAGCGATACCTCTTGAGTGTCTCATTGCAGTTGTCTCATCAAAGGTAGATGCATCAGTGCCTGCTGCCGTTGTCTTTTCTTTGGTGACAATATGGAAATGAAGAGTATCTCCCCCAAGCTGAACGTGAACGTCCTCCTCAATAGTACTTGCAGCTGAGACACGGTTCATAATAAAATTTATAACTTCTTGTTCAAATGGCTCACTTGCCATAACAACTAATGAGCCAGTAGATCGAGCGTCGTTCAGCATGCGTTCCAAAGCTACTACCGAATATAGATCGTCGATGGTATTCACTTCCATCCTGTTCATGAATTCCACTGAAGGTCCCCGTAATCCTTTGGTGAAGAAGTGGAGTATCCTTGAGTCATCAAACCCATGTTTTGGCGCATTTTTCACTAAATCTTTGAACCTATCCATGGCTCGCCAGAAGGATTCTCCATCAGCCTGCCTGAAATTGGCGATCCTTACTTAGTCTAGAAAATATTTAAATATGTACACCTTCACTCCGAATGTGGGTACCATCGTTGCACTAAATGCACCAGATCAAACAATGATAAAATAACCTGGAAAAGATTGTAAGTGGCACAAGAGAGAAATAAAGATAATAATAATAGCAGGTGGCGGAGAAAAACTCTTTTTATTTCTTCTTTTTAAAAAATATCTAGTGTTTTATTATTTTATTATTTTTATTTTTTCTCGAAGTCTAACAACCTAATTGTGATAAATAAGTAATATGGCGGAACGCCTCCCTGGAAACGGTGCCATTTTGTTGTTCTGTGAGGATGCGCACCCCCAAAGATGTATGCACACCCTCACCCCCAAGTGCAAGGGTGTCAGAGCAATATATTCCCGATGAGTTCGGGGTCTAATCCATAGGGAGGCGTAACTTATACTACCTATCGATTCCTAGGTTGATTGGGCTTCGGTTTATTAGGAGGAGGTGGATTACAGAAAGGGTCGTAATGGCTATGGATGTGAATGACGAGGGTGTCACAATCAGCAAAACACAACCAAGAGGAATCACTAGGGTGTCAGTACCCCTACTACCGCTTCGGGCGTGAAAAATAATGTAGATGTGCCAATTTCTTAATTCACCTAGCTAGGTAATGATGGTGCCACTCTCGTGATTCACCACGATGCCCACTCTCGTGATTCATGTTACTACGCATATATTGAACGATGGGATTTATCCTAGGGTGAGTTCATCAACCACCAAGAGTTGTCAATTCAAGGGTTCTAGGCTTGTCAATTCCTAGATCCGAATGTAATTGAATTCCATCCCTAAGCTAAGATCCCAACAATCAAAGAATATACATCATCAATATAGATTTGTTAGCCATTCTCGTGGTTGACCATCTCTATCAAATAGCCATAACAATAGGGTTCAACCTAACCCTAGCAATAAATCTACTGAAGCATTGCGACAGATATGAAATCAATAGAAGACATCGTATGCACCATAAGAGACAATCAAATAAAGGTTAACAAAGAAGTACTTAGCTTTGTGAAAGATCCATTACAAAATCACCAAGGAGGGGACCCATGGCATGGCCTAGCCTCTGAAAAATCGTTCAAGAACCAAGGAGGAGATCCCCCTAAATGACGGCTACAATATCCTTAAATAAAACATCCCAAAACCGTAGAAACCCACAAGAAAACCCCCCAAATTCGTGCCCAAACCCAATATAGACTGCAACTTAAGTGGTGGGCCCTAGACAGCTCGGATACTCTGTCTCCTTAGCTCGGCCGACCGCATTGAACAGTTCTACTCGATCACAATTTCCAGCACAGATTTGTCAACTTGGAAAAATTCCCTAGGATGCATCTGACCTCCGTTTCACACTTTCTTTGCGGTGTTGGAACCGTCATGAAGTATACTATCTTAAAAAAATATGAGAAAAATAGTGTAAAATTTCTGATGATTGCAGATCTTCAAAGAGTGAAGGGCTGTCTTGTTTTCTGCACTTTCTACTCCGCTCGGCGGAGCGCAACTGGCACTCGGTCGAGCATGCCCTAGCCCTTGGTGGAGCACCTCTTGAGGCTCCAAAACATAGCTCTGAAATGTGGGGAGAACTCGCTCGGTCGAACGGGATGGCCTCTCTGTCAAGCTAAATCGACAGAGAAATTTAGGCCAAAATCAGTGGGGTCGCTCGACCGAGCATATGGGTCGCTCGACCGAGCAGCTCTATCAGTCAGCTCTCCTTTCCTTCATTTTTTTCTTCTCCTTTCGTGACACCAGCTCGACCGAGTGGCATATCTGCTTGGCCGAGCCGTCTGGAAATTCAGTAGCTCCAGACTCCTATTTTGGCTCTCTTCTTTCTTTCTCAATTATTTTGCTCCTCTCCAGCAATTTCAACTCATTAATGATGATGACGTTGATGCTCCGGCATCGACGATTATGTTCTTCTCTCACATATGCTTCAAATTGCTCGATGTTCCCTGAAATTACGATAGACACTCCGAAAGTCAAATAGTTCAGGAAATTTATGAAATAATGAAATAACTAGGATTTAGAGCAATCATTTTGACGTGTAAACATATAGATAATATGTGGAATTTAGAGACACATCATTCATCATCAAAACCACACAGGGTGAGACTCAATATCTCAATATTCTCTCCTTTGTTTGTGATGACTGACATCCCCCGGGTTTGCGCATAAAGGTGCAATAGGATTGGAGATACCAGATTTAAATATTTATACCGCAAGCGCACGGTGTTGTAGTGTGGCTTGGGGGTCGAACACAGGTAGGCGTGGTTGTGCTTGTCTAAAGGAGGAACCGGTTCACCCTATGGGTGAGCTAGCCCGAACGATCGATGGTTTGTCACGGAATATAAAGATACGATGGATAAACGATGTAAAAGGAAACATAGGACTTCGGTTTCGACCCTATCATGCGGTCTCGCTATTACGACCTACGGCTAGGAATACGATTGGATTTAGAGTTTGGCGGTGAGATGTTGCCTCTAAGAGTGATACCAGCGTCCCATGGGCCCGATATTCCGGTCGATGCCCAGGATGATACGCCGGACTACCCGGGTTCGGTCGGTGGGCATTCCCATGTCCGTTAACACCGACCGACTCCGGGAGTACTAAGCTCGCAACGATAACTCCCAACATCTCATCCTGCCATTCCCACGCGCTAGGATTCGATGTCTACGCTAAGGGCATGAGCTGTGGCTAGGGAGTCAACTGCCAAGTTTATTCCCCCTTGGCCCGACGGTCAAAGGCGGTCTTTTTCCCATCGATGACAATGAAACACCCTGCGTAACCATCTAAATTCCTAATCTCTATCGAAATCCTAGTCCTATGGACGCATTAGGGAGAACCCACGAAGGGGTTTCCACCAAAATCCCAGATTTGGGAACTACTCGCGAATCATATCTAAAAAGCAATCTAAATGAAAATCAACCGTAAGAATCATGATCAGGCAATTGAAATGAAGTAGTAGCAATGCTATTAAGACTATATTAAAGTTTGAAAGCAATCAGAAGACTTACAAAAACAGATAAAATTCCAGCGGTCACCGTACAAGAAAAAGACATAAAAAATAACAACTCTCGTTTTCAGAACCGTAGGTCAACTATTTATACAAATTAACGTCACCAGATCTGTTGAAGCATCAACCGATCGAGTGAGCTGCTTGATGCTTCGGCCGTCGGCTTCGGGAGCTTCAACCGGGCGCTGAGGAGAGCAGGTGAAGTGAGCGGATCGTCGATTGGAGAGATACAGCATCAGGTGAACCAATCGGTTGAGTATTTTACCGATCGGTTGGAATTGTCCCCAAAAAGACAGAGAACACTGATGATTTAGCACGATCAGTGAACCGGTCGGTTGAGCTCTCCGGGTCATTGTTTGGAAAAATCAGCTACAGATGAACCGATCGGGTGAGATGTCACCCGATCGGTTGGAATTCAGCTCCAAATGGCCGAGAGCTCTGTTGGATTGAACCGGTCGATGAACCGGTCAGTTGACATGCTCCTCACTCCACCCTCCGTCCGGGTCGGACACGCGTGCATCACCCGATCGGTTGGATGTGTCCAACCGATCGGTTGAGGGCTGAAAAATAGCAATCTTCGTCGTTTGACCCCCTGGATCGCGCGTGACTCCTCCCGTTGCTCTGGGGACTCATGAGTTCTTCGTTATATGTCCCCTACGCTGGCAATCTCCTGCAAATACACAAAAACACAAAGAAGTGAAAGAAAACTAGAAATCACAAGGAAATGGATACGGGACGACGGAAAACAACGGAAAAACACAAAGAAGACGTGCATGAATATATAAAATATAAACGCACGTCAAAATCCCCCAAGCTGAACCCTTCCTCGTCCTTGAGGAAGACGAGTGAGAGTAGGAGCTCGGAGGGAGAAAAGAGAGAGAGAGAGAGAGAGAGAGAGAGAGAGAGAGAGAGAGAGAGAGAGAGAGAGAGAGCAGAAGAAGGAATCAAAATCCTAAATCGCCCGTCAGGGCCAACAAAATCAAACACGCCACGCTAAGCAAGCATACGACAAAACACAACAATAAACCAAGGAATATGAGTCCAAACAAGTGTCGTGGGCCCACGAGGTGAAGCGCGAGTGAGTGTGGTCGTGTGCTAGCAGGCGGTGTTACTATCTACATTGTGCATTGAAGCTCTATATACACAAATCCAGGGAAAGACCCAAATATCGATTTGATTTGAAATAAGCGATGAATAAATAGCTCAAGCACGCATGAGAATAGAGTAAGAATAGAAACGTATCATGCATCATGGACTCCACAGCTAGGGACTAGGAAATCACCACACTATCGCCTAGGTAACCGCTAGAAAGTTCCTATTCCAAGTGTTTTCGAAAACGATGGAGGTTGAGAAGATGTGGAGTAGAACACTCGGTGCAAACTCTCGCCTTCCCTTTATTCTCGGTAGGTAGGAAAATATTCACACATTTTTTTTTTGGTTTTGGGCATTTGCATTTTTTTGGATTTTTGGCTATACATAATTTTTTCTTTCTTTTCTCTTTTCTTTTCTTTTTTTTTTGGGGTTTTTCTTTTCACTCTTTTTGGATTTTTGGGCTTTTGGGATATATACATGTGTACTCTCCCAAGTGAGAGAATGGTACACGACGAGGGGATTTGCACCAAGTAAAATAAAAAAGAAATCGTATTCTAAACACTTGGGCAAAGGAGATATTTCTTGCTAATCAGAGCATAGGCTAAATGGGTTATCCTAGTCCTTAATTGTGGAATCCTGACACATGCGAAATGAAGTATACGAAATATATATATAGCATGCATATAGAAGCAGACAGTAGAAGCAAATACCGCGTATTCAAATCGAAGCATGATAATCTAGGGGTCATCCCAGGACATGTATATAAATTAAAATCACAAAGTAGAAGCACACCATAAGCTAGTCACGACACACAACTCACGTAAAAGCAAGTGAACCCACGATGCATGAAATGCAATAGGACTCGGCTTCCTAGGGTTAGTGAAAGTGATAATCGAAGCTATGCTAGGTGTGTGTGTGATTTAGTGGCAATTCATCATATGGGGTCATCTCTAGGAGAGAGAGGAAAAAAGATGAGAAGAAAAAGAAAAACACGGAGAAAACGACTCAAAAACGAAGAAAAAGACGCAAATGACGCACAAAGTGTGACTCCCCCAAGCTGAAACTTGCATTGCCCTCAATGCAATAGAAGTAAATACGGGAGGGCAATGAAAATGGGGGGGAAATACGCACCGACACAAACAGAATGAAAAACGAGAAAAACACGCATACGAAACTGAAAACTAAAGAGGAAGAAACACACAAATAAGAACAAATATAAATAGACACACCACAAAGACATCACACGACAAAACACACAAAATTCGATTTCCCCCAAGCAAGACATGACAATGCTAGCAATATGGTATGATCAATGTGATGCAGAAATATGCTAGGGGAAAATCGGAAAATAAAAGGAAACAAATCAAAATGCAGGAGAGGACGAGTCCTCGTCCTCCTTGGAAGAGACTGGAGGGGTGTGGCATGGAGGCAAAATTTATTCAAAGAAAAGCGATTAATCCTAATACGCTCCCCTCGCTAATGAGAGGAGACGAGTTTATTCAAGTCTAGACTAGAGAGCGGTAAAATTTTTACACTACTAGATCTAGATACACCTGAGCAAACGGTGGATCTACGAACTAAAGCGGGGCATGAAGCTGCTCTTCCTGTTCTTTCTGTGGCTCCGCCAATGTTCTGATGCCACGAACACCAATGAACTCCAGCAATGCTCCTAAAAGCTTCCCTCGATGAAGTCCACATAAATCATTCGAAAGAAAGGGAGCATCAGTCCGTGATGAAAAATTCTTCCCCGCAATAAATGTATCCCAAAGAGTATCATCAAGGTGAAATGTAAAGCATGGAAAAGGTTGACGATGACTCCCTGAGAATGTGGTGCTATGCCCTGGTAGTGACGCAATGATCTCATGTCCGCGTTCAGCGACGAGCTCGTCAGGTGCTGACATGCCCTGACATGTATCCGTATAAAGTGAATTTGGATCCTTTGGAGAGTATGTCATGTCAGTAATATCTGGATCTAAAAATATGGGGAATGTAATATGAGATTCAGAAATAGGGTCTAAAAGATCTCCCTGAGTGGGAGCAGTAAGCTCTGGTGCATGCGATGCCTCTCGTGGAGTGAGGGTGAGCTGTGGAGGTAGTGGTAGAGGCAAGGGAGCATGAGGCTCAATAGAATGAGTCATGATGTTCACGGCTCCACGCTCTCCCTCCTCGTCGATATAGACATCCTTCATGGTCTCCTCGGTACCGTGTGTCTCAAAAATTGTACCTGCATGGGAAAGAGGACTCATATCAAAATTTTAAAATTGTAAACCATAAGAGTTACCTTCCGTGGTGCAAGTTGTCGATGATGTATGAGACACGGCTGCTTCACCCCCAAAAGTAGAAGTGGTAGTCGGAAATGGAATTGGTGAATCCACCTGGCCCTGAGTTACCGTGGAATCCTCCATCAATAACTCAAGGATAGACTTCTGAGATGGAGATGAGGGTGATGGTATTGTCGGGCCTTGATTTACAAAGGAATTCGCCACTAACAGATCAAGATCGGTCCTAGGTGGTGGAAGTGGAAGTGGTGGAGTCATCTGACCTTGGTTTAAAATATTGTCATCTATTAATAATTCAAGGTCAGACTCCGGTGGGGGGAATGGTAATGGAAGTGGAGGTGATGTCCACTGCATTTGAGTTGCAATGGAGTTTCCAAGAATAATTCAAGGGTCGATTTCGGTGGAGGATGGGGTATGTAAATTTTGGGGTAAGGATGGGAGGGTTCTTGATGTAGGTTGTGGGTATATGTATGTGGGGTGTAGGGTTGGGCACTGAATTGGCAATGGATGGCCATATGTCCATGCATCCCACAAGCTTTGCAAACTGCGACGACCTACGGATAATTCTCATATCCCCCCATCTGAGCACCGTATGGCATGTAAACATCAAAATTTCCAATGTATGATCCATTGGGCATCCACATAATTCACCTGACAAACAAAAATTTTGGCTACGACAAGCGCGTCAGTGGTACAAGGAATAGCATAAATTGATAATGGTGGTAGGGAAAGAATCTGTTTATTGAAATTTTTATAATTTTTGGATAAAATGCAATCTAACGACCACGTTCATGAGCTAGTCTCAGGGATTATTGGGTCCTAAATGAAAACAAGCACGTTGCCTCCCCAGCAACGGTGCCATAAAGCCTTACGTCCCCCGGGTTTGCACATAAAGGTGCAATAGGATTGGGGATACCAGATTTAAATATTTATACCACAAGCGCACGGTGTTGTAGTGTGGCTTGGGGGTCGAACACAGGGAGGCGTGGTTGTGCTTGTCTAAAGGAGGAACCGGTTCACCCTATGGGTGAGCTAGCCCAAATGATCGATGGTTTGTCACGGAATATAAAGATACGATGGATAAACGATGTAAAAGGAAACCTAGGACTTCGGTTTCCACCCTATCATGCGTTCTTGCTATTACGACCTATGGATAGGAATACGATTGGATTTAGGGTTTAGCGGTGAGACGTTTCCTCTAAGAGTGATACCAGCGTCTCATAGGCCCGATATTCCGGTCGATGCCCAGGATGATATGCCGGACAATCCGGGTTTGGTCGGTGGGCATTCCCATATCCGTTAACACAGACCGACTCCGGGAGCACTAAGCTCGCAACGATAACTCCCAACATCTCATCCTGCCGTTCCCACACGCTAGGATTCGATGTCTATGCTAAGGGCGTGAGCTGTGGCTAGGGAGTCAACCGCCAAGTTTATTCCCCCTTGGCCCGACGGTCAAAGGCGGTCTTTTTCCCACCGATGACAATGAAACACCCCGCGTAACCATCTAAATTCCTAATTCCTATCGAAATCCTAGTCCTATGGACGCATTAGGGAGAATCCACAAAGGGGTTTCCACCAAAATCCTAGATTTGGGAACTACTCACGAATCATAGCTAAAAAGCAATCTAAATGAAAATCAACCGTAAGAATTATGATCAGGCAATTGAAATGAAGTAGTAGCAATGCTATTAAGACTATATTAAAGTTTGAAAGCAATCAGAAGACTTACAAAAACAGATAAAATTCCAGCCGTCACCGTACAAGAAAAAGATAAAAAAATAACAACTCTCATTTTCAGACCCCTAGGGCAACTATTTATACAAATCGATGTCACCCGATCGGTTGAATCATCAACGGATCGGGTGATCTGCTTGATGTTTCGGCCGTCGGCTTCGGGAGCTTCAACCGGGCGCTGAGGAGAGCGGGTGAAGTGAGCGGGTCGTCGATTGGAGAGATGCATCATCAGGTGAACCGATCGGTTGAGTATTCAACCGATCAGTTGGAATTATCTCCAAAAAGATAGAGAACACTGATGATTTGGCACGATCAGCAAACGGTCGGTTGAGCTCTCCGGGTCATTGTTAGGAAAAAATCAGCTACAGATGAACCGATCGGGTGAGATGTCACCCGATCGGTTGGAATTCAGCTCCAAATGGCCGAGAGCTCTGTTGGATTGAACCGATCAGTTGACATGCTCCTCACTCCAGCCTCCGTCCGTGTCGGACAAGCGTGCATCACCCGATCAATTGGCTGTGTCAACCGATCGGTTGAGGGCTGAAAAATAGCTATCTTCGTCGTTTGACCCCCTGGATCACGCGTGACTCCTCCCATTGCTCCGGGGCCTCATGACATCTTCGTTATATGTCCCCTGCACTGGTAATCTCCTGCAAATACACATAAACACAAAGAAGTGAAAGAAAACTAGAAATCACAAGAAAATGGATACGGGACGACAGAAAACAACGGAAAAACACAAAGAAGACGTGCACGAATATATAAAATATAAATGCACGTCAATGACAAACATGCATGCATAATAATGAAAAATTACTTACTTTTTCTGTAACATATTATGTTAGCAATCAAATATACCACGTGTAAGTGTTGCAATCATATGTAATTATGCGTAGCATAAAATATCTCTCCCCCTTTTGTTATCAACAAAAATATATTTAATAAAAGTGTTCTATCTCCCTTTTGAAAAAACATGTAACCTTTTAAAAACATTATCCTCCACATGTAAATTTCTCCCCTAGATATGTGCATGAGAATATACTACGTGTTTAAGCATGAAAAAAATAATTTTACAAAATGTTTAGCAAATGCATAGCTCCCCTGCAAATAAGCTCATTAATTTTTATTCTCCACCTGAAAGTATGCAAATTTTGAATTTTGGAGCTAAACAATCTTCTACTCTGTCACGCCCCGCTTCCCAAAAAGTGGAGGCGAGACGTGAGAAGGTCCGCTCAGACTTGAAGCTGCAAAGCTGCAAGTCCGATAAGCGTCAATTTATCCTTATTTGGCAAGTCCTTGCAATGCGATACGAAACAGAGATAATAAAAGGGGAAATGAGACAAAAGAATAATCTCAGAATATCCATAATAATAAACTCCAACATCGCAGAAAAGCCACCAGGCTAAAAAGGAAACTAAAGGGCACAGCATGGCCAACAAAAGTACAAGGTACAAAAGCAGAGGTGCCACGCACCGACAACTAACAGAAATCCTAAAACAAAGGAAAGCTCAGCCAGGTCGCTAAGAAAGGTCACCGGTGTCCACATAACTCCTCCTAGGCAGACATGGACTCAGGCTCAACGTCAGCAACAATCACGTACTCAGCAATAAGCTCTGGCTCAGGATCTAACATGTGACACCCAAAAGAGAAAGGGGCACATGTCAGCAAGTCTAAAAAGACTTGAGCAAAGAAACTGAAAGTAAACTAACAACCTAACAGTCATAATAAGATGCAAAGACATGGCATTTAAGTATGATGCAACAGTTTAAAAGAAGAGACAAGCACGCACGATGTAGCAAAAGCTACCAAATCACTAATTCACGAATCACTTATCACGATTATCACTTTGTGCTCAGAGTTTCCGTCTTTTGGCTGAAGTAGCTGTACGGGCTAACTTATATGCTCAAGCGACCGTTTAACCCTACCCCTCCACGTGTATCGAGCGTTGGGATTAGCAACACACTATGCTCGCTTCTGGATCACGAGCCAGGAAGTGTATTTGGCATATGGGTACACCTAGCCGGATCACTGTGTAGGAGTCAAAATCCTACTCACCGCAGCTTACATTTTAAAAGTAGCGTGTGCTACGAAATCACGATAAACAATCAATGTATGCAATGACATGAACAGATATTCGCGTACCGTTAATTGAAATTAAACATGGCATGCAAGCATGATGAAGGTGACGGATCTAGCTTTGTTGTCAAGCTAGATCAAGGGTGTCTAGGCAGCTATCCTTTCACTGCCTAGTCTCTTTTACGCTAAGACAAGCAAATGGCCTAAGGCATGGCCTAAAACCCTAAGTGGCAAGTTTCACTTGCCTGGCACCAAGGATGACGATCAACGAGGCACGCCACAAAATGTTAAACTACGGAGATGGGATCGCTGCCATGGCAAAACAACATCAGAACAATAACCAATCCAGAACTATAATCGAATCTACGACGTCTAATAACCATTTTTATTAGGGTTTTCAATATACAATGTGGGTTATGAGAATATTAGGGATCGAACACTACCGTATTGAAGCGAAAGATTGATACCGAGCAAGCACGGCAACGGAAGAACGATCCGGAGAACTATGGCACAGATCTGGAAACGGCGAGGAAATCTGGAGAAATTGGGATTTGTGGGGTTTTTGGGGTTGGCCAATGGCCTACGGGGAGGTGGCCGGCGCTAAAGGAGGGTAAGAGGGGCTCTTGAGGAAGGAGGAAGGGTTGAGGACGGTTGGGGAAAGATCAGAGATCAAAGGGGAAGAAAATAGGTTTAGAGGAGAGAAAAAGAGAAGAAGAAACGATCGGGTCCTATTTATAGGAAAACGCGACGGCTGGGACTAACCCTAGGGTTTCGGGGTCGATTAGTCGGTCAAATAAGAGTTGCTGACCGACTAGTTTAAGAACTAGTCGGTCGGTCGACCAACTGTGACCGACTAAGAGTAAACAGTAGCTCCTGAAGGAAAAATGAACTTTGATTTAGTCGGTCAAAGAACAACCACTGACCGACTAGTTTCATAACTAGTCGGTCGAAGAACGTTCTTAGACCGACTAAGAGTAAACAGTAACCTCGGCATCAAAATGGTCAATGAACTAGTCGGTTAAAGAATAATGGCTGACCGACTAGTTTGTAATCTAGTCGGTCGAAAGATGTTCTTAGATCGACTAACGATAAACAGTAACTCCAGAATAATAATCAAAGCCCACTAGTCGGTCCATGAAGGGTTGCCGACCGACTAGATTGAAATCTAGTCGGTTGGTTCTCCTTCTTGAACCAACTAACGTGCACGAAAAGTCTCGAATCGAAGCGCGAAGCTCCAGGAAGATTCATACGGCTTCTAAGGTCAACCTATCTCTAAGA
Source organism: Scilla litardierei (assembly GCA_030789695.1). Lineage (NCBI taxonomy): Eukaryota > Viridiplantae > Streptophyta > Magnoliopsida > Asparagales > Asparagaceae > Scilla > Scilla litardierei. The sequence goes on from CM061137.1 coordinate 75,594,552, forward strand.
TATGAGCGATATGAAGCTCGTCACGAATGACTTACTCCAAACACAACGATCTACGGAAGAAAGACTAAATATCACAAGGTAACGGACGAAATCACAAAACGACGAAACGGAACTCACACACAAGGGGGAAAACCAACCATACATATATAATATACCAATAATACATATAGATAAAAACCAGTCGTTACATCCTCCCCACCTTAAAATAAAGTCCGCCCTCGGACTTTCTAACATATCTAGTCGCTCTGGTAACTACCCTCAATCAATATCACATTAACATTTCAACTAGGTATATTCATTACAAGTGCTTATATATATGCACTAGGTAGTCAAACATTAACACTACTTACATGTATATATATATATTCACGCACATCATACACTTATTCATATCATAGTCAGTCAAAAGCATACACGTATGTCCATCATTTATATATACATACATCCCTTATATAGCTATTACTTCCTAGCACAAAACAATAGTCCAGATACTCACAACCAATTAAATAGTTCACACCAGTAAATACCATCGTAATACTCTACGTTAGGTAGCTACCTATGAACAAGGCAATAAGAATACACTACTCCCTATATCTCCTAGTGTACATCCAATGTCGACATATCAACACTAGTAACCACACCACTCAGTATTCATGTTATTACATCTAAGATACACTCACCACTACTATAATTTCACAATATATAGTCATTCAAATGCATGTAATTATTTTACCGTATATTCACATCACATACGGTCCTATAACTATATTCACGTCACGCCACACATATCATAGTCATCAATACTTATAATTAGGCACATACTTACCTGTGCATGGTGCACACCCACACACACACTAACATTTCATTCATATTTACCAATCATACAATTATAAACTCAGTACATCTACACCCTTAGTTTAGCTAGCACACATACGTTCACACAGGCAAGTCCTTAGTTAATAACTATACCACAAGACCAACACCTATAACTACATACTGGTTTAGTGACCCACAATCATGTGCGTAACACAACCGGACACAAACAACCCAATCATTATACATACATCATCCAACACCTCACACCAATCACTGACAAATATAACAATATGTATAGAGTATACCCACTCAAGCTTGAGTGAGACTTAAAATCCATATCAGAAAACTTAATATACCTAACAAGGTATCTATACTTATACCAATACCACTCCAATGCATACACATCTATCAACATAACCATATACATATCATAATGTTAAACACCCTTGATATTTAATCAGGTAAAACCACATAGTTTAATCACCTTATATACCATATTAATATTACAGATATGAGCACACGAATAATTTCATTACTCTCCCTAATAAATACATTTATCTATAGTCACACCCATGTAGCATATATATTCATACCATATCCATCCATCTATAATTAGTACATTAACACATCTACTTCATACATAGTTAAGATATGCAATAGTCGGGTATACCTCATGGTATACACGCATACGACATCTCATAACAACAAGTAATACCAATCAAAATTATAATCCTACTATCATATGTATATCACACTTATACTTATGCAGCTAATACACAACCACCTACACATAAAATACCAATACCAACACACATACAACTTCATACACACCATGAAATTAAATACACTATGACGACATATTAAATTACACTAATGGGGCCCACCAAACTATATTAAGGTGGACACGGGCGATGACAAGCTCTATTGGCTAGACAAAAAGGAAAGAAACTGTAACCAAAAGCGTAACGAATAGAAGGATCGAAAATCATGAGAACTGTCGTGTAATGATGTAATGATGCTCCATTAGGATACATGGGAAATAGTGTAAGTAACATATTCAAAAATACGAAAAGTTTGAAAACTGTCATGCTTCAATAGTTGATGTCCCTTTTCGTATAAAATATTTAGAGGTCGATTACACGAGTTGTTCGAAACAAGTTTGAGTCGTATATACATAATAAGAAGGAAAAAAATTATCATGATGAAAAGTAAATCATTTACACGAACATTTAGGGCATATGTTAGAAAATGTTATGCGGCAATAACTCAATACTTTTGAAAAAAATTTCGAAATCCAAAGAATGAAATCCGACCAACTATAGTGTGGGGAATTTAAGCGCATGCTAAATGTTTTCCCAAGTCTTAAAACTGGAGAGAAATTCCAAATAAACCGTATCGAAAGTACTTTTAGAGAATCCGGATTTGCCAGCAGAAAATGATTTATACAAGGGTCTTAACGCACGAGCACAACGAACATAGCACTGATATATAAAAATAATTGTAGTTCTATTTTAGAAATCATTTTTAGAAATATGTATGATGAATGGAAAGATAATAACATCTTAGTAGTATGAAAGTAAGTGGGAGGATATATATAAGATTATTAAATTGGTAATAAAGCTTTAAAACCGAATTATGGAGGGTCTAGATCAGGAAATGGTTACGAAAAGTAATTTTTTTTACAAAAATCTGAATAGGGGAAAAACGTTGAGCATAAAATCGACTTGCTGAAAGCTGAAGTCCCATGTGACTTGAAAGGTATATAAGAAGTAAGCACGATGTGGTATTCGAATAAGTTTTAATGGCATAAGTAAGAAAAGAAAATTATAATTCGGGTTAGGAAAAACAGAAGTACGATTCAGAATAAAATTGGTACATGAAAAGGGGCAAGGTATTTATATCGGTATGAAAAGGTATATGCTGGAAAATGTTATAAACTAGTAATCTAAAATCTCAACAAAAGCATCGATATTTAAAAATAATAAATTTAAGTCAGCGAAAGAGTATGAAATCTAATATATATATTAGAAGTTTTCGAACAAATTTAAACTTAGCGAAAGAGGAACATCGAAAATACTCTTAGGGGAAACAAGGATTTGCCACAAGAACGGGTTGGTATAAAGACTTTTGAAGTACGGGTACGACAAACTTATAATTAGTATATACTCATAAATTAATTAGAGTTCTATTTATCTTGAAAGAAGTATTTTAAAGTACGTATGGTAAATAGCTAAAATGAATTTCGCAATTTAGAAAAGGTGGTATATCGAATTATCGAAATAGTACTAAAGTTTTAAAATCAAGTGCGGGCGATATATGTTAGAAAAATAGTTACAAGATAGTAATTTAAAATTACGACCAAATAGTCTTCAAAATCTAAGAATGACTTTTAGCTCAATCGGAAGTAAGGGGAAAATACTAAAAGAGGGTTCAAAACAAAATTTAAATTGAGTGGAAACTTTAAATAAGGAAAGAATTAGAAAATGACTTTGGGAGAACCAAGATTTGCAACGGAAAAGATTTGAAAGGTCAACGATAATAGTAATGAGGGGGTCATGTGAATCGAGGGCAATGAATGTGGTTTGTGTGATGAATGCACCTAAATTTCTATTCAAGAAAACTACGATGAAAATCTACGGTCAGTAACACCGAAGTGTAGTGACCAGGAAAAGATTGATTCAGAGGGTTCTAATCATCGGTTGACTTAAGGCCAAGGGAAACTTAACACTAAGGCTTCCTACTGGCTAGAGTATATTAGAGGCCTCAGGGAAGGTTCTAAGAGAATCGAGATCATGTTCTGTTGGGCCCGAAATCGATGAACCCAAGCGAACGGCTAAAGAAATCCTAGGAGTCTATCATGTTCAGAGCTAGACAGGAACTACTAAGGTAACTCTTAAGACTATCATATCAATCACTAGCATGGAGTCTAGCTAACAATCAGGGATCCCTAACTAGCCAGCACAAATGTCTAACTAAGTCTTACTATAGTCCTGATCTAATGGATTTCCTACTAAGCTGAGACAGATGCTCAAACACGTCTACCAGCCACCTAAGACATAGGAACGCTAAAAACCTAGACTCCGGGCTTATAATTTGGATGTTCTAATTTATTTAATGGACATTCTATAATTATTATCGTTGTTCCGATAGTTCGCATTTGCAAATGGACCTCCATGGGCCACCAACAAAACCTGTCACACCCCGCTTCCCAAAAAGTGGAGGCGAGACGTGAGAAGGTCCGCTCAGACTTGAAGCTGCAAAGCTGCAAGTCCGATAAGCGTCAATTAATCCTTATTTGGCAGGTCCTTGCAATGCGATACGAAACAGAGATAATAAAAGGGGAAATGAGACAAAAGAATAATATCAGAATATCCATAATAATAAACTCCAACATCGCAGAAAACCCACCAGGCTAAAGATGAAACTAAAGGGCACAGCATGGCCAACAAAAGTACAAGGTACAAAAGCAGAGGTGCCACGCACCGACAACTAACAGAAATCCTAAAACAAAGGAAAGCTCAGCCAGGTCGCTAAGAAAGGTCACCGGTGTCCACATAACTCCTCCTAGGCAGACATGGACTCAGGCTCAACGTCAGCAACAATCACGTACTCAGCAATAAGCTCTGGCTCAGGATCTAACATGTGACACCCAAAAGAGAAAGGGGCACATGTCAGCAAGTCTAAAAAGACTTGAGCAAGGAAACTGAAAGTAAACTAACAACCTAACAGTCATAATAAGATGCAAAGACATGGCATTTAAGTATGATGCAACAGTTTAAAAGAAGAGACAAGCACGCACGATGTAGCAAAAGCTACCAAATCACTAATTCACGAATCACTTATCACGATTATCACTTTGTGCTCAGAGTTTCCGTCTTTTGGCTGAAGTAGCTGTACGGGCTAACTTATATGCTCAAGCGACCGTTTAACCCTACCCCTCCACGTGTATCGAGCGTTGGGATTAGCAACACACTATGCTCGCTTCTGGATCACGAGCCAGGAAGTGTATTTGGCATAGGGGTACACCTAACCGGATCACTGTGTAGGAGTCAAAATCCTACTCACCGCAGCTTACATTTTAAAAGTAGCGTGTGCTACGAAATCACGATAAACAATCAATGTATGCAATGACATGAACAGATATTCGCGTACCGTTAATTGAAATTAAACATGGCATACAAGCATGATGAAGGTGACGGATCTAGCTTCGTTGTCAAGCTAGATCAAGGACGTCTAGGCAGCTATCCTTTCACTGCCTAGTCTCTTTTACGCTAAGACAAGCAAATGGCCTAAGGCATGGCCTAAAACCCTAAGTGGCAAGTTTCACTTACCTGGCACCAAGGATGACGATCAACGAGGCACGTCATAAAATGTTAGACTACGGAGATGGGATCACTGCCATGGCAAAACAACATCAGAACAATAACCAATCCAGAACTATAATCGAATCTACGACGTCTAATAACCATTTTTATTAGGTTTTTCAATATACAATGTGGGTTATGAGAATATTAGGGATCGAACACTACCGTATTGAAGCGGAAGATCGATGCCGAGCAAGCACGGCAACGGAAGAACGATCTGGATAACTATGGTGCAGATCTGGAAACGGCGAGGAAATCTGGAGAAATTGGGATTTGTGGAGTTTTTGGGGTTGGCCAACGGCCTACGGGGAGGTGGCCGGCACTAAAGGAGGGTGAGAGGGGCTCTTGAGGAAGGAGGAAGTGTTGAGGACGGTTGGGGAAAGATCAGAGATCAAAGGGGAAGAAAATAGGTTTAGAGGACAGAAAAAGAGAAGAAGAAACGATCGGGTCCTATTTATTGGAAAACGCGGCGGCTGGGACTAACCCTAGGATTTCGGGGTCGATTAGTCGGTCAAAGAAGAGCTGCTGACCGAGTAGTTTAAGAACTAGTCGGTCGGTCGACCAACTGTGACCGACTAAGAGTAAACAGTAGCTCCTGAAGGAAAAATGAACTTTGATTTAGTCGGTCAAAGAACAACCACTGACCTACTAGTTTCACAACTAGTCGGTCGAAGAACGTTCTTAGACCGACTAAGAGTAAACAGTAACCTCGGCATCAAAATGGTCAATGAACTAGTCGGTTAAAGAACAATGGCTGACCGACTAGTTTGTAATCTAGTCGGTCGAAAGATGTTCTTAGACCGACTAACGATAAACAGTAACTCCTGAATAATAATCAAAGCCCACTAGTCGGTCCATGAAGAGTTGCTGACCGACTAGATTGAAATCTAGTCGTTTGTTAATACTATCCATCGTTCTAGAAATTACATGCATGTTGATTCTAGAAAATCAAAACCTAAATGGATTAAGGTTCCTATCAAGTGACTGTTTGCTTGAACCCAATTATATTGAGTATCTATTCTTAGTGTCTATTTTTTAAATACTCATTAGTTTGACCCTGAAAATAACCCCATAGACTCAAAAGAAAAGAGTACCAATACATCTTGATTTTTTTGGTACTCACATTTGAAGGGATTATGTAACGACTGGTTTTTATCTATATGTATTATTGGTATATTATATATGTATGGTTGGTTTTCCCCCTTGTGTGTGAGTTCTGTTTCGTCGTTTTGTGATTTCGTCCGTTACCTTGTGATTTTTAGTCTTTCTTCCGTAGATCGTTGTGTTTGGAGTAAGTCATTCTTGACGAGCTTCATATCGCTCATATCTTAGAGATAGGTTGACCTTAGAAGCCGTAGGAATCTTCCTGGAGCTTCGCGCTTCGATTCGAGACTTTTCGTGCACGTTAGTTGGTTCAAGAAAGAGCACCAATCGATATAAGAATTTTTATTCAAGTCACATTCATTCTTTGGAACCCACATATATATCATACGATTTCTAGAATAATGCATTTATGTAGTTTCACAAAATATTTATGATGCATTTTAAATGATTTATCAACATGTGCATGATGCAAAGCATTAGTTCTAACATTCTTCTTGCATGCAAACTTGCTATACATAAAAGCATAACTTTTTCTTTTAGCATGTAAACAATCAACATGATTCTCTTTATCTCTAACAATATTATTATGCATAGAATCATGACTACACGAGAAAATTGTACTCAAGCTAGTATTGCTCTTAAAATTACCAAGCTTACAAACAAATTCATTATGCATTTGCTTGCTTAAAGATAAATCACTAACGAGCATATCAATTCTAACATTAATACTCTTGCATTCATATACGAGCAAAGATTTTTCTACAACTAATCTATCATTTTTCAAGTCTTAATTTTTCTATCAACAAGTTAGCATCATTCAATTTTAAAAGAGAAATAATATATGCTCACAATGAAATAAATCATGATCATGCATTAAATAATCATACTTAACTTTTAAGCAGTCATGATCAAGCTTTAATGAGTTAAATTTATTTTGCAATAGATTATATTTGTCTTCTAACTCATTATAATCATTACTTGAGTTAGAGATTACCTCATTTACATTTCCTTGTGTCAGGAGACACACACTAGACCTTTCTCTTGGTTGTTTCTCTTCTTCATTAGTTGAGACAACGCTGGATTCTTCAAAACCATCAAGCATGTTCCATATTTGAATTATAAAATGTTTATACAATAGAACAAGGTAGTGGAGTTTACTCTTTTCTTGAATTATAAAATTTTTTTCGCAAAGGTTTTTGTTAATTATCTAATCGCGCATGTGTACCAATAGAAGAAATGCTCAAACTAATTAGGCAAATCATGTGGAATGGATATATGATGAATATATTATTTGGACAAGAGAATTTCCATAGTAAATAGCATATATCAATTCACTTGATGCTTCAATGTGGTTTAAAAAGTGTAGGAGATGCTATGATATGGCTTTTTTTATTACAATGGAAAACGGAAAAAAGGATTGGAAAAAGAAAAGCTAGCTTTATCATGTAAAGTTTCTCCCCAATCAATACTGAGTTACATTTAGCAATACTGTGAAATCCATCATCATAATTAGATAGCTCTGAAGAGCACAAGGCTTTATGTAACGACTGGTTTTCATATAATTGGATTATCTATATTGAAAATAAATGCTTGGTGGATTTTCTCCTTGGGTGTGATTTTTCCGTCTCCGTGGCTTTCGTTTTCATTCGTTTTGTTGTAATTTTCTAGCTTCTTCCTTAGATCGTTGGGTTTGGAGTAAGTCATTCATGACGAGCTTCAAATCGCTCATATTTTAGAGTTAGAGTGATCTTAGAAGCCATAGGAATCTTCCCGAAGCTTTCCGATTCGATTCGGCACTTTTTGTGCATCTTAGTTGGTTCAAGAAGGAGAACCAACCGACTAGAATCCAATCTAGTCGGTCAGGAACTCTTCTGGAACCGACTAGTTCTCTTTATCCATTATTCCGAAGTTACTGTTTACTCTTAGTCGGTCTAAGAACAATCACCGACCGACTAGATGTGAAACTAGTCGGTCAGAACTTGCTCTCAGACCGACTAATTCTGAGTTCTTCTGTATAGTCGAGTTACTGTTTATCATTAGTCGGTCTAAGAACATCTTTCGACCGACTAGATCCCAAACTAGTCGGTTAGAATTCCTTCTTTGACCGACTAACCCTCATTACCTTGATCTCTCATGATTCAGCTCTTAGTCGGTCTATGAACACTCACCGACCGACTAGTTCTCAAACTAGTCGGTTGACAAGCCTTCACAGACCGACTAATTCACTTCCCAGATTTTATTCCTTTTTCGCTGCTTGCTCTTAGTCGGTCACAGTAGAACGACCGACCGACTAGTTGCTAAACTAGTCGGTCAGCCAACCTTCTTTGACCGACTAATCGCCCCCGAAACCCTAATTTCTGGGCAGCCGCCAGCTCTTCCTATTTAAACTCCCAAACGTTTTTCCTTCTTCTATCATCTTCTCCAGAGCCCCCCTTCTTTCCCAAATCATCATCCATCTTCCCCTAGCCTTCATCCTTCATCAAGAGCCTCCCCCTCTCCATTTAGGCTGGTCACCACCTCTAGGTCACCGGAAAACCCCCAAAACCCCCAAAATCCATCTTCTCCAGGTTTTCCCCATCGCTCCAGATCTGAGCCGTGGTTCCCGGATCGTTCTTCCGTTGCCGTGTTTGCTCGGCATCGATCTTCCGCTTCTATACGGGTAGTGTTCTTCCTTTAATAATCTCATAACCCATTTGTGATTTTGTAAAACCCTAGATAAAATGGATGTTTTTCTAATGTTGATTTGCCATGGCAGCGATCTCATCCCCGTAGTTAACATTTCGTGGCGTGGCTCGTTGAACGTCATCCTCGGTATTAGGCAAGTGAAACTTGCCACTTAGGGTTTTAGGCCATGCTCTAGGCCATTTACTTGTTTTAGCGTAAAAGAGACTAGTCAGTGAAATGATAGCTGGCTAGGCGCCTATTTGATCTAGTTTGACAACGAAACTAGATCCGTCACCTCAATTGATCTAGCTTGACAACGAAGCTAGATCCAACCCTTTGAACTTGTTGTTCATGCATATTAAACTGCCATGTTTAATTCTTTATCTGTACGCCTTACTACATGCCATGCTATCCATGCTGAATGTCGCATTCGTAGCACACGCTACATTACTTGTACTACTTGATTCGGCTAGGCACCTGCGTTGTAGGCACAATCCTACGCCAAAGATACTTATTGATCGTGATATAGAAAACGAGCTCCCGTGCGGGGCAACCCTGGCTCATTTACTGAGCTCCTGTGCAGGGACCCTGGCTCGTCTACGTGTGGGTATTGGGGTAAGAGTTAAGCGGCCAATCAACTGGGAGTCTGCCCGATCAGCAACTGCAGTGGTAAGGCGTAAACTCTGGGTTCTGGGGTAGTTGTTAAGCGTCCAATCAGTGTGAAAGAAAGACAATTTCAGCTGTAAGGCGTAAACATCTACAAAACATCGTGATTCGTGATAGGTGATGATCGTGATTAGTGAAATCCTTGATAATGTTAGTAGCTTTGCTACTCTTGCCATGCCATGCTCCTGTATTGTCGTGCTCGTTTACCTACTTGTTGCACTCTTGTTATATGCCCTGTCATCGCATCATGCTAGAACTGCTAGGTTGTTTACTTTCAGTTTCCTTGCACAAGTCTTTTTAGACTTGCTGACATGTGCCCCTCTCTCTTTTGGGTGTCACATGTTAGATCCAACGCCAGAGCTTGTTGCAGGGGATTTAGTGTTGCTGACGCCCTTTTGTTTGCTGTGGAGGAGTTTTGTGGACACCTGTGACCTTGCTGAGTTTCCTTTCTGTTTTAGGATTCCTGTTAGTTGTCGGTGCGTGGCACCTTTGTTTTGTATGTTATATTTTGTAGGCCATGTTTGGGCCTTAGACTCTTTTCTTTTAGCCTGGTGGCTTTTTCTGTGATGTTGGAATTTAATATGATGGATACTCTGAGATTGTCTTTTGTCTCATTTCCTTTTTTTATTATCTTTGTTTCGTATCGCGTTGCAAGGACCTGCCAATTTAATGTTGATTGACGTTTATCGGGCTTGGAGCTTTGCAGCTTCAAGTCTGAGCGGACCTTCTCATACTTCGCCTCCACATTTTTGGGAAGCGGGGCGTGACAGGTTTTGTTGGTGGCCCATGCAGGTCGCATCTTGCAACTGCGAAATATCGGAACAACGATAATAACTATGGAATGTCCATTAAATAAATTGCGACATCCGAGTCATAATCCTTAAGTCTAGTAGTTTCCCTATGTCACTAGGTGGTAGGAAGACTTAGTTAGACGTCCGTGCTTGCTAGTTAGAGGCCCCTGATTGTTAGTTAGACTTCCTGCTAGGAATTGATTTGGTCGTCTTAGGAGTTACCTTAGTGGTTCTGTCTAGATTTGACCATGATAGACTTCTAGAAATCTTTGGTCTTTCGCTTGGGTTCATCGATTTCGGACCAAGATGAACTCATTTCATTTCTGTCCAGCTCCTTAGAGAGTCTTAGCGCTTAGCTCCCTAATCTTTAGTTGGTTGACCGTAGGAGTTTCCCGTAGATTTTCCTAAGTCATATCCTAGGTGTGTTTACGCTTTGATCATCCGACCAACTTCCTTGTCTCGATTCCCATGACCACCACGTTTCGAAAATCGTTGATCTTTCGAATGTCCCCATTCGCAAAGCTTAATTTCTTTTAAAGTTTTTTTTTCGATTTCCCTTATTAAAGTTTTCGCTAAGTTTAAATTTTGTTTTAAACCCGCTACGTATATACTTAAATTTCTCACTTTTCGATTGAGTCAAAATTCCTTGTAGATTTCGGAGTCTAATGGTTGAAATTATAATTGCTATCACGTAACCATTTTCTAATCTATATTTTCGCATTTCGGTTTAAAGACTCTAATACTATTTTGGAAAATTCGATATACCATTTTCTAACTATGAGATCCATTTTAATCGCATAGCATACATACTTTAAAATCTTTTCCAAGCTAAATGAAATTTCAATTGTTATATGCATACTTATATCTCGTACTCTTTCGTTGACTTAAGTTAATTTTTGAAATTCTAAAGTTTCGATGAGATTTTGATTACTGTTTTATATTGTTTTACAGCCTATACCTTTCATACCTATTTGAATATCTTGTCCCTTTTCATAAATCGATTTAATTTTGAGCCGCAATTCTATTTTCCAAATTCGATTTATGAATTTTCCTTTCTTATTTATGCTATTCAAATGACTCGCCGCGCTTCCATAATATACTTTTCAAGTCACATATGATTTCAGCTTTCAACAAATCAAAGTTATGTTCAATATTTTTCCCTATTACAGATTTTTGGAAAATTACGTTTTCGTAACCACCTCCTGATCTAGACCCCCCCCCCCCCCCGTAATTTGGTTTTAAAGCTTGCTACGAATTTGATAAATTCTACTACTAAGTTATATCTATCTTTCCGATCTCCAAACATATTTTAGAGTAAATTCTAAACTAAATAGAATTTCAATTATTTTTATATCCGTACCATGCTCGTTGCGCTCGTACGTTAATAACCTTGTATAAATCAGTTTCTTTTTGGCAAATTCTGGTTCCTCTGAAAAAGTAGTTTCAATATTGGTAATTTTAAAACTTTCTCTAGCTTAAAGACTTTGAAAATATATGGCATGAACTTAAAATCCTTCAATTCATTTCATTCTTTAAGTTTCAGAATTTCCTTGCCAAAATTATATTGAATTACTGTTGTATAATATATTTTTCTAAACTACGTCCTTAATGTTCGTATGAACTATTTACTTCCTTCAAAATGATTTCCGTTAAGCCAATGAATCATTTCCTCTGATTATGTATTTTCAACTCAAACTTATTTCGAATAACTTATTTTATCGATTTTCAAATATCGTTTAAACGGAGGAGAACTCCAACTTTTCAAATATGATCGTTTTATACTTTTAATGTTTTTGACTTATACCATTCACGTCCTATTTCCGGCAACTTACGAGGGCAATATTTACATCTCTCTTCCCCACCTAAACTTCCACAATTGCAACTCAGTTTCACTTGATCAATTTACCTCCTTGTCCTCGCCTTACCTGAACCCATTCCTGTGATCTTGTCTCGTTACGCCATCTAATCTTGGTTTCCTTCCTTCTGCTTAGTTATCCCACTAGTGTTTGCCGTTGTTTACGTCACACCAGTTTGGTAGTGGGTCCTTGGACTTTGCGACGTTGTCGTAGTGCATGTACCTAAGTTGCGTATGTAGGCTTGAATGAGTGTACCCCCTATAGTATGATAATGTTTGCCTATTGTGTGATATATACATACTCAGAGTTATTCATGACGTTATGAAATTGTAAGTGTGTTAGTATTTATAGAAAAGCGCGAGGATAGCTATACCATTCTAGGGGCGTCTGTGTGTATAAGAATCTGTATTGGAATATCTAATAGAGGCATGTAGTAGGAGATACTTAAAATGGTTGAAATAATATGATTGGTAAAACTATATGTATGTTAGGTGTGACGATGATAGGTGTACGTATAGTTGAGCGAGTAAGCCTATTATATGACCCGTGTATTAGTACGTGTGAGTATGTGCTCATACGTAGTTACGTTTTGTGCTGGGACGTATGTAGCTATGTATTTGCTGCGTGAGTATATAGGTGTTATACATATGGTGGTAGAAATATAATTTTGATTTGTATGCTTGCTTTTATGGATGTTGTGTGAGTGTATACCAAGGGTATACACGACTAATGTGTATCTTAACTATGGATGAAGTTGATGTGTTGGTATACTAGTTATAGGTAGATGGCTATGGCGTGAAAATATGTTATGCTTGTGTGTGACTATACGGTGAATGCACGTATTAGGAAAAGTATTTTAACTATACGTGTGCTGATGTCTGTATTATTATTATGGTATATAAAGTGATTGAACTATGTGGGTATTATCTGACTAAATATTAATTGTGAGTGACATATGGTATGTATATGGTTGTATTGGTGGATGTGTATGCATTGGAGTGGTATTGGTGTAGGTATAAATACCGATGTTACGTATATAAAGTGTTATGATATGTGTTTTGGGTCTCACTCAAACTTGAGTGGGTATACCTTGAGTATATTGTTGTGTATGTCTGTAGTTGCATATAGTGATGTTTGATATATATATATAGTGATAGGAGTATTTGTGCCTGGTTGTGTTACGCACATGATTGTGGGTCGCAATACCAGTATATAGTTATAGGTGATGGTCTTGTGGTATAGTTTTTTTTACTAAGGGCTTGCTTGTGTGAACGTATGTGTGCTAGCTAAACTAGGTGTGTAGATGTGCTGACATATGTGTTTCTATGTGTGATTGATATATATGAATGATTGGTACATATGCCTGAGTATATAATGAATGGAATGATTGAGTAGAAATGTGTTTATATGCCTGAGTATATAATGTATGATTGGTATATATGGATGAAATGTTAGCGTGTATGGGCGTGCACCATGCACGGGTAAGTATGTGCCTATTTATAAGTTTTGGAGACTATGTTATGTACGGCGTGTCGAGGGTATAATTATAGGGCCGTATGTGATGTGAAGATATGGTGAAATAATTTCATACATTTTTGAATGACTATATTTGTGAAATTATAGTAGTGGTGAATGTATATTAGATATAATGATGACTTGGTTTGAATAATGGTATGGTGCGACTACATGTGTCGATGTGTTTGGTATTAAATGTATACTAGGAAATATTAGGGAGTAATATTCCCATGATTGCTTGATGCTTAAGTAGCTATCTATACATAGAGCGATGGTTGTACTTGCTAAGTGTGAGACTAATCTTTTGTGAATATCTGAACTATTGTCGTGCTAGGTAAGTAGTAGCTATATAATGGACGTATATAAATGATTGAAATACATGTATGAGTACGAATGACTATAATAGGTATAAGAGTATAATGTGTGAGAATGAATACATGTTAGTAGTGATAACGTTTGACTATCTAGTGCATATATATATAAGCACATGTAATGACTACCTCTGGTTTAAAGTATGACGTGAAATGATTTGGGGTAGTTACTAGAGCGACTAGATATGTTAGAAAGTCCGAGGACGGACTTTATTCTAAGGTGGGTATGATGTAACGACTGGTTTTCATGTAATTGGATTATCTATATTGAAAATATATGCTTGGTGGATTTTCTCCTTGGGTGTGATTTTTCCGTCTCCGTGGCTTTTGTTTTCATTCGTTTCGTTGTAATTTTCTAGCTTCTTCTTTAGATCGTTGGGTTTGGAGTAAGTCATTCGTGACGAGCTTCAAATCGCTCATATTTTAGAGTTAGAGTGATCTTATAAGCCATAGGAATCTTCCCGAAGCTTTCTGATTCGATTTGGCACTTTTTGTGCATCTTAGTTGGTTCAAGAAGGAGAACCAACCGACTAGAATCCAATCTAGTCCGTCAGGAACTCTTCTGGAACCGACTAGTTCTCTTTATCCATTATTCCGAAGTTACTGTTTACTCTTAGTCGGTCTAAGAACAATCACCGACCGACTAGATGTGAAACTAGTCGATCAGAACTTGCTCTCAGACCGACTAATTCTGAGTTCTTCTGTACATTCGAGTTACTGTTTATTGTTAGTCGGTCTAAGAACATCTTTCGACCGACTAGATCCCAAACTAGTCGGTTAGAATTCCTTCTTTGACCGACTAACCCTCATTACCTTGATCTCTCATGATTCAGCTCATAGTCGGTCTATGAACACTCACCGACCGACTAGTTCTCAAACTAGTCGGTTGACAAGCCTTCACAGACCGACTAATTCACTTCCCAGATTTTATTCCTTTTTCGCTGCTTGCTCTTAGTCGGTCACAGTAGAACGACCGACCGACTAGTTGCTAAAATAGTCGGTCAGCCAACCTTCTTTGACCGACTAATCGCCCCCGAAACCCTAATTTCTGGGCAGCCGCCAGCTCTTCCTATTTAAACCCCCAAACGTTTTTCCTTCTTCTTTCATCTTCTCCAGAGCCCCCCTTCTTCCCCAAATCATCATCCATCTTCCCCTAGCCTTCCTCCTTCATCAAGAGCCTCCCCCTCTCCATTTAGGCCGGCCACCACCTCTAGGTCGCCGGAAAACCCCCAAAAACCCCCAAAATCCATCTTCTCCAGGTTTTCCCCATCGCTCCAGATCTGAGCCGTGGTTCCCGGATCGTTCTTCCGTTGCCGTGTTTGCTCGGCATCGATCTTCCGCTTCTATACGGGTAGTGTTCTTCCTTTAATAATCTCATAACCCATTTGTGATTTTGTAAAACCCTAGATAAAGTGGATGTTGTTCTAATGTTGATTTGCCATGGCAGCGATCTCATCCCCGTAGTTAACATTTCGTGGCGTGGCTCGTTGAACGTCATCCTCGGTATTAGGCAAGTGAAACTTGCCACTTAGGGTTTTAGGCCATGCTCTAGGCCATTTACTTGTTTTAGTGTAAAAGAGACTAGTCAGTGAAATGATAGCTGGCTAGGCGCCTATTTGATCTAGTTTGACAACGAAACTAGATCCGTCACCTCAATTGATCTAGCTTGACAACGAAGCTAGATCCAACCCTTTGAACTTGTTGTTCATGCATATTAAACTGCCATGTTTAATTCTTTATCTGTACGCTTTACTACATGCCATGCTATCTATGCTGAATGTCGCATTCGTAGCACACGCTACATTACTTGTACTACTTGATCCGGCTAGGCACCTACGTTGCAGGCACAATCCTACGCCAAAGATACTTATTGATCGTGATATAGAAAACGAGCTCCCGTGCGGGGCAACCCTGGCTCATTTACTGAGCTCCTGTGCAGGGACCCTGGCTCGTCTACGTGTGGGTATTGGGGCAAGAGTTAAGCGGCCAATCAACTGGGAGTCTGCCCGATCAGCAACTGCAGTGGTAAGGCGTAAACTCTGGGTTCTGGGGTAGTTGTTAAGCGTCCAATCAGTGTGAAAGAAAGACAATTTCAGCTGTAAGGCGTAAACATCTATAAAACATCGTGATTCGTGATAGGTGATGATCGTGATTAGTGAAATCCTTGATAATGTTAGTAGCTTTGCTACTCTTGCCATGCCATGCTCCTGTATTGTCGTGCTCGTTTACCTACTTGTTGCACTCTTGTTATATGCCCTGTCATCGCATCATGCTAGAACTGCTAGGTTGTTTTACTTTCAGTTTCCTTGCACAAGTCTTTTTAGACTTGCTGACATGTGCCCCTCTCTCTTTTGGGTGTCACATGTTAGATCCAGCGCCAGAGCTTGTTGCAGGGGATTTAGTGTTGCTGACGCCCTTTTGTTTGCTGTGGAGGAGTTTTGTGGACACCGGTGACCTTGCTGAGTTTCCTTTCTGTTTTAGGATTCCTGTTAGTTGTCGGTGCGTGGCACCTTTGTTTTGTATGTTATATTTTGTAGGCCATGTTTGGGCCTTAGACTCTTTTCTTTTAGCCTGGTGGCTTTTTCTGTGATGTTGGAATTTAATATGATGGATACTCTGAGATTGTCTTTTGTCTCATTTCCTTTTTTTATTATCTTTGTTTCGTATCACGTTGCAAGGACCTGCCAATTTAATGTTGATTGACGCTTATCGGGCTTGGAGCTTTGCAGCTTCAAGTCTGAGCGGACCTTCTCACGCTTCGCCTCCACATTTTTGGGAAGCGGGGCGTGACACTTTATGACAGGATAGAAGCAGAGAAGTTAAATGGCCTAAGTATGATGTGTTGGGGCTATTTCTAGATTAACAATTAAGCAATACCATGCAAATAATCTAGATATACAATAAGTCAGATCTATGAGAAATAATATACCAAATCTTAAGCGGAAGTGTACCTGAATCCATAGCAACTAAAAACTGATGATCTGTGTGGATGGCCTTCCAGATCAGTACGTATCCCCGTGGGAAATCCTTCGGCTTTCTCGAGCTCTAGTATGTCGACGGGATGCAGAAAAGATGGCTCTTTATACGTGTGATTCGGGGACCATGACCACATATAAATAGGCAAAACCTAATGCCTATTGGGTTTCGGGTTCAGCCCATCATTAAACCAGAAAACCCATTGACGTGTGTGTATATTTTATATATCCACGCACGTCTTCTTTGTGTTTTTCCGTTATTTTCTGCCGTCTCGTATCCGTTTTCTTGTATTTTCTTGTTTTCTTTCACTTCTCCGTGTTTTTACGTGTTTGCAGGAGTTTGCCAGCGTAGGGGACATATAACGACGATATCATAAGTACCCGGAGCAATAGGAGGAGTCACGCGTGATCCAGGGGGTAAAACAACAAAGATCTCCATCTTTCAGCCCCCCACCCGATCGGTTGGATACGCCAACTGATCGGGTGATGCACGCGTGCACGACCTGGACAGCCGCTGAAGCAACAAGAGTGTCAACCGACCGGGTCGGAGACCGGTTCAACCCAACTGTTCTCTCTGGAAAATTGGAGCTGAAATCCAACCGATCGGGTGATCTTCACCCGATCGGTTCATCTGTAGCCGTTTCCTCGAAGAGATGACCCGGACAGCTCACCCGACCGCCAGCAGATCGTGCCAAAACTTCCGAAGTTACTGTCTTTTGGTCGATAATTCCAACCGATCGGTTGATTTATCAACCGATCGGTTCACCCGACGACGCCAAGATCCAAATGGCTAGGAGCTTCCGCCAACTGACCGTGTCGCCTGACCGGGTGAAGCCCTGAAGATCGCTACCGAAGAACGAAGCAGGTCACCCGATTGGTGATTCTTCATCCGATCGGGTGATGTCGTTTTCTATAAATATAAACCCTAGGTTTCCAGAAATGGTAGTTGTAATTTTTTTACTGTTTTCCTCTCTTGTGACGGCTGTAATTTCTTTGTTATTTGTAAGTGTTCTGATCTTAACCAAACTTTGATATTATCTTAATTGCATTACTACTACCACATTTCTATTGTCCGATTATGTTTTTAACGGTCGATTTTTATTTAGATTGCTTTTTAGCAAATATGTGTGAGTAGTTTCCAAATCTGGGATTTTGGTGGAAACCCCTTCGTGGGTTCTCCCTAATGCGTCCATAGGACTAGGAAATCGATAGGGATTAGGAATCTATCGGTTACGCAGGGTGTTTTATTGTCATCGGCGGGAAAAGACCGCCTTTGACCGTTGGGCCAAGGGGGAATAAACTTGGCGGTTGACTCCCTAGCCATAGCTCACGCCCTTAGCATAGACATCGAATCCTAGCGTGCGGAAGCGGCAGGATGAGATGTTGGGAGTTATCGTTGCGAGCTTAGTGCTCTCGGAGTCGGTCAGTGTTAATGGATATGGGAATGCCCACTGACCAAACCCGGGTAGTCTGGTGTATCATCCTGGGCACCGACCGGAATATCGGGCCCATGGGACGCTGGTATCACTCTTAGAGGCAACGTCTCACCAATAGACCCCAATTCCGATCATTATCCTATCTGTCGGCCGTGTTGGAGAGAATCGCATGATACGGTGGAAATCGAAGTCCCGGGTTTTCCTTTATTATTGTTTATCCCTCGCATTCTATTTCCGTGACAACCCATCTACCGATTCGGGCTAGCTCACCCATGGGGTGAATTTGGTCCTTTCTGACACAAGCACAACCACGCCTCCCTGTGTTCGATCCCCAAGCCACACTACAACACCGTGTGCTTGCGGTTATAAATATTTAAATCTCGCGCCCCCAATCTAATATCCTATTGCACACATTGCACGCACACACAAACGCGGGGGGCGTCAAGCTTTATGGCGCCGTTGCCGATAATTTTTGGATCTTTTGAACCCTTGAGTCTAGCTCACATCTCTATCTCGCGATAATTTTCGTATTCTTCTTTTTCATTTTTATTTTCTTATTTTTATTTTCTATTTTATCTGTTTCTTTCCCACTCTCTGCTTCACGGGTGTTTGTTGCTTTTAATGCGCAGGAACACAAGAAGTCTTGATGACTTGATTCCTGTTGATCCTGAGATAAACGCCACCCTAAGGCGTCTTGCCGCAGAGAAGCGAAGAAGAGAAGAGCCTGAAGCCATGGGGGAGAACACCCCACCTTACAAGTCCCTGCTGGAATACTCGATGCCATCCATCGAGTCCACCTCCGCCATCCGTCCTCCTGCTATTACGGCGCAAAGCTTCGAGCTTAAGCCGTCTTTGGTGATGTGGATCCAGCAGGATCAATTCTCTGGGGCATCCATGGAGAGCCCCATCGAACATCTGGACTCCTTCCTCGAGAAATGTGACACCTTCTGGATAAATGGTGTCACAGCTGAAGCTATCCGTCTGAAGTTATTCCCCTTCTCTCTGCGGGATAGGGCCAAGATGTGGCTTAGGGGAAAGGACATGAACACGTTCAACACTTGGGAGAAGCTCTCGAATGCGTTCTTGACGAAGTTCTTTCCTCTGGGGAAGACCATGAAGCTGAGGAGTGAGATCTCCTCCTTCTTCTAGGCCAGCCACGAGTCCCTGCATGAAGCTTGGACGAGATACAAAGAAATGCAGCGGAGATGCCCTCATCACGAGCTTCCGAAGTGACAGATAATTAATCTGTTCTACAACGGATTGAGGGATGATTTAAAATCTTCGATGGACGCCGCAGCTGGGGGGTCCTTCATGTCCCGAAGTGAAGAAGATGCCGGGAACATATTAGAAAATATGGCATCGAACAATGAGCGGTGGTATGACGAGTGAGCCACATATAGATCTGGGGGTATTCACAGGGTCGAGGACGTCGACAAATTGTCCAGCAAGTTTGACTTGCTGTCGACCCATATCTCAGCGCTCATGGTAGGAGCCGGTGGTGCCGGTACACAACAAATTGCGGCGGTGGAAGCAGAAGTCATGGGGGACTTCGAGGGTGGTGACATCTCACCACCGTTGGACCAAGCGAGCGCACTATTCTACAATCCTACGGGAAATGCGCCGTATCCACCACGGACTAGCTCCAACCCGGCCTACTCTCCAAACAACCGGAATCACCCCAACCTTAGCTACCGGGCACCCTATCAGCAGCCGCCTCCTCAGCAGCAACAGCAGCTAGTATATCAGCCGCCTAGGCAGCAGTTTCAGTGGTAGCAGCCTCCACAACAATATCAGCAATACCCCCCCCCCCCCCCGAGGAACTAGCAACCCATTCAGCAGCAGCAGCAGCAATATGGCCAGCAGAGGGCCATCTCTCTGGTTGAGTCCCTCTTGACTTAATACATTACCAACCAGGAGAAGATAAATTTGAAGCTGGAAATGGGGCAGATGGCTCTCACAGACCAAGTAACCCAGCTGGGGTTACAAGTGGCGAGCCTTCAAAGGTCGCAAATTCTATTACCGACACAACCGGAAGTGAACCCGAGGGGAGCAAACCAGACTTTGGCACTCACGCATGAGCATGCGAATGTGTCCGCTATCGTCTTGAGGAGCGGAACACACATTCCTTCCAGAGTGCCCCCCAAGGAACCGGAAGCACCGTTGGTCGTAGAGCGATCAATTGAAAAATTGAATGACGACGGTGCTTCGTCGCCAAAGCCAACGACTCCGGAGGGAGTCCCTGAAGAAGAGAAAAGGAAAGACAAGGAAGGGATCCTCAAAGTATTTAAGCCTGTTGTGCCTTTTCCACAACGGCTTGCCCAAGCCAAGATTGATGAAAAGTATGGCAAATTCTTTGTCATGGTCAAGGATCTAAGCTTGCAAATCCCATTCCTTGAAGCTATCGAGACAATTCCCTCCTACGCCAAATTTCTAAAGGATTTGGTGACAAGAGGATCCAGAAAGGAGAAGGTCGTATTAACGGCAGAATGCAGCGCTTTCATTCAGAGAGCAAATCCGCCTAAGCTTAAAGACCAGGGGAGCTTCTCTATCCCTTGTGCGATCGGGGAGGTAAAGATCCATCGCTCGCTCGTCGATCTTGGAGCGAGCATCAGTTTGATGCCCCTGTCGCTGTATAAGAGGATAGGGATGGGCGACTTGGAGCCCACCGGTATGACCTTACAGCTTGCAGACTGATCGGTCAAATATCCGATGGGGGTTGTAGATGACCTCCCTGTCAACGTAAGTGGGGTGCATGTGCCAGTGGACTTCGTCGTCATGGACATGCCTGAAGATGTGCACACCCCCATCATCCTTGGACGGCCTTTCATGTCCACTGCCGGCGTTTTAATAGATGTGAAGAATGGGAAGCTTTCCCTTAACGTCGGCAACGAAAAAGTCGAGTTTGACTTGGGGTTGTCAATGAAGCACCCCAATTCCCCGGATGATCCAGGATGCAATATGCTAGAGTTAGAAGAAGAGAGAGTTGTAGAAGCAAGCTCCTGGGAAATTCTTTCAAGAAATCCCCCCGATAGCTTAGGGGACTTAGAAGAACATGTCGGCCCAAAGGAAGGTGATGTTTCTGGGAAAGCGGATGCGGCACATACGGCCCCTCCCGGATTTCAAAAGGCTCCTCCGACGAGGAGGAAAGGGAAAGAGCCCATGGGGCTCACCGGAGAGGAGATCCGGATCCTGAAAAGAGTGGCGGTAGACGCCAATATAAGGGAGAAGCCTCCGGATTCCATCAACGAAGGGAGAGTCGTCGAGCAAGTTTTCTTGTCACCGCCGATGACACCGAAGGCCGCCAACTCTGAATCTGAAGCGATGTCGATCTTGGGGCATCACCCCCGTCCGCCTTGAATATCATCTACGGGCGTCGAGCAAACGACGTTAAACAAAAGCGCTTCATGGGAGGAAACCCATGCTATAAACTTTTATCTTCGTTTTTAGGATTATTATTATCTTTATTTTTTCTATTTTAATAATTAAATCCAGCCGTAGGATCATCCGTCGAGAAACTTAGGCCATTCGTGAATTTTTGCAGGAAACAAGGCCTCACCCGATCGGGTGATTACTCAATCGATCGTGTGAGACGTATATGACAATGGCCGTATCAGAGCTCCAACGAACCGGTCGGGTGAAGCAAGCTGAGACCGGGTGGAAGACCATGTGAGCCGGGCAGAAGTCTCGGGAAATTTTGGGAATTGATCAACCGATCGGTTGATACGATGCGTGGTCGTGTGACTGACCGGGTGAGCTGTACTGAGCTTTCAGGAAAAATCGTGAAGCGGCCAACCGATCGGGTGAGTTATCACCCGATCGGTTCGCCTGTAGCATCTTTTCAGCAAAAATTTCGACCTAATTGTCAACCGATCGGGTGAAAACTCACCCGATCGGTTTGACTTAAAACCTATAAATACAACAACACCCCACCCGTTCATCTCCCTCGCCCGATCTCGATTCCCTCTCGCCATTTCGACTTCCCCAAGCTCCAAACGGCCTCGTTTCTCCCTCAACCGACCACACAACCCTCTCAATCGATCTCTCCCCTCTCTTTTTCCATCTTTCCATCGATCTCTCTCTCTCTTTCTCTTCGATTTCACCCCATCAAAAACCCTAATTTCCGCCCAAACCCTCCCATTTTCGAAATTTGCTGAAAAGAGTTATCGCGGCTTCACAGTTCTCCCCATTGCGTTGCGTTGGGACATCTACGAGCAAGGATCTTCATGTCGATTGGGTAACTTCGCTCCTTAGCTCAATTTTATATTTTGCCCTAGAAATTTCTATTCGCTCGATTGCCTGTGTGTGTGTACATTCATAACATTTTGCATACACTCACTCACACACGCTCACATGGCCAAAGATAAAGATAAGGGTAAGGGTATCATGCGAGAGGATGGGTCGTCTCGCAAGAGACGCAAGACCACATGCCCACCACACTCACGCCCTCCTCCCGCACAGCCTGCACAGCCCCAACCCCAACCCCAACCTATCGTCCCAGTTGAGGACCCACTGATGGGCCCGCGTGGCTACCGCTTTAGGAACCAGGAGCATAAGGATTTCTATCATAGACTTGATTCTCGGGGAGCATCTATCGACCAAATTTGCCCATACCCAAACGCTTATCGATCTCGGTGTATTCACCGAGGTCGAGACTCTCTTCGCAAATTTAGGTTGGTTGGCTTTCCTAAACGCCTCCGCGGTGTCCTACCCCTCCCTTACCCTCGAATTTTTATCCACACTTGTCTGTGAGTCGGGGTCGGTCGTCATATTTCGGGTCTGTAACCGAACCATTCGCACCCACTGGATATCATTAATAACATCTTTGGTTTCCCCATCCTTGGGGACGACGCTATCCGTTCCTACGGGTATCCCCCCGAATTTGACGTCGATCAGTTTTGGTTCCGCCTCACTCTACATGATTTTGTATCCCTGAGGTAAGGCCAAGGCCTCCTCCATAATTCACCCCATCTTCCGTATGGCTCACCGAATCATATCATGCACATTTTTCCCCAGGGATGAGTCAGGTACCGTGACCATCCCTGATCTCTTCATTCTGTGGGCCATGACCTTTCCCTTCGTCTACGGGGATGACGGGATTTCTTTTAGGGCCCCTGTTGTTCCCGTCCATGCCGGCAATTGGCTTATTCACAAGATTCTTGAGATTAGCCGTGCCGGTAAGGGCAAGCTTTATTGCGGGGGCCTTATCACGATCATAGCTTATTCTCCCCAGTTCAACATTGTCATCCCCTAAGATCTGCCCGCTGCCGCAGGACCCTCACGTCTAGATCTCGACGTCCTGTGGCATATTCACATGATTAAGCCCCGCCCCGATGGCCGTTTCACTTTCCACTACGGGCACCCCCCAGCTCCCTATACCATTCTGCCCAACCCCGCTCGCATGACCATCCAGCTTGTGGCAGACTAGACTTTCCCACCTGATCCGGAGTTTCTTGGGGGGTTGCGTCTTCCTTTCATCCCAGGCACACCCAGACCACCTTTCCCTATCGCCCACTTAGGTGAGCAGGACTTTCCTGCGTCCCGAGGAGATCCCGGGGCGGGCCTAGTACTGTCATCCCTGCCTCTGTTCCCACCACGACCGTCACCACTTCTCCGGTCCGCACGACAACTGTAACGACTGGTTTTTATCGATGTATTGTCTATTATATATATGTGTGTTGGTTGTTCTCTCCTCGTATGTTTTTCCCGTTTCTGTAGTTGGGCGTTTTCGCTCAGTTCTTTATAGTCTTCTAGTTCCTTTCCATAGAACGATGGGCTTGGAGTAAGTATTTTTACGATGAGCTTCATAACGTCCATATCTTAGAGCTAGGGTGATCTTAGAAGCCATAGAAACCTTTCGCGAAGCCTCACGCTTCATTTCGAGACTTTTCGTGCATCTTAGTTGGTTCAAGAAGGAGAACCAACCGACTAGATTGCAATCTAGTCGGTCGGCAACTCTTCAGGGACCGACTAGTTCATCTTGATTATTTCAGCTGAGTTACTGTTTACACTTAGTCGGTCTAAGCACATCCATCGACCGACAAGTTGTGAAACTAGTCGGTTAGAACATGTTCTCAGACCGACTAGTTGTGAGTTCTTCCTGACAGCCGAGTTAATGTTTACGGTTAGTCGGTCAAAGAACGACTATCGATCGACTAGTTGACAAACTAGTCGATTAGAGTTTCTTCTCAGACCGACTAACTCTCAGTACTTATTGTCTATCATATTCTACCCTTAGTCGGTCTATGAACGATCACCGACCAACTAATTCCAAAACTAGTCGGTTGACGAGTCTTCACAGACCGACTAGATCTGTCTACCCTGAAGTGACCCTATTCACTGTCTGCCTCTTAGTCGGTCTCAGTTGGACGACCGACCGACTAGTTCCCAAACTAGTCGGTCGACCATTCTTCACTAACTGACTAATCTACCCAGAAACCCTAGGTTAAGTTGCAGCCGCCGCTTGTTATTTTTATTCAAACCCTATATTCTTTCACTTCTTCTCTCACTTTTCCTAGCCGACCTTCTTCCCCAATCATCCCCCATCTTCCTCTTGCCTTCCTTCCTCCTCCCGTGCGTCCCCTCCCTTCTCCCTTGCGTCGGCACCCCCTCCAAGCCGTCGGCCAACCACCAAACCCCTTCTCCTTCTTCTTTTTCACTCTCCTCCAGTTTCCTCCTTCCTTCTCCCCGAGATCTAATCTCCCACAGCCGCATCTCCATCACCCTCAGCCCCTCAGCCGCCAGCACTTCCCTCTTCAGCCGTAGCTTCCCCGGGATCGTTTCTTCTGCTGTCGTGCTAGCTCAGATCTGACGACGGCAACCCGGAGATCGATGAGATCCTCGCTACAACCTGCTGAGTTTGTAGGCATCGCTCGTATCGCCGCCGCCGTCGCAACGTTCCGATCTTCCTCTGCGCTTCCGTGAACCAAACCCTCCGTAGCATAGTGTTATTCGAGACGAACCCACGTCAACCGACATCGCCGGAACCAGGCAAGTGAAACTTGCCAATTAGTGCTTTAGGCCATGTCTTAGGCCATTTTCCTTCTTTAGGCGTAAAAGAGACTAGGTGACGAAATGATACTCGCCTAGACGCAATTTTAAGATCTAGCTTGACAACGAAGCTAGATCTATCACCCTTCCATGTCATTCATGCATATCTGCCTGTCACGTTTAATTTTTGTAACTGCATGCTCTTACTTGTACTCTGCCTGCCACGTTTAAATTTCCATATCTGTACGCACTACTCTTGCCATGCCATGCATTCTAAACTTGACATCCCATGCTTGAATGTTTCATTTGTAGCACACGCTACTTGTACTTCCTGGCTCGTGATCCAGAAGCGGGCTACATGTGTTGGTCAAAAGCCAATGCCCGATTTCCTTGTTTCCGGCTAGGCACCTGCTATGCGGGCATAACCCTGCGCCATACTTGTTAAAAACACTTCCTGGCTCGTAATCCAGAAGCGGGCCACATGTGTTGGTTAAAAACCAATGCCCGATACACGTGGAGGGGAAGGGATAAGCGATCGCTTGAGCTTAGGAGTTGGCCCGATCAGCCACTCTAGCCAAAAGGCGTAATCTCTGTGCACGACGTGCTTACTAGACTTGTCCTTGTCTTGTGATTGTTCATGCAAAACTTGATATCCATGCCATGATTTAAATGCCAATTGCCATGCCATGCTCGTACTTTACTTTACTTGTTGCACTCATGCTATATCTGCCATGTCATTGCATCATGCTAGAACTGCTAGGTTGCTTTACCTTTACTTTCAGTTTCCTTGCACAAGTCTCTTGTAGACTTGCTGACATGTGCCCCTTGCTCTTTTGGGTGCCATATGTTAGACCCTGAGCCAGAGACCATTGCTGAGAACGTGGTAGTTGCTGACGCCGTGCCTAAGTCCATGTCTGCCCAGGAGGAGTTTGTGGATACCGGTGACCATTCTTAGGGACTTTGCTGAGTTTCCTTTTGGTTTTAGGATTTCTGTTAGTTGTCGGTGCGTGGCACCTTTACTTAGTACGTTGTACTTTGTTGGCCATGTTTAGGCCCTTTAGATTCTTTCTTTTAAGCCTGGTGGCTTTTTCTGTGATGTTGGAACTTATTTATGGATATTCTGAGATTTCTCTTTTGTCTCATTTCCTTATTATTATCTTTGTTTCGTTTCGCGTTGCAAGGACCTGCCATTTAAAGTAGTTTGACGCTTATCGGACTTGCGGCTTTGTAGCTTCAAGTCTGAGCGGACCTTCTCACGCTTCACCTCCATATTTTTGGGAAGCGGTGCGTGACAACCACCACCTCTACCTTCCGTCGTGCCGCTTCTACTCGCCTCCACCTCGAGGCTGAGTTAGCTGCGTTCCGCGCTGCCGCGTCTTCTTCCACCTCCTCGGTCCCATCATCTTCCATCTTCACTCACCCACGTTTCCTCGTACTTGAGAGGAACGTGGCCGCCATCCTCCGCCTTCTCACTCACGTCCATGGACCTCCACCACCCACACCACCCCCTCCCCGCCACCTTCACCCCCTCGACGATCCTCACCTCCCCCTTCACAATCCTCACCTCATCCATCTCCACCTAGGTGATCATCCCCTCCACCCACATCCACTTCCATTCACGTCACCACATCTCCCCCTACGACCATTTCCATTCACCCTACACTCCCTTCCTCTTCCGTCACCCCATACGTGCACCGCAGGAAATTGCAGGTGCGATCACACTCACTTCCCCTACCATCATCTGCTACCACCATCTCTACCGCCATATCTATTCCTTCTAGCACCTCTTTGGTCATCATACCCACACCACCCCCCACTACCTCCAACACTGCACCCATCGTCCACACCACCATCACACACATTCCTTCATCCCTTTCTCCACTCCTTCGAACACCAGTCACCTCACCCATCCACTCCCCCACTTCTTACACCAAGGAGGAAGAGGATGATTCCTCTCCTGCTTTTTGATTTCATTTTGTTTTCTGACCTCCCCTTTGCATATCTCTGCATTTTCATGATCACATCATATCACTAGCATTATCATATCTAGCTTGGGGGAAGTCAATTTTTCTGTGTGCTGCCTTGTGTTGTTTTCTTTGTGTGTTTGTTTATATATGTTGTGTCGTGTGATTTTCTATTTTGATTTTCTGTTTATATGTCGTGTGGTGTAGTCTTTATCTTTATTCTTATTTTCAGTTTCGTATGTGTATTTTTCTTGTTTTTCTTGTCTTTTTGTGTCATTGCGTATTCCCCCCCCCCCATTTTCATTGCCCTCCCATATTTACTTTTATTGCATTGAGGGCAATGTAAGTTTCAGCTTGGGGGAGTCGCACTTCGTGTGTCATTTACATCATTTTCTTCGTTTTTGAGTAGTTTTTCTTCGTGTTTTTCTTTTTCTTTCTTTCCGTTTTATCTCTTTCTCCTAGAGATGAACCCTATGATGAATTGCCACAAAAATCACACACACACCTAGCATGGCTTCAATAATCACGTTCACTAACCCTAGGAAGCCGAGTCCTCTTGCATTTCATGCATCGTGTGTCCACTTAGCTTTTATGTGAGTCGTGTGTCGTGACTAGCGTTTGGTGTGCTTCTACTTTGTGATTTTGATTTATATACCTGTCCAGGAATGACCCCTAGATTTTCATGCTTCAATTTGAATATGCGGTATTTGCCTCTCTTATATGCTTCTGTATGCATGAATATATATATGTATGCTTCATTTCGCATGTTTCGGGATTCCACAATTAGGACTAGGATAACCCATTTTAGCCTATGCTCTGATTAGCGAAATATCTCCCTTGTCCAAGTGTTTAGAATCTGATTTCTTTTTTATTTTACTTGGTGCAAATCCCCTCGTCGTGTACCGTTCTCCCACTTGGGAGAGTACACACGTGTATATACACCAAAATCCAAAAAACCAAAAAAAACAGAGAGAGAAAAGAAAAACCCAAAGAAAAAAGAAAATATATACATATATATATATATATGTATAGCCAAAAATCCAAAAAAAATACATATATCCAAAACCAAAAAAAAATGTGTGTGAATATTTTCCTACCTATCGAGAATAAAGGGAAGGCGAGAATTTGCACCGAGTGTTCTACTCCACATCATCTCAACCCCCATCGCTTTCGAAAACACTTGGAATAGAGAATTTCTAGCTATTATCTAGGCGATAGTGCGGTGATGTCCGAGTCCCTAGCTGTGGAGTCCCTGAC
Organism: Scilla litardierei; assembly: GCA_030789695.1. NCBI lineage: Eukaryota > Viridiplantae > Streptophyta > Magnoliopsida > Asparagales > Asparagaceae > Scilla > Scilla litardierei. The sequence continues at coordinate 75,623,318 of CM061137.1, forward strand.
ACATGATGCATTTCAATTCTAATACTCTTCTCATGCATGCTTGAGCCATATATTCACCGGTTATTCCAAATCGATATTTGGGTCATTTCTTGGATTTGTGTAAATGGAGCTTATTGCACGATGTAGATAGTGACACCGACTGCTAGCACACGACCACACTCACTCGCGCTTCACCGCGTGGGCCCACGACACTTGTCTGGACTCGTTTCCTTTGGTTTAGTGTGGTGATTTGTCGTTTGCTTGCTTGGTGTGTCGTTTTTGATTTTGTTGCCCCTGACGGGCGATTTAGGATTTAAAGTTTTCTTTTTCTCTCGTTCTCTCTATTTTCTCCCTCCGAGCTTCTACTCTCACTCGTCTTCGTCGAGGATGAGGAAGGGTTCATCTTGGGGGATTTTGACGTGTGTGTATATTTTATATAACCATGCACGTCTTCTTTGTGTTTTTCCGTTATTTTCCGCCGTCTCGTATCCGTTTTCTCGTATTTTCTTGTTTTCTTTCACTTCTCCGTGTTTTTACGTGTTTGCAGGAGTTTTCCAGCGTAGGGGACATATAACGACGATATCATAAGTCCCCGGAGCAACGGGAGGAGTCACGCGTGATCCAGGGGGTCAAACGACAAAGATCTCCATGTTTCAGCCCCCCACCCGATCGGTTGGATACGCCAACCGATCGGGTGATGCACGCGTGCACGACCCGGACAGTCGCTGAAGCAACGAGAGTGTCAACCGACCGGGTCGGAGACCGGTTCAGCCCAACTGTTCTCTCTGGAAAATTGGAGCTGAAATCCAACCGATCGGGTGATCTTCACCCGATCGATTCATCTGTAGCCGTTTCCTCGAAGAGATGACCCAGATAGCTCACCCGACCGCCAGCAAACCGTGCCAAAACTTCCGAAGTTACTGTCTTTTGGGCGATAATTCCAACCGATCGGTTGATTTATCAACCGATCGGTTGATTTATCAACCGATCGGTTCACCCGACGACGCCAAGATCCAAACGGCTAGGAGCTTCCGCCAACCGACCGTGTTGCCTGACCGGGTGAAGACCTGAAGATCGCTGTCGAAGAACGAAGCAGGTCACCCAATCGGGTGATTCTTCACCCGATTGGGTGATGTCTTTTTCTATAAATATAAACCCTAGGTTTCCAGAAACGGTAGTTGTAATTTTTTTACTGTTTTCCACTCTTGTGACGGCTGTAATTTCTTTGTTATTTGTAAGTGTTCTGATCTTAACCAAACTTTGATATTATCTTAATTGCATTACTACTACCACATTTCTATTGCCCGATTATGTTTTTTAACGGTCGATTTTCATTTAGATTGCTTTTTAGCAAATATGTGTGAGTAGTTCCCAATTCTGGTATTTTGGTGGAAACCCCTTCGTGGGTTCTCACTAATGCGTCCATATGACTAGGAAATCGATAGGGATTAGGAATCTATCGGTTACGCGGGGGTTTTATTGTCATCGGCGGAAAAAAGACCTCCTTTGCCCGTTGGGCCAAGGGGGAATAAACTTGGCGGTTGACTCCCTAGCCATAGCTCACGCCCTTAGCGTAGACATCGAATCCTAGCGCGAGGGAGCGGTAGGATGAGATGTTGGGAGTTATCGTTGCGAGCTTAGTGCTCCCAGAGTCGGTCAGTGTTAATGGACATGGGAATGCCCACTGACCGAACCCGGGTAGTCAGGCATATCATCCTGGGCACCGACCGGAATATCGGGCCCATGGGACGCTGGTATCACTTTTAGATGCAACGTCTTACCAATAGACCCCAATTCCGATCGTTATCCTATCCGTCGGCCGTGTTGGCGAGAATCGCACGATAGGGTGGAAACCGAAGTCCCGGGTTTTCCTTTATTATTGTTTATCCGTCGCATTCTATTTCCGTGACAACCCATCTACCGATTCGGGCTAGCTCACCCATGGGGTGAATTTGATCCTTTCTGACACAAGCACAACCACGCCTCCCTGTGTTCGACCCCCAAGCCACACTACAACACCGTGCGCTTGCGGTTATAAATATTTAAATCTCGCGCCCCCAATCTAATATCCTATTGCACACATTACACGCACACACAAACGCGGGGGGCGTCACCCATCTTCTCTACACAGTAAAGTCCCACACCCTATTAAGATACATGAAAGCCCACTTAATTAATTAATTAGATCACTTCATTGGGCTTTAACTTAATTCGACAGCTCATATACATAATTATTTAACATATAAGCCCAACGTTGGATTAACGATCCAACAATCTCACACTTGGGATATATGTTGAACCTTATAATTTTGTTATGCATAATAAACCGAATGAGTAGTCAATATGCTGTCATAACTTGAATGTATCTAAGAAAATTCGGTCCATCAATTATTTTAACATAGGATCAAAGCGGCCTTTGTCACTTTTAATGTAACTTGACCTGTCGATGGTCACATAAAATAATTGAACGACATGAATTATGGTGTGGATGTGTAGCATGGAAATTTCATATAATATGGTCTTTAACATGCCTATGTCCAACTGATCCTCTCTTAACTTTAGTGAGATCAACCCATAGCAGAATTGGAGTGTAACCAAATCATAGCTTTATTTCTGTAGAAAATAACTTTAAACTAAAAAATGAAAATTTCTATATTACATGAGCACCTAAAAGAACAAACTCCCACTAGAACTGAATATCCTTAACTAATATGACACCCATAAAAGCAAAGCTCTTATGAAACCTTTTGGGTGACAAAACGTAGTAAGTGGATCCACAACCATATAGTGTGTTCTCTTGTGCTCTATAGACAATGTTCACTTCGAATATATTAATTAACAACCAGAAACTTGATCTCTATATACCTTAACTGTGTCAAGTTCCTGTTGTTGGAATAAAACTACGGACTTATTGTCACAAAATAACCTGTGTCGTTTTACATACCATCTATAATTTGCAGCCATGTGACAAGATTATGCAATAAAATTCCATGATTGGATGTCACACAAATTGATATGAAATTTGCAGCCATGTTTGAATAGGCTATAAAAGAGACTATTTAGCCCTCTTCTAGTAGATGGCACCTCACTGATTTCATACTTCTTTCCATCCAATAAAAATCAGAGTCAGTATACCAAAAGATCTTAAGCTTTTCTGACCTCTGATTCATGAGCATGTAGCCTTATGCTCTCTATAAATACCGTAAGACTCATTTGGCTGCTATCAAAGGGTCAACTCCTGAATTTCTTAAGTATCTGCCCAACATCATTGTGACTAAACTTGTCTCCTTAGATACATGGGACATATAAAACCATAAAACTCCCACAGAACCTAATCATCAACCAAATTTATCTCTCAACCAAACAAGATGATTACTTGATGAAACTTAAAATAGTATCATCGAGACTGAAATGCGCCACTAATACCAATTTTATCCTGAAGAGTCTTTCAAGGAACCATAAAGAAAATCTCTTTACTTTTAATGCATTATTTCTGTATAAAGTCTTTTATGACAAGGCATGCCTTATATCTTTCCGCATTGCCTTTTGAATCCCAATTGATTATAAAAATCCATTTACATTTCATACCTTATTGCAATGAGAAAAGATTGTAAATGTCATTGTCCATTATAGACTTAATTTCCTTACTTAAGGCATTAATTCTCCTTTATAGAGTTTAGAACTTCTCCTCTCTCTAATGGATCTGCTTAATGGCATAAGTTCTTGAGGTGTTAGGGTTTGTTCTTCTTGAACAATTTCCTAAGTAGGAGGATTTCTGATATTGCCTTGAGATCTCTTGTGTGACATTGTCTTGATTTATTGTGTTTTGAATAAGATTAGGAATGAAATCCTAATCAATGCCAAGAGCACCTGTAGGAATATCAACGTATTCCTCTCCGAAAGACAATGTCCTTAACTGTATTTCTAAAGACGCTATCCTTAACTGTATCTCCCCCTGCAAACTTGGCGTCCTTAATAAGCTGGTCATTTTCATGTTCATATATTTTCTTAATTATGGGAATAAAATGTACCTTATGGATCCTTTTCTAAAGTATTCAACAAAATAGCAAATCAATGTCCTTGTGTCCAGTTTCCTTTTATTAGGCTTATGAGGCATACTCTTAGCTGGACATCTCAAATATGCAAGAGATCATTCTGATCCGAATTATATATATTAGCTATTGAAGCCCCTTCAAGAAACTTGGATATGGAATAATACTTCCATAGGCTCAATGTGGCTACTGGCATTTGATGATTAGCTTGACTATATGAAACATGTGACGTTAAGCTACTTATCAATGGCTAGAGCCCAGAGCGACGAAACTATTGCACGTACTAGAGGGTGTCAACAAGAATGGACAAACGCAAACAATGAATTTAACGGGTTCGGATCCACCCAAGTCTCCCCGACTTGTTACCGGTGATCCTACGTCCCAACCACCCGGATCCCCTCCGGATACTTGAGTTAGAAAACCTCTAACCCAAGATTTCCACTAACCCACTTGCGGAAACCCCACAAGTGTAATCGACCTACAATCGATGTCCGTGAATCCCACAACCCAGGATCACGCAAACTCTCACAACCGAGAGTATACAATAATTCAATCTTAAATGAAATGAAATGAAATGCTTACCACAAAATCCTATGCCTTGAGTATACTTACCAAATTAGGGCAAAGATGGATTTTGGGGAAGAAGATGTCACCAAACCCTAGCTTCAAGAAGATGACCAGCAATGGAAGCCTAGGGTGGAGTTGATGACCTAGAATCAAGCTCTTGGCTTGAGAAGCTCACAATGGAGAGAATCTCTCTTAAGGAATTAGGGCTCAAGGTGTTGAGGGAAAGATTCTTGTGAGGGAGAGAGAGCTTTGAAATAGCTTGGGAGAGCTCTTCTCTTAGGTCTGAAATTACTTGGATAATGGACCTCTTACCCCTCTTCAAACGAATCAGGATTCTATTTAAAGGGGCAAGAGAAATCGAGTTTGAAAGAATCCCAACGGCTCTTTTCTGAAGCAGACTAGTCGGTCAAAGAAGGATGCCCGACCGACTAGATCACAATCTAGTCGATCGGTCAATGAGCATGGACCGACTAAGTGGTTGACAACCAATATAGAAAGTTCAGGGTCGATATGAACTAGTCGGTCTAAGAAGACTTGCCGACCGACTAGTTTGCCAACTAGTCGGTCGGTGAGTGTTCTTTGACCGACTAATCATGAAATGCAATAGGCTGGAAACAAGTTTAACTAGTCGGTTTAAGAACAAATACTGACCGACTAGTTTATCAACTAGTCGATCGACAAACGTTCTTTGACCGACTAACGATAAACAGTAACTTGGGCTGTACAGGGAAAGCTCAACTAGTCGGTCTAAGAAGGATTCCTAACCGACTAGATTGTCATCTAGTCGGTCGGTGACTCTTCTTTGACCGACTAATTGATCAACATAGCTTGAGCTGAAATGAGCAAGGGCGTCTAGTCGGTTCACGAAGAGTTGCCGACCGACTAGATCGTCATCTAGTCGGTTGGTACTTCTTCTTGAACCAACTAAGATGCACTAGAAGCCGAGGGAAGCAGCGATAGGCTTCGGAAAAGTTTCTAATGTCTTCTATGATAATCCTAGCTCTAAGATATGAGCGAAATGAAGATAATAATGTAAGTCCTACTCAAGGCTTAACATTCTAATCTATGAAGCTAGAAGACTATAAATAAAACTTGACGAACAGTCTTCAAAGCTTCAATCTTCATTCTCTCGACTTCAATAAAGATCCTTGAGCTTCAACGAAGCTTCAGGCACACGATCACGCGCTTTGAGAAGTCGTGAGACGTCGCTTAAGATGTACATGGAAGTTTGGCGACGATCTCCATAACTGCGCTCACACAGAGTTAGTTCACGACATTTATGTTTGCTCATCACCAAAACCAAAACCGGGGAATCAATTCTCAACATTCTCCCCCTTTTTGGTGATGACAAACCAATCATAAATGATAATCAATAATAATGAACTAAATGAGATTTACTTACTCCCCCTGCATTGATGACACATTAGTTCCATATGAAATAATAAGCAAACGCATCAATCAGGCGAGAAAAGTATAAACCAAGATCCTAAATTGGAATATAGGATTTGAAATCCATTTTTATATCTTCACTCCCCCTGAATCTAACATATCAAATTAGATTCATGGTGAATTGCTTAAATCAATGGCTAAAAGTAAAAGCACGAGAGTCGAAGAATACGACCACGGTCCAATGACACCAAATGTAAAATACCAAAACACATCAAAGGTGTGCCAAGGAGACCATAGTCGAAAAACGAAAAATTAAATCATCAAAATACCAAATGTAAATTCACTTATTGATGAAAGGAATTTACTCTCCAATATCAACATTTTTAGCTATATGAGTGCATGGAAAATAATTCTATGTTTTCATACAAATCAAGCTATTAAATCAAAATAATCTTCGAGCGACGAAATCAATATCAGAGACAGACATATAATGTGCACATAGGAATGAACCATCAGAAGAGCGGTGCACATCATACCGAATTTATACCAAAAGTATGCTAAAGTGTTATGCCCAAAAATAGATAAAACATCATAAAACTAAGGCATACACAATACTAGCATACTAATTGAAACAAAATGATACCAATGTAAATATTCTAACAAAGCATGCATTCAACACACATGGATACCAAATGTAATATCAAATGTAAGAATATACTTACACCATTAAGCTCCCCCTACTTTGGTGCATCACTAAAGCACCATCAACTCCTATTTGAATGAAAATCCTTTGCAAATCAAAGAGTTGGTAGGGATGGTATCCCAAAGTGGATAGAACCTAGAAAATATCATTTTGGTATCCAAAAATCTTTTTGGATCCTATAGGTTAGGCAAAATTTAGCGAACTAAATTCAAATTAAAGTAACCCATATCCTAACTAAATTCAAATTCAATATGAATTTAAGTTCAAATCAAGTATGCACATCAAAAACCAATATGCAAATAAAAAAGAATAAACCAATTCTTACCATAATTGCTTTGGTACCCATAAAATGAAAATAAACTTATGGTACCAAGCAATGAAGGGTCAAGGAACCTAACCCTTCGGAAACCAAGTCCACGAGGACCGTGATTTCCGAACATAATCATCATTTAAAATAATGTCATTAATATACGCTTGCACATACATATTCTTAGCATGCATGCTTGTGTTCTTCGGACCCCAAATAGTGTATATTTTGGGTATCCTCTTCCTAGTGGTTGCATGCACGAAAGGTTGATTTCTACGTGGTGCATGTGGCCTAGGAGCATGAGATCTAGCATGAGCATGAGGATATGTGTAAGGAACATTATGATGTGCTAAAGCATGATGATTGGCATATTATCCATGGTGTGGTGGTGCATACATATTTTGATGAACATGAGGTGTGTATGCCTGAGGATGATCTAAGCATGAGAAGGTACCGAAGATGAGTACGAGCATGAGAAGATGCATTCCTACGGCATCGAAGGATGACCTGCATGTGTGATGAGTTCGCAGATCAAGTTGAGATCATGAAGATGTGTTAATCTCCTTTGCCATGAAGTTCCACTCTGCTCGTTCTTCGTGTAGGGTAGTGAGGTTGAAGTCCTTGGGATCTAACGCACTTTTCAAGGCATCCATTGCCTTGACATTGTTCATCTTCGCGGCGACCTCCGTGGTAGTCCATTTCGTAGAATCTTGTTCGACGGGCTCGACATACTCCGTCAACGTAGCTCTCCATAATGAAGTGCTCCGGAGGAACGTTTCCATCCGGTATTTCCAGTGCCCAAAGTTGGCACCGTTGAAGTGAGGAGGCTCAAATGAGGAGTACCCTTCAATCTCCGGTAGTACCCTGGAGGTACTGTGAATCCCACAACTCAATTCAATCTTAAATGTGGACCTTTTACCCCTCTCAATGAGCATGGACTGGACTAATCATGAAATGCAATAGGCTGGAAACAAGTTTAACTAGTCGGTCTAAGAACAAATGCTGACCGACTAGTTTATCAACTAGTCGGTCGACAAATGTTCTTTGACCGACTAACGATAAACATTAACTTGGGTTGTACAGGGAAAGCTCAACTAGTCGGTCTAAGAAGGATTTCTAACTGACTAGATCGTCATCTAGTCGGTCGGTGACTCTTCTTTGACCGACTAATTGATCAACATAGCTTGAGCTGAAATGAGCAAGGGCGTCTAGTCGGTTCACGAAGAGTTGCCGAACGACTAGATCGTCATCTAGTCGGTTGGTACTTCTTCTTGAACCAACTAAGATTCACTAGAAGCCGAGGGAAGAAGCGATAGGCTTCGGGAAAGTTTCTAATGGCTTCTATGATAATCCTAGCTCTAAGATATGAGCGAAATGAAGATAATAATGTAAGTCCTACTCAAGGCTTAACATTCTAATCTATGAAGCTAGAAAACTATAAATAAAACTTGACGAACTGTCTTCAAAGCTTCAATCTTCATTCTCTCGACTTCAATAAAGATCCTTGAGCTTCAACAAAGCTTCAGGCACACGATCACGTGCTTTGAGAAGTCGTGAGACGTCGCTTAAGATGTACATGGAAGTTTGGCGACGATCTCCATAACTGCGCTCACACAGAGTTAGTTCACGACATTTATGTTTGCTCATCACCAAAACCAAAACCGGGGAATCAATTCTCAACAACTATGACAGCCTTAAGTTCATTTCTCAATGCATTGTGCACGCACAATTAAACTTATTTTCTTATGCAACTGAACAATTATGCACTAGACACACAGTCCTGATTCGAGAATATGCACCAACTTGCTCATCAACCACTGTCAAGTATTGATTATTTGTTCGAATTAGTTTCAACTTTTGGACTCTTTTCTCATAGAGGAATGCGTAAGGAGATGGATCAATTGGAGCTGAAAGTTGTAAAAAAATCTGATGACAAGGATAATAGCATGTAGGCAATAGCTCTTCTGAAACAAATAACATGGAACAGTTTCCTTCTGAAGAAGAAATAAGATTGGGAGAGAGATTATAGGGTGTAGGCATTAGCTCTTCTGAAAGAGATAACATGGAATTTCTTCAAATTAAAAAGAACTGATCCATCCACACCTAAAAACTACTAATACACGTACTCTTTTATTGCTAAATCAAATTTCATTCTCATCCACATTAACAAAATGGTTTGTTTCATATGATTTTAAGAAAGTGATCAATTCCTAATATGATGCTTTACATCTAAATTTACATAATATTTCAAAATTTGTTATTTTATACCAATAAAAGCTATTCCATTAAAAGCCTCTAATATGGCTATTTTCCCATTGTGGCAAGCATGTGGAAAAGAAGATTTACCTGTTTGCCATGCAAACCCTTACCTTTGGTGTTGCCTTTGTTCCTATAATTATATGCAACTATTTTGAAAGTATGCTATAAAGTATAATTATCTGCAACTATTTTGAAGGTTTGTTCAATAATGACACTTACAGAAGAAGTATAATTTCCCCAAGTACGTGCCATTCAAACTTGAATTATTTGTGAACCATTTTCATAGTCCATGATCGTTTCTGTTGGAAACATTTGAGAATGAATTTTGAGAATGCCTTTTTGTTGTATGAACTTCTCAGAATGCCAATAAACTTCGCATATCTTGCGTTTGCCTTTTAGATCATGAAAGAAAATCACTTAAAACGCCAACCTATTACAATTGTAAAGTAAATGTTATCCAGCAATAATGCATGAGGCATCAATACATAACATCACTGATATAGAATTCATACTGTTAAACTTAATTACTTGATCATTGTTGTTAAGGAATGCATAGACATATGAAAATTGTAGAGAATTTGTTAATCTTTTGTTATGGTTAACTTAATCTTTTGTTCTGTTTATGTATTATATGTATCTGGATGTGAAAGCTGTTTGGTAATGTTAATTATATCAGATGGAAATTGATTGTGAAAGCACTAGCAAACCATGTTGAGAAAGCTGTTTAAAAGCTGTTTGGCAGCATGTCTTAGACAATTTGATATGTTTGGCATTATTTTAGCACAATATGTTATAGTTATTAGCACAATATGTTAATTTTCATGTGTTTAATCTCGCTCGGATGTTGAAGACAGTTTTTTCCCATGTTTGAAACACTATAAGCTATGGTGCATGAAGTTATTTGTTGGTTCTTTATTTGTTGAGTTCATCCATAGAAGGAAAATATTTGGGTAGAAGTCTATGAACATGACATTTCAGCAATATGTCACCATATTCAAAGAACTTTTGTTTCCCATACACAGGAAAACATTTGTTCTCTATAGATATTTCATTAACTTCTGGCGTTTGACTTCTCCTGCGAGAACTCAAGGCATGATCAAATATATCCACACCCTCAAGATTGCCACCATAAAGAGAAGCTATTGTCTAAGTCTCAACATTTGTACGATCCCTAGGTCCTTCTGAATCCTTCTTAAGCTTTAGTATGAGTCAACCTTAAACGAAAACATCCATACAGAATCTATAAATGGCTATTGATGCAATCCATATTCTATCCAGGTGTCAAAGTTTAACATTTGCTCAGACGAAGTAGCATTAACAGTGTCTATGATACAAAGAGATGCACAGACTAGAATAGGAAATATATGTAAAATGAATATTGTAAGAACCAGGTTCCACAATATGAGACTGCACAAAGATAAACATATAAGAACTACCTCAGCTAATATGTGGGCTGACTTTCACATTGGTCATTAATCACCAACAAACATAAAGGCATACTGCATTTTATTTCGTTGCAATTAGAGCAATGTACCATTCTAAACATGTATTAAATCAAATTTATCAGGCCATAGTTTTATGCTGCTTATGAATGTAGTTATCAATTGTCAAAATTCTAAGTTAATCAGTTTTTTCGTAGTGTAATATTTAAATGAACAGTGCCTTAGGGCACATGTTAAATCGGGAGAAAACTAAATTTTGGAGGCACTAATGTTTTTGGGGGAAATAAATTTTCTGGGAGAAGCGAATTTTGAGGTAACTAATTTTTTTGAGGGAACTAAATAATAATCATTGTGCTTTAAATTTTGGGAAAACTAACAATGTGAGGGAGAATATCTTAAATGAACCATGCCCTACAGGCACGGGTATATACTTGTGTGTGTGTGTGTGTGTGTGTGTGTGTGTGTGTGTGTGTGTGTGTGTGTGTGTGTGTGTGTATGATACCATATTTTACACGTATTCTTCTTTCAACTATGTAATTATTTGGAACAATATCTTTTGTTCCACCAAACCACCTATCTCCGTATCCTCGCCTTATCGAAACTCGCTCTTTCTGATCTTGTTTTATTACGCTTTTGGTTTCGGTTTCCTTTCTATTGTTTAGACATTAGAGCTTGTCGTTGCCTGTGTCAACTCTAGTTTAGTAGTGGGCCCATTGGTTTTTGTGATGTCGTCGTGGTGCATGTATATAGGTAGAGTGTGTGGACCTGTATGAGTGTGCTACCCTTAGGATATTAATGATTGTCTCTTGTGTCATGTATGCATACTCAGTGTTATTCGTGATATATATATGAAGTTGTATGAATGATGGTATTTATATATGTGTGGATAGCTATACCACTTTAGGGATGTCTGTGTATATTAGATTTAGTGTTAGAATATTTACTAGAGGAGTATATGGTTTGAAGATACTTGTAAATGCTTGAAATAATATACTAGTAAGTCATGTGCATGTTAAGTGTAAGGATAATAGGTGTGCTTATAGTTAAGTGTGTAGGCCTATTATATGATCTATATGTTAGTACGTATGAGTGTGTGCTCGTACGTAGATATATATGTGCTTAGCCTTGAGTAGATATGCGCTTACTATATGAATATGTGTAATATACGTACGGTATTAGGGTTATAATTTTGTTCGGTATGGCTTGCTTTTACGGGAAGTTATGCGTATGCAGGTATACCATGAGGTATACACGATTATTGTACGTCTTAACTATGTGTGGATAAGTATATATATTAGTACTAATTATATGTAAATTGCTATGGCGTAAATATATATATTATAGGTATGTGGCTATACGATGCATGCATATATGGGATAGTGTATTTGAATATATATATATATATATATATATATATATATATATATATATATATATATATATATATACGTGTGTGGTGGATAGCCGACAGATGGTGGACTTTGTTCTGCCCTCAGTAGCTAGTGAGGAAAATATTATCGGACAACTTCAGGACAATAATGGGGTGGGGAACACAAGTTCTGCGGCCACGGTGCTCCGTTCACCACACAAGGATGTTTCCGCAGTTGGCTATGGAGATATTAGCAACTGCCCGGGTCTTGATGTCCAATTGCATAGGCAAGCTACTTGCGAGAGTGGTGCAGCTTGCCAGGGATCCACGGCTGGGGATATGGAGGAGCAAGGCGGCTGTAGGCGGGGTGCAGTCAATCTTGTGTCCCCGGCTTCTGAGGGGACATCGAGCGCTTCTCCTGTGCCCGTGATGGTTGGGTCCGCTGCTGTTAATTATCCTCTTTTGGAGAACAATTCAGCAGTGCTGCCCATGTTAAACCCTGAAGCTGAAGTCTCGCATGACATGGAACCCGTTATTGCCAAGTCGAAGTCTGCTGTGGAACCGGTTACAGCCAAGTTGAAGTCGCGCAAGCCATGGCTGTCCCTGTTGGCTGAATCAGGAGATACGGAGTTGGATCTATTGCCTGAAGACATTGCTGTTGATAATCCTGAGTGGGATCTCAAAGTGGAAGAGCTCATTCAACATGCTGCGGCTCCCAAAATTGCGAAAAAGAGGCAAGATGGTGTTACTTTGGCATCCTCCAGGAAAAGCACCAGACTTCTGGAGAATTGCCAAGGCCGGAAAAATTAACTGTTGAATAATGTCTGTTTTTATTTGGAATACTAGGGGATTGAACAATTCTGTGAGAAGGAGGGATCTACGAGACAAGTTGAGGAAGCTGAAGCCTTCAGCAGTGATTTTGGTTGAGACTAAGCTCAAGTCTGCTTCAGAGAGGAGTAAGCAGTTGTTCCCCAATGACTGGATATCCTTCAACAACCTTGATTTGTCTTCAGGGGGACGGATACTAATGGGGTTTGACCCTAATGTGTGGAGTGTGGGGCTGATGTCTGCGTCGGCCCAACACATGTCCATTTCTTGCAATAGTGTTGGGGGATTCTCTTGTGTTATTACTGGAATATACGGCCGCAACACTATGGAGGATAGGAAGGATTTGTGGAATAATCTTGTCGCGGATGGCAATCTTATGGATAATGTATCATGGATTGTTGGGGGAGATTTCAATTGCGTCCTGTATTCCCGTGACAAGGTGGGAGGACGACAGCTTGATGGGAGTATGGTGCGGGAATACGATGATTGCATATCCAGATGTGGTCTCCAGGAACTAAAGAGTAAGGGTAATAGACTAAGCTGGTGCAACAATCGGGTAGGGCCTGATCGGATTGCAGCTCAACTTGATCGGGCTTTTGGTAATGCGGCATGGGTTAGTTCACTTCCTTCTTCTTATGTGGAATATCTTGAGGTGGGAACTAGTGACCACTCACCAATGGCGGTCTATTTACATACTTAGGTCCCTTCTAAACCTAAACCTTTCAAAACTTTAAACTATTGGTCCTCTTGCCCTGGTTACAAGGATGTTATTTCCTCACATTGGGGAACTGTTGTAGATGGTACTCCTATGTATCTGTAACGACTGGTTTTCTTGTATCTGGATTTATTATAATATAATATATGTTTTGATGGATTTTCTCCCTTTGTGTGGTTTTCGTCTCCGTAGCTTTCATTTTTGATCGTTTCGTCGTGTTTTCTCGTTTCTTCCTTAGGATCGTCGATTTCGGAGCAAGTCATTCGTGACGGGCTTCATAACAGTCGTATCTTACTATTAGATCAAGCCTAGGAGTCTTAGGAATCGATCCCGGAGCTCCGCGCTCCGTATCGGAACTTTTGGTGCTTATTAGCCGGTGTAAGAAGGGGCACCGACCGACTAGATGACGATCCAGTCGGTCGGCAATCCTTCTTGAACCGACTAGTTGGCTTTCTAAATTTCTCAGGAGTTACTGTTTATCGTTAGTCGGTCTAAGAACGTTGGGTGACCGACTAGGTTGCAAACTAGTCGGTCAGCAATGCTTCTTTAACCGACTAACACATCATCTAAATTTTAGTATCAGTACTGTTCATTCTTAGTCGGTCTAAGTTCATCTTTCGACCGACTAGTTGTTAAACTAGTCGGTTAAGTTTTGTACTCAGGACCGACTAATTCTTGGTTCTACTGTACAGTCGAGTTACTGTTTACTCTTAAGTCGGTCTGCGTTGGGTCGACCGACCGACTAGTTTCCAAACTAGTCGGTCAGTGGTTGCTCTTTGACCGACTAATCTGTGTTAAAACCCTAATTTCTGGGCAGCCGCCAGCCCATCCTATTTAAACCCCTCCCAAACGTTTTCTTCTTCCTCCACTCGACCCAAAACCCTAGTTTCTCCCCTATTGAGCCCACATCTTCCTCCAAGCCCTATTCCTTCATCCCAAGCCCTAGATTCATCATCTAAACCCTCCATCAACTCATTCTACCTCTCGTCTTCCCCAAAATCTCCCCAAATCCCCAAAATCCCCCAAAACCCCTAACTCTCCAAACTTCTCCATTTGTTTCCAGATCTGGTCCTAGGGTTCTCCGGAGTGTTTCTTCCGCCTCCTCTCGGTAAGAAATCGATCTCTCGAAGTTTTCTAAACCTATTTGTATTTTTATGAAACCCTAATGAAATTTCATGTTGTTTGATGATTGTTCCCCATAACAGCGATTTCCCCCGTAGATTAGCATCCGCGAGACGAACCTTCGTGATCGTCATCCCCAGTGCTAGGCAAGTGAAACTTGCCACTTAGGGTTTAGGCCATGTTTTAGGCCATTTGCTTGTTGTAGGTGTAAAAGAGGCTAGGCGACGAAATGATACTCGCCTAGGCGCAAATTGGGGAACTAGCTTGACAACGAAGCTAGTTCCGACTTTTAGCATGTTGCACAATTACCATGTCATGTTTACTTTCCATTAACGGTACGCAAATTAATTGTCATGTCATTGCATCCTTTAAGTGTTTCCGTGATGCGTAGCTTCGCTACAATACTTGTATTCCTGGCTCGTGACCAGAAGCGAGCATAATGAGTTGCTAACCCCAACGCTCGATATTGAATTGTGAACTAAGAAACAAGCTCCCGTGCGGGGCAACCCTGGCTCACTTGCTGGGCTCTTGTGCAGGGACCCTGGCTTGTTTACGTGTGGGATGGGGTAAGGGTTAAGCGGCCATTCAACTGGGAGTCTGCCCGATCAGCAACTGTAGTTGTAAGGCGTAAACTCTGGGGTGGGGTAGTGTTTAGTGCCGATCGGCGTGAATGATGTACCATTCAGCTGAAGGGCGTAAACATCTACAAAACAACGTGAAATGATTGAGATTGTTAGTAGCTTGGCTACTCTTGTCTTGTCCCGATAATTGTTCCCTTGAACAAATTGTCTTGCCATGTCTTAAATTGTGCACTCATGTTATAACTGCCATGTCATGCATACTAAAACTGCTAGGTTGCTAGATGCCTTACTTTCAGTTTCCTTGCCCAAGTCTTTTAGACTTGCTGACATGTGCCCCTTTACTCTTTTGGGTGACACATGTTAGATCCTGAGCCTGAGTACCTTGTTGAGGACGAGGTGTTTGCTGATGCCGAGCCCGAGCTTGTGTTTGACGGGGAGTACGTGGACACTGGGGACCAGTCCTTAGTGTTTTTCGTTATGTTCTACTTTTGTTTTGACAGTTGTTTTGTTATCGGTGCGTAGCACCTATACTTTGTTATGTCGTTGCCTTTTTGTTGGCCTTGTTCTGGGCCTTTAGACTCTTTCTTTTAGCCTGGTGGCTTTTCTGGATGTTGGACTTACTTTTCACGTTGGACAATTTATGAGATGTGAGATTTTATTTCAGTCTCTCCTTGTGTTATTATTGTTGTTCCGTTGTGGTTACAGGGACCAGCTTACGTTTTATTGACGCTTATCGGGTTTGGGGATTCACAGCTCCACTCTCGAGCAGACCTTTTCACGTCTCGCATCCATTTTAGGGACGCGGGTCGTGACAGGTTTTGTTGGTGGCCCATGCAGGTCCTTCTGTAACCGCGATTATCAGAATAGCGATAATAATATTAGAATGTCCAATAAACTAAGTTCGACGTCCGAGTCATAAGCTATGAGTCTAATCTGATTCGTTTTCTGTGTCATTAGATGGCAGGAAGGCGATTCACCCGTGGTGGAGGTAGTGGTGCGCCCCCTCATGATGAGGAGCCTGAGCGGGAACCCACCAACGGTGAGATGATGCGGATGATGCTCCAGATGATGCAAGTGCAGCAGGGCGTGCTCCTGCAAGTCCAGAATGCTCCACTTGCTCGAGCTGCCCGGGGCTCTTTCGGATGCCCTCGCTCTGAGCCGGGTAGCGAATCAATTTCGGGAGCTGGGGTCCCGCATATTTTGATGGTTCTGAGGGTCCTCTGGCTGCCGATGAGTGGATTCGGAACATCGAGGACAATCTGAAGATGGCCAAGATCACCCCGGCTGGGTGGGTTAATTTGGCGAAGAGGCAACTCAAGGATAATGCTCGGAATTGGTGGGATGCGGAAGAGAAGATGTTGGTGGAGCCGATAGCTTGGGCTACCTTCAAGGCCAGATTTGATGGTGAGTTCTTCCCGAAAGCTTCCAGGGAAGAGATGCTGCAGTGTTTTATCGATTTGAAGCAAGGAAGCTCGTCGGTGGACCTATATCACCAAGAGTTCATGAGGCTGAGTCGGTTTGCACCAAAGATGGCGCAGGACGCTGAGGAGAGAGCTCAGAGGTTCCTGCAGGGACTTGCTTCGGAGCTCCAGAGTTTTGTGACCTCTTCTGACCGGGAGTCTTATCAGAAGGTTCTAGTAGCAGCAAAGAGGCAGGAGCTGCTCGTGAACCAGAGGAGGGGGCCTGTTGTTGGTGCTGGGAAGAGGCCTATGGAGCAGGCCAGAGCTGTGGTTAGACCTGGATTCAGGCCTAATCAGTCCGCTCAGTTTAAGAGGCCAGGAGGGCCTGTTCTGAAGACTTGCCATTTCTGCGGTAAGCCTGGCCACATCAAAGATCAGTGTCGGAAGTTTTTGGGCCAGTGTCTGGTTTGTGGTGATGCTTCCCATGTCGCGAAGGATTGTCGGCATGCGGGTCCGCTGCGGAGGGCACCTGTTGCAGCACAGCCGTTGCAGCAGCGAGCGCCTGTTCCTGCTGGTCGTGGAGCAGCTCTTGTTCCGCAGAGGCAGGCTTTTCAGCAGGCAGTTCCGCCGAGGAGGCAGGCTTTTCTGATGACCGCTATGGAGAGCGAGGCTGTGGATGAGGTTATCGCAGGTAATCCTCAATCTAGCTGTTACTTTCCTAGTTGGTTTTGATTGATTAGATTGTGTTGTTTGCTTGAACATGATTGTTTGCTAGACTAGGGTTTGATTGTTAATTGCTTGTTAGGTGTGGTTTTGGTTTGCACATTTCCTGCACGAGTCCTCTTTGACTCTGGTGCATCGATGTGCATTATTTCTCGGAGCTTCGTGGAGAGGCATTCCTTGTCGACGTCCCCTCTTTCCAAGAGTTGGAATATCGTTACAGGGAATGGCGTGGTCTCGGTGCACCGTGGTTGCAATTCTTGCTCGTTGGTGGTCTGTGGACATGAGCTTTTCGCTGATTTCATTGTCCACGATATCATCAACTATGATGCAGTTCTTAGGATGGACTGGCTTGCGAGCTTCTATGCTACGATCGACTATCGGAGAAAGAAGGTGGTGTTCGAGATTCCCGGACATCCAGTATTTGAGTTCAGTCGTGGTAGCAGTTCGCTTGGTCCTGTCAGATTCCGGGCCAGGCCGGTGGAGGTTGTGGCTATGCAGATGGAGCTGGAGTGGCCAGCTGTGGTGCGTGATTTTGGCGACGTCTTCCCTGAGGAGATGTCTGGTTTGTCACCTGATCGAGCCCTAGAATTTTCTATTGATCTTGTTCTGGGAGCGCAGCCGATTTCGAAGGCGCCGTATCGTATGGCACCTGCAGAATTGGAAGAGTTGCGGAAGCAGTTGGATGAGCTTTTGTGGAAGGGTTATATCAATCCTAGCGTGTCTCCGTGGGGAGCACCGGTGTTGCTGGTGAAGAAGAAGGATGGTTCGCGTCGCATGTGCGTGGACTATCGGGAGTTGAATGCGGTGACCATTAAGAATAAATACATGTTGCCTCGCATCGATGATATTTTTGATCAGCTTGGAGGTTCGAGGGTGTTTTCTAAATTGGATTTGAGGAGTGGTTACCACCAGTTGAAGGTGAGGAAGGATGATGTTCCGAAGACAGCGTTCAGGACGAAATATGGGCACTATGAGTTTGTGGTTATGCCTTTCGGCGTAACTAACGCACCCGCAGTTTTCATGAATCTGATGAACCTGATTTTCTACGACTTCTTGGATAAGTTTGTCGTTATCTTTATTGACGACATTCTGATCTACTCGAAGTCGGAGGAAGAGCATGCATCGCACTTGAGGACGGTGTTGGAGATGTTGAGGAAGCATCGGTTGTATGCTAAATTTTCGAAGTGCGAGTTTTGGCTGGATAGTGTTGCTTTCCTGGGGCATGTGGTGACTGGAGATGGTATTTCAGTGGATCCCGAGAAGATTAGGGCCATCAGAGAGTGGCCTGTTCCGTCGTCTGCATCTGAGATTCGGAGCTTCCTTGGACTTGCTGGTTATTATCGACGATTTATTAAGGACTTTTCTCGTATTGCTGAGCCGATGACCAGGTTGACGCGGAAGGATGTTGCTTTTGTTTGGTCGGGTGATTGTGAGAGTGCTTTTGGTATTCTGAAGGAGAGGTTGACGACTGCCCCTATTCTGGTTGTGCCTGATCGCAGCGGTGGATTTGAGATCTTTTGCGATGCTTCTGGCAAGGGTCTCGGTTGTGTGTTGCATCAGCATGGGCATGTTGTGGCTTATGCGTCTCGTCAGCTTAAGGTTCATGAGAAGAATTACCCAACGCATGATTTGGAGTTGGCTGCCGTTGTGTTTGCTCTTAATATTTGGAGGCACTTCCTGCTGAGTGAGAAAGTGAAGATTTTCACCGATCACAAAAGCGTAAAGTACATTTTCACTCAGAAGGAGCTCAACATGCGACAGCGTCGATGGTTGGAGCTTATGGCGGATTATGAGATTGATTTGCAGTATCACCCTGGCAAGGTGAATGTGGTTCCTGATGCGCTGAGTAGGCTTCCAGCGGTGATGATTTTGACCTCGCAGTGGAGATTGCAGCAAGATTTTTGCGAGTCTGGTGTGGAGATTGTTCTTCCTGGGGAGGCTTCTTCGTTGATGTACATGCAGGTACAGTCAACGATCGTGGATCGGATTAAGGCTGGCCAGGCTGAGGATCCGAAGCTGGTGAGGATTCGGGAGCAGGTGGAAGCCGGTCTGCGGACTGACTTTTTGATTCATGAGGATGGCTCGCTGAGGTTTGGGGCCAGGTTGTGTGTGCCAGCAGGGGATATTAGAGAGGAATTGATGGTGGAGGCACACAGTTCGTCGTATTCTGTGCATCCTGGTGGCACCAAGATGTACCAGGATCTTCGTCTGAACTATTGGTGGCATGGCATGAAGAGGAGTGTGGCTTGGAGTGTAGCCAAGTGTTTGGTTTGCCAGCAGGTAAAGGCGGAGCATCAGCGTACGGCCGGGTTGCTGCAACCGCTTCCGATTCCGGAGTGGAAGTGGCAACACATCACTATGGATTTCGTGACTGGACTACCTCGGAGTCCGAAGCAGAATGACGCGATTTGGGTGATCGTAGATCGATTGACCAAATCCGCGCACTTTATTCCGTTCCGGGTGGGACAGTCCACTGAGGCGCTAGCAAGGAGATATATGGAGGAGGTCGTGCAACTTCACGGAGGTCCCCGTGAGTATCGTGTCGGACAGAGACACGATGTTCACATCTCAGTTCTGGCAGAGTTTGCAGAAGAGTTTGGGTACGCGTCTGAGTTTCAGCACGGCGTACCATCCGCAGACGGATGGCCAGTCCGAGAGGACGATTCAGATTTTGGAAGACATGCTGAGGGCGTGCATGTTGGATTTCAAGGGTTCGTGGGAGGACCATCTACACTTGGTGGAGTTCTCTTACAACAACAGTTTCCAGGCGAGTATTGGCATGGCGCCTTTCGTCGCTCTTTATGGGAGGAAATGTCAATCGCCATTGAGTTGGGACGACGTTGGCGATCGGGGAGCTGTTGGGGACCTGAGATGATCGTGGAGGACGTGGATATCGTCAGGAATATTCGGGAGAGGTTGAGGATTGCTCAGGACCGTTTTAAGCATTGGGCGGATGCTAAACGTCGTCCTTTGGAGTTTCAGCCGGGCGATCATGTGTTTCTGAAGATTTCCCCGAATCGCGGTGTGATTCGTTTTGGGAAGCGAGGAAAGTTGAGCCCGCGATACATTGGACCGTTTGACATTTTGGAGAGGGTTGGCGAGGTAGCTTATCGCTTGGCCTTGCCGCCATCTTTGGAAGGAGTTCACAATGTTTTCCATGTGTCGCAGCTTCGTCGATACATTAGCGATCCATCTCATGCTGTGGATTTTTCGGAGATTACCGTTCGCCCCGATATGACGTATGACCAGCATCTAGTGCAGATTCTGGACAGGCGTCAGAAATCACTTCAGAACAAGATTGTCAATCTTGTGAGAGTGATGTGGCGACACGGCTCACCTGGAGAGTCTACTTGGGAGAATGAGGATGAGATGCGAGAGCGTTTTCCACTTTTGTTTCGGACTCGTGAGTATTTGAAAATTCCGAGGACGGAATTTTTCTTAAGTTGGGGAGGATGTAACGACTGGTTTTCTTGTATCTGGATTTATTATAATATAATATATGTTTTGATGGATTTTCTCCCTTTGTGTGGTTTTCGTCTCTGTAGCTTTCATTTTTGATCGTTTCGTCGTGTTTTCTCGTTTCTTCCTTAGGATCGTCGATTTCGGAGCAAGTCATTCGTGACGGGCTTCATAACAGTCGTATCTTACTATTAGATCAAGCCTAGGAGTCTTAGGAATCGATCCCGGAGCTCCGCGCTCCGTATCGGAACTTTTGGTGCTTATTAGCCGGTGTAAGAAGGGGGCACCGACCGACTAGATGACGATCTTTCGACCGACTAGTTGTTAAACTAGTCGGTTAAGTTTTGTACTCAGACCGACTAATTCTTGGTTCTACTGTACAGTCGAGTTACTGTTTACTCTTAGTCGGTCTGCGTTGGTCGACCGACCGACTAGTTTCCAAACTAGTCGGTCAGTGGTTGCTCTTTGACCGACTAATCTGTGTTAAAACCCTAATTTCTGGGCAGCCGCCAGCCCATCCTATTTAAACCCCTCCCAAACGTTTTCTTCTTCCTCCACTCGACCCAAAACCCTAGTTTCTCCCCCATTGAGCCCCCATCTTCCTCCAAGCCCTATTCCTTCATCCCAAGCCCTAGATTCATCATCTAAACCCTCCATCAACTCATTCTACCTCTCGTCTTCCCCAAAATCTCCCCAAATCCCCAAAATCCCCCAAAAACCCTAACTCTCCAAACTTCTCCATTTGTTTCCAGATCTGGTCCTAGGGTTCTCCGGAGTGTTTCTTCCGCCTCCTCTCGGTAAGAAATCGATCTCTCGAAGTTTTCTAAACCTATTTGTATTTTTATGAAACCCTAATGAAATTTCATGTTGTTTGATGATTGTTCCCCATAACAGCGATTTCCCCCGTAGATTAGCATCCGCGAGACGAACCTTCGTGATCGTCATCCCCAGTGCTAGGCAAGTGAAACTTGCCACTTAGGGTTTAGGCCATGTTTTAGGCCATTTGCTTGTTGTAGGTGTAAAAGAGGCTAGGCGACGAAATGATACTCGCCTAGGCGCAAATTGGGGAACTAGCTTGACAACGAAGCTAGTTCCGACTTTTAGCATGTTGCACAATTACCATGTCATGTTTACTTTCCATTAACGGTACGCAAATTAATTGTCATGTCATTGCATCCTTTAAGTGTTTCCGTGATGCGTAGCTTCGCTACAATACTTGTATTCCTGGCTCGTGACCAGAAGCGAGCATAATGAGTTGCTAACCCCAACGCTCGATATTGAATTGTGAACTAAGAAACAAGCTCCCGTGCGGGGCAACCCTGGCTCACTTGCTGGGCTCTTGTGCAGGGACCCTGGCTTGTTTACGTGTGGGATGGGGTAAGGGTTAAGCGGCCATTCAACTGGGAGTCTGCCCGATCAGCAACTGTAGTTGTAAGGCGTAAACTCTGGGGTGGGGTAGTGTTTAGTGCCGATCGGCGTGAATGATGTACCATTCAGCTGAAGGGCGTAAACATCTACAAAACAACGTGAAATGATTGAGATTGTTAGTAGCTTGGCTACTCTTGTCTTGTCCCGATAATTGTTCCCTTGAACAAATTGTCTTGCCATGTCTTAAATTGTGCACTCATGTTATAACTGCCATGTCATGCATACTAAAACTGCTAGGTTGCTAGATGCCTTACTTTCAGTTTCCTTGCCCAAGTCTTTTAGACTTGCTGACATGTGCCCCTTTACTCTTTTGGGTGACACATGTTAGATCCTGAGCCTGAGTACCTTGTTGAGGACGAGGTGTTTGCTGATGCCGAGCCCGAGCTTGTGTTTGACGGGGAGTACGTGGACACTGGGGACCAGTCCTAGTGTTTTCGTTATGTTCTACTTTTGTTTTGACAGTTGTTTTGTTATCGGTGCGTAGCACCTATACTTTGTTATGTCGTTGCCTTTTTGTTGGCCTTGTTCTGGGCCTTTAGACTCTTTCTTTTAGCCTGGTGGCTTTTCTGGATGTTGGACTTACTTTTCACGTTGGACAATTTATGAGATGTGAGATTTTATTTCAGTCTCTCCTTGTGTTATTATTGTTGTTCCGTTGTGGTTACAGGGACCAGCTTACGTTTTATTGACGCTTATCGGGTTTGGGGATTCACAGCTCCACTCTCGAGCAGACCTTTTCACGTCTCGCATCCATTTTAGGGACGCGGGTCGTGACAGGTTTTGTTGGTGGCCCATGCAGGTCCTTCTGTAACCGCGATTATCAGAATAGCGATAATAATATTAGAATGTCCAATAAACTAAGTTCGACGTCCGAGTCATAAGCTATGAGTCTAATCTGATTCGTTTTCTGTGTCATTAGATGGCAGGAAGGCGATTCACCCGTGGTGGAGGTAGTGGTGCGCCCCCTCATGATGAGGAGCCTGAGCGGGAACCCACCAACGGTGAGATGATGCGGATGATGCTCCAGATGATGCAAGTGCAGCAGGGCGTGCTCCTGCAAGTCCAGAATGCTCCACTTGCTCGAGCTGCCCGGGCTCTTTCGGATGCCCCTCGCTCTGAGCCGGTAGCGAATCAATTTCGGGAGCTGGGTCCCGCATATTTTGATGGTTCTGAGGGTCCTCTGGCTGCCGATGAGTGGATTCGGAACATCGAGGACAATCTGAAGATGGCCAAGATCACCCCGGCTGGGTGGGTTAATTTGGCGAAGAGGCAACTCAAGGATAATGCTCGGAATTGGTGGGATGCGGAAGAGAAGATGTTGGTGGAGCCGATAGCTTGGGCTACCTTCAAGGCCAGATTTGATGGTGAGTTCTTCCCGAAAGCTTCCAGGGAAGAGATGCTGCAGTGTTTTATCGATTTGAAGCAAGGAAGCTCGTCGGTGGACCTATATCACCAAGAGTTCATGAGGCTGAGTCGGTTTGCACCAAAGATGGCGCAGGACGCTGAGGAGAGAGCTCAGAGGTTCCTGCAGGGACTTGCTTCGGAGCTCCAGAGTTTTGTGACCTCTTCTGACCGGGAGTCTTATCAGAAGGTTCTAGTAGCAGCAAAGAGGCAGGAGCTGCTCGTGAACCAGAGGAGGGGGCCTGTTGTTGGTGCTGGGAAGAGGCCTATGGAGCAGGCCAGAGCTGTGGTTAGACCTGGATTCAGGCCTAATCAGTCCGCTCAGTTTAAGAGGCCAGGAGGGCCTGTTCTGAAGACTTGCCATTTCTGCGGTAAGCCTGGCCACATCAAAGATCAGTGTCGGAAGTTTTTGGGCCAGTGTCTGGTTTGTGGTGATGCTTCCCATGTCGCGAAGGATTGTCGGCATGCGGGTCCGCTGCGGAGGGCACCTGTTGCAGCACAGCCGTTGCAGCAGCGAGCGCCTGTTCCTGCTGGTCGTGGAGCAGCTCTTGTTCCGCAGAGGCAGGCTTTTCAGCAGGCAGTTCCGCCGAGGAGGCAGGCTTTTCTGATGACCGCTATGGAGAGCGAGGCTGTGGATGAGGTTATCGCAGGTAATCCTCAATCTAGCTGTTACTTTCCTAGTTGGTTTTGATTGATTAGATTGTGTTGTTTGCTTGAACATGATTGTTTGCTAGACTAGGGTTTGATTGTTAATTGCTTGTTAGGTGTGGTTTTGGTTTGCACATTTCCTGCACGAGTCCTCTTTGACTCTGGTGCATCGATGTGCATTATTTCTCGGAGCTTCGTGGAGAGGCATTCCTTGTCGACGTCCCCTCTTTCCAAGAGTTGGAATATCGTTACAGGGAATGGCGTGGTCTCGGTGCACCGTGGTTGCAATTCTTGCTCGTTGGTGGTCTGTGGACATGAGCTTTTCGCTGATTTCATTGTCCACGATATCATCAACTATGATGCAGTTCTTAGGATGGACTGGCTTGCGAGCTTCTATGCTACGATCGACTATCGGAGAAAGAAGGTGGTGTTCGAGATTCCCGGACATCCAGTATTTGAGTTCAGTCGTGGTAGCAGTTCGCTTGGTCCTGTCAGATTCCGGGCCAGGCCGGTGGAGGTTGTGGCTATGCAGATGGAGCTGGAGTGGCCAGCTGTGGTGCGTGATTTTGGCGACGTCTTCCCTGAGGAGATGTCTGGTTTGTCACCTGATCGAGCCCTAGAATTTTCTATTGATCTTGTTCTGGGAGCGCAGCCGATTTCGAAGGCGCCGTATCGTATGGCACCTGCAGAATTGGAAGAGTTGCGGAAGCAGTTGGATGAGCTTTTGTGGAAGGGTTATATCAATCCTAGCGTGTCTCCGTGGGGAGCACCGGTGTTGCTGGTGAAGAAGAAGGATGGTTCGCGTCGCATGTGCGTGGACTATCGGGAGTTGAATGCGGTGACCATTAAGAATAAATACATGTTGCCTCGCATCGATGATATTTTTGATCAGCTTGGAGGTTCGAGGGTGTTTTCTAAATTGGATTTGAGGAGTGGTTACCACCAGTTGAAGGTGAGGAAGGATGATGTTCCGAAGACAGCGTTCAGGACGAAATATGGGCACTATGAGTTTGTGGTTATGCCTTTCGGCGTAACTAACGCACCCGCAGTTTTCATGAATCTGATGAACCTGATTTTCTACGACTTCTTGGATAAGTTTGTCGTTATCTTTATTGACGACATTCTGATCTACTCGAAGTCGGAGGAAGAGCATGCATCGCACTTGAGGACGGTGTTGGAGATGTTGAGGAAGCATCGGTTGTATGCTAAATTTTCGAAGTGCGAGTTTTGGCTGGATAGTGTTGCTTTCCTGGGGCATGTGGTGACTGGAGATGGTATTTCAGTGGATCCCGAGAAGATTAGGGCCATCAGAGAGTGGCCTGTTCCGTCGTCTGCATCTGAGATTCGGAGCTTCCTTGGACTTGCTGGTTATTATCGACGATTTATTAAGGACTTTTCTCGTATTGCTGAGCCGATGACCAGGTTGACGCGGAAGGATGTTGCTTTTGTTTGGTCGGGTGATTGTGAGAGTGCTTTTGGTATTCTGAAGGAGAGGTTGACGACTGCCCCTATTCTGGTTGTGCCTGATCGCAGCGGTGGATTTGAGATCTTTTGCGATGCTTCTGGCAAGGGTCTCGGTTGTGTGTTGCATCAGCATGGGCATGTTGTGGCTTATGCGTCTCGTCAGCTTAAGGTTCATGAGAAGAATTACCCAACGCATGATTTGGAGTTGGCTGCCGTTGTGTTTGCTCTTAATATTTGGAGGCACTTCCTGCTGAGTGAGAAAGTGAAGATTTTCACCGATCACAAAAGCGTAAAGTACATTTTCACTCAGAAGGAGCTCAACATGCGACAGCGTCGATGGTTGGAGCTTATGGCGGATTATGAGATTGATTTGCAGTATCACCCTGGCAAGGTGAATGTGGTTCCTGATGCGCTGAGTAGGCTTCCAGCGGTGATGATTTTGACCTCGCAGTGGAGATTGCAGCAAGATTTTTGCGAGTCTGGTGTGGAGATTGTTCTTCCTGGGGAGGCTTCTTCGTTGATGTACATGCAGGTACAGTCAACGATCGTGGATCGGATTAAGGCTGGCCAGGCTGAGGATCCGAAGCTGGTGAGGATTCGGGAGCAGGTGGAAGCCGGTCTGCGGACTGACTTTTTGATTCATGAGGATGGCTCGCTGAGGTTTGGGGCCAGGTTGTGTGTGCCAGCAGGGGATATTAGAGAGGAATTGATGGTGGAGGCACACAGTTCGTCGTATTCTGTGCATCCTGGTGGCACCAAGATGTACCAGGATCTTCGTCTGAACTATTGGTGGCATGGCATGAAGAGGAGTGTGGCTTGGAGTGTAGCCAAGTGTTTGGTTTGCCAGCAGGTAAAGGCGGAGCATCAGCGTACGGCCGGGTTGCTGCAACCGCTTCCGATTCCGGAGTGGAAGTGGCAACACATCACTATGGATTTCGTGACTGGACTACCTCGGAGTCCGAAGCAGAATGACGCGATTTGGGTGATCGTAGATCGATTGACCAAATCCGCGCACTTTATTCCGTTCCGGGTGGGACAGTCCACTGAGGCGCTAGCAAGGAGATATATGGAGGAGGTCGTGCAACTTCACGGAGTCCCCGTGAGTATCGTGTCGGACAGAGACACGATGTTCACATCTCAGTTCTGGCAGAGTTTGCAGAAGAGTTTGGGTACGCGTCTGAGTTTCAGCACGGCGTACCATCCGCAGACGGATGGCCAGTCCGAGAGGACGATTCAGATTTTGGAAGACATGCTGAGGGCGTGCATGTTGGATTTCAAGGGTTCGTGGGAGGACCATCTACACTTGGTGGAGTTCTCTTACAACAACAGTTTCCAGGCGAGTATTGGCATGGCGCCTTTCGTCGCTCTTTATGGGAGGAAATGTCAATCGCCATTGAGTTGGGACGACGTTGGCGATCGGGAGCTGTTGGGACCTGAGATGATCGTGGAGGACGTGGATATCGTCAGGAATATTCGGGAGAGGTTGAGGATTGCTCAGGACCGTTTTAAGCATTGGGCGGATGCTAAACGTCGTCCTTTGGAGTTTCAGCCGGGCGATCATGTGTTTCTGAAGATTTCCCCGAATCGCGGTGTGATTCGTTTTGGGAAGCGAGGAAAGTTGAGCCCGCGATACATTGGACCGTTTGACATTTTGGAGAGGGTTGGCGAGGTAGCTTATCGCTTGGCCTTGCCGCCATCTTTGGAAGGAGTTCACAATGTTTTCCATGTGTCGCAGCTTCGTCGATACATTAGCGATCCATCTCATGCTGTGGATTTTTCGGAGATTACCGTTCGCCCCGATATGACGTATGACCAGCATCTAGTGCAGATTCTGGACAGGCGTCAGAAATCACTTCAGAACAAGATTGTCAATCTTGTGAGAGTGATGTGGCGACACGGCTCACCTGGAGAGTCTACTTGGGAGAATGAGGATGAGATGCGAGAGCGTTTTCCACTTTTGTTTCCGGACTCGTGAGTATTTGAAAATTCCGAGGACGGAATTTTTCTTAAGTTGGGGAGGATGTAACGACTGGTTTTCTTGTATCTGGATTTATTATAATATAATATATGTTTTGATGGATTTTCTCCCTTTGTGTGGTTTTCGTCTCTGTAGCTTTCATTTTTGATCGTTTCGTCGTGTTTTCTCGTTTCTTCCTTAGGATCGTCGATTTCGGAGCAAGTCATTCGTGACGGGCTTCATAACAGTCGTATCTTACTATTAGATCAAGCCTAGGAGTCTTAGGAATCGATCCCGGAGCTCCGCGCTCCGTATCGGAACTTTTGGTGCTTATTAGCCGGTGTAAGAAGGGGCACCGACCGACTAGATGACGATCCAGTCGGTCGGCAATCCTTCTTGAACCGACTAGTTGGCTTTCTAAATTTCTCAGGAGTTACTGTTTATCGTTAGTTGGTCTAAGAACGTTGGGTGACCGACTAGGTTGCAAACTAGTCGGTCAGCAATGCTTCTTTAACCGACTAACACATCATCTAAATTTTAGTATCAGTACTGTTCATTCTTAGTCGGTCTAAGTTCATCTTTCGACCGACTAGTTATTAAACTAGTCGGTTAAGTTTTGTACTCAGACCGACTAATTCTTGGTTCTACTGTACAGTCGAGTTACTGTTTACTCTTAGTCGGTCTGCGTTGGTCGACCGACCGACTAGTTTCCAAACTAGTCGGTCAGTGGTTGCTCTTTGACCGACTAATCTGTGTTAAAACCCTAATTTCTGGGCAGCCGCCAGCCCATCCTATTTAAACCCCTCCCAAACGTTTTCTTCTTCCTCCACTCGACCCAAAACCCTAGTTTCTCCCTCATTGAGCCCCCATCTTCCTCCAAGCCCTATTCCTTCATCCCAAGCCCTAGATTCATCATCTAAACCCTCCATCAACTCATTCTACCTCTCGTCTTCCCCAAAATCTCCCCAAATCCCCAAAATCCCCCAAAAACCCTAACTCTCCAAACTTCTCCATTTGTTTCCAGATCTGGTCCTAGGGTTCTCCGGAGTGTTTCTTCCGCCTCCTCTCGGTAAGAAATCGATCTCTCGAAGTTTTCTAAACCTATTTGTATTTTTATGAAACCCTAATGAAATTTCATGTTGTTTGATGATTGTTCCCCATAACAGCGATTTCCCCCGTAGATTAGCATCCGCGAGACGAACCTTCGTGATCGTCATCCCCGGTGCTAGGCAAGTGAAACTTGCCACTTAGGGTTTAGGCCATGTTTTAGGCCATTTGCTTGTTGTAGGCGTAAAAGAGGCTAGGCGACGAAATGATACTCGCCTAGGCGCAAATTGGGGAACTAGCTTGACAACGAAGCTAGTTCCGACTTTTAGCATGTTGCACAATTACCATGTCATGTTTACTTTCCATTAACGGTACGCAAATTAATTGTCATGTCATTGCATCCTTTAAGTGTTTCCGTGAATGCGTAGCTTCGCTACAATACTTGTATTCCTGGCTCGTGACCAGAAGCGAGCATAATGAGTTGCTAACCCCAACGCTCGATATTGAATTGTGAACTAAGAAACAAGCTCCCGTGCGGGGCAACCCTGGCTCACTTGCTGGGCTCTTGTGCAGGGACCCTGGCTTGTTTACGTGTGGGATGGGGTAAGGGTTAAGCGGCCATTCAACTGGGAGTCTGCCCGATCAGCAACTGCAGTTGTAAGGCGTAAACTCTGGGGTGGGGTAGTGTTTAGTGCCGATCGGCGTGAATGATGTACCATTCAGCTGAAGGGCGTAAACATCTACAAAACAACGTGAAATGATTGAGATTGTTAGTAGCTTGGCTACTCTTGTCTTGTCCCGATAATTGTTCCCTTGAACAAATTGTCTTGCCATGTCTTAAATTGTGCACTCATGTTATAACTGCCATGTCATGCATACTAAAACTGCTAGGTTGCTAGATGCCTTACTTTCAGTTTCCTTGCCCAAGTCTTTTAGACTTGCTGACATGTGCCCCTTTACTCTTTTGGGTGACACATGTTAGATCCTGAGCCTGAGTACCTTGTTGAGGACGAGGTGTTTGCTGACGCCGAGCCCGAGCTTGTGTTTGACGGGGAGTACGTGGACACTGGGGACCAGTCCTAGTGTTTTCGTTGTGTTCTACTTTTGTTTTGACAGTTGTTTTGTTATCGGTGCGTAGCACCTATACTTTGTTATGTCGTTGCCTTTTTGTTGGCCTTGTTCTGGGCCTTTAGACTCTTTCTTTTAGCCTGGTGGCTTTTCTGGATGTTGGACTTACTTTTCATGTTGGACAATTTATGAGATGTGAGATTTTATTTCAGTCTCTCCTTGTGTTATTATTGTTGTTCCGTTGTGGTTACAGGGACCAGCTTACGTTTTATTGACGCTTATCGGGTTTGGGGCTTCACAGCTCCACTCTCGAGCGGACCTTTTCACGTCTCGCATCCATTTTAGGGAAGCGGGTCGTGACAGTATCGGCTGGTGCAGAAGCTTGGTAGTCTGAAGCCTTTACTTAGGGGCTGGGCTAGCCAGTACAGAGCAGACTTGGTAGTGGAGAAATGCAGGGGAAAATTGAATGAAATCATGCTTAACCCAGATATTCACGAGGACCCTGAGCTGCAAATGAGAGAATCTCAGCTTTTTAGACACGAGCTCTGAAGATGGAGGAGGACATGTTTAAGCAAAAGAGCCGACAGGACTGGCTATCTCTTGTAGATAGGAATACTAACTTCTTCTACAACTCTATGAAAGCAAGGACCAGCAGAAACAACTTAAATCATCTGGTTGATCAGGAGGGGGTGCAAAATAACACTTATGGTACCCTGCAGGAGGAAGCGTCGTTGTTCTATGTGAGTTTGTTCAATCAGAGTAATTACTTTGGGTCCTTCAACAATATTGTTCCCAAACATATATTGACGGAGAAGTCCACTTTATGGCTTAGCAGAAGGGTTACTAGCGAGGAGATCAGAGATGATGTCTTTCAAATTGGGGCTGACAAGGCACCGGGCCCAGATGGGTATAATGCATTCTTTTACTAGCATAACTGGCAACTTATTGGGGAGGAGGTTACTACTGCAATAAAATCTTTCTTCAACTCTAGTTCCCTCCTGAAGCAAGTTAATCAAACCTTTCTTACTCTGGTGCCAAAAAATTCCAATGCTTCTGGATTGGGCGACTACAGACCTATCTCCTGTTGTAATGTTCTTTACAAATTTATTAGCAAAATCATTTGCAATCGATTCAAGGTGGTGGTCCATGATCTGATATCGCCCAATCAATCAGCTTTTCTGAAAGGAAGGCTGCTCTCAGATTGTACCCTTATCGCTCATGAACAGATCAGAGATTTTAGCAACCCTATGGGGGGAGGGCTTGCTTGAAGCTGGACCTAAGGAAGGCGTTTGATAGCGTTAATCGGGAATTCATCTTCTATTTCATAAAGCAGCTTAGCTTTCCCAACAGATTTATTTCCTGGATCAGAGAATGCATCACTACGCCCACTTTTTCAGTTATGGTGAACGGATCCCCCTATGGATATTTTGGAAGTAATAGAGGATTGCGGCAAGGTGACCCTCTTTCACCTTATCTATTTGTTATTATCATGGAAACATTCTCTATTCTTATGGAAAAGGCTATCAACTCGCGGAAGATTTTTCCGATGAAGCGAAATGGCTCCATTTCCCACCTCCTGTTTGCAGATGATTTATTGGTTTTCTGCAGAGACAACAAAACCTCTTTTGTGGGCATGAAAGATTTGCTTGTTGATTTTAACAAGTTTACATGGCTTAAGGTTAATTGGGATAAAAGCTCTGGACTGTTTAGCAAGGGAACCAGGAACAAAGAAATGCTTGCAGAATTTCTTGGTATTAAAATTACTTCTTCATTCTCTGCTTACCTGGGATTGCCGCTATCAGTAAAATATCCTACTGCCATTAACTACAAAAAATTAATTGATAAGTGCAAGAAAAGAATGGGGGGTTGGTCTTCCTCGCTCCTTTCTGTGGCAGGAAGAATTGAGCTTGTTAGATCCGTAATCTATGGTATGGTAGCTTTCTGGATGCAGGTGTATCGCATTCCGATGAGTGTCTTGAAAATTATTACTGTGGCGTGTCGAAAGTTCATTCTCGGGAACACTCGTTCTTAGGCGTGGGATGATTTATACAAACCAAAATCGGAGGGAGGAGTTGGTCTTCGGCTTTTGGAGGATCTTAATGAAGCATCCGGTGTTAGACTAGCTTGGAGATTTCTTAGTTCTCACGGCCTGTGGGCGAATCAGCTGCGGAAATCGAATGGAGCTGCTGTGGGCCTCTTTGCGGCAAAGAGCAATGTAGCTTATTCGGGTACCTGGAAGCGGATTTTGAAGAGCCGGCAGGTCACGCATAGCTTGATCGTGCGGACTGTGAGGGACGGTAAGAGCACCTATTTCTGGCATGACCCTTGGCTTGATGGCGTTCCTCCCAAGCTCCTTTGCTCCTCGGCGGCTGATGATAACCTCCTCAAGGTGACGGATTACTGGACGGGTTCTGGCTGGAGTGATGACCCGGCCCTTGATCCAATACGGCACAAACTACATCAATTCAAGCTCAAGCCTGGAGAGGATGGCTGGAAATGGTTGCGCGGCGATTCTTTCTCCTTCCGATAGGCGTGGGAGGGTGTGCGGAGAAGGAGTAATGACTTTCCTCTACATAAATTAATCGGGTACCCTTCCTATATTCCTAAAATGTCTCTCACGCTCCTTAGAGCGTTGAGTGATAAATTACTAACTAGAGACAAGATTAGCAGATGGGCTCCAAATTTTCCCTCCAATTGTGTTTTATGTGATGCTAATGCAGTGGAAAATATACGTCACTTATTCTTTGACTGCAGCTATTCAGGGTATATTTTTTGTAGAGCAATGTTAAAGTTGAAGGCCACATTAAACAAGCCCACTTCCTTATCAGATGTTGGGAATTACTTTTTGACTACTTATGGAGGTTAGGGTTGTTTGAGCATACTATCCAGAACTATCTTAGCTACAATGGTGTGGCATATCTGGCGGGAAAGGAATAGAAGGATCTTTGAGGATGAGCGTAGATGCAGGACTATATTGTTTGAAGAGATTGCTACAGATATTAAAGTTGCAATGTATGACCATGACCCAACTTCTGCTGAAGAAAAGGAAGCTTTCTGTAATTGGGAGATTAGAGATTGTGTGTGATTGAGTTGGGCTGAGCTTTGTATTTTCCCACGTGTACGGATGAGTATTTTTCTTTCGTTTGGAGTAGTTCCTTCTTGTAGGGGTGACGACGCTTGTGTCATATCCCCTCTCTAGAGGGTACTCTCCAATTGGTTTGATGTACCATTTGTACCATTATCTATAAGATTCTCTCGCTTACCTTTCAAAAAATATATATATACGTGTGCTGATGTTTATAATATTATTATGGTATGTATGTGGTTACGTTAGTAGATGTATATATATTGGAGTGCGGTTGGTATAAGTATAAATATCGTGATATGTATATATAGCATTCTGATATGGGTTTTGAGTCTCACTCAAGCTTGAGTGGGTAAACTCTAAGTATATTGTTACATATGTCTGTGGTTTGCGTATAGTACTATGAATATAGTAATGGATGATGTATGTATAGTGATAGGATTGGTTGTGTCTAGTTGTGCTACACACATGATTGTGGGTGGCTACACCATTATATAGTTATAGGATTGTATGTGATGTGTATGTAAGATGAAGTATTTGCGTGTATTTGAATAACTATATATTGGTGTATTATAGTAGTGATAGATGTATATTAGATATAGCTTACATGATTTAATATTGTATGGTGTGACCACATACGTTGATATGTTGGTATTGAATGTACACTATGAGATATTAGGGAGTAGTATATCCATGTTGTTTTGTGCATAGATAATTATCTATATGTGAAGAATTACGATCGTGTTTGCTAGTGTGAAACTATTTTTATGTAAGTATGTGTAACTTGGTTATGTGATAGTGAGTAATAGTTATAAAAGGATGTACGTGACTATATGAATGATTGAAGTACGTGTATGAATTTGACCGTCTATGATAGATATAAGTATAAAATGTGCATATATATGTATACATGTTTGTAGTGTTAATGTTTGACTACTTGGTGCATATATAAGCACTTGTAGTAACTATACCTGGTTTGGATTATAGTGTGATGTGATTGGGATAGTTACTAGAGTGGCTAGGTATATTTATACTTAGAAAGTCCGAGGATGGACTTTATTCTAAGGTGGGTAGAATGTAACGGCCGCTTTCCGACCGTTCGTTTTTCGCGCGTACTTTCCTCTTTTGTACGTGTAATTTTCTTCGTCCTGTCTTCCATCTAGAATACACGATGTTATATGTCGTTGTGACGGTATGGAAGAGTAGTTATTTGTGGGATTTTTAGTGAACATCATTTCACGGATCGTTCTCCCACAAATCAGCTTTGAATGAAGGGGTGCTTTAGCCTCTAGACTTCAACGCTGAGTTTTTATTTTTATTTTCATTCTCGAAAGGCTTAGCTCATGACCGGACCCAGTATCTTCGATCCTCTTATCGTCACGGTTGTCCCGATATTTTTTTCATAATTTTCGGACACCGTTTGCTTGGCCCATCACACTAATTATCTTCAAAGCCCGATTAGCCTAATCCACTTTTGAAATTCAAAATTAACCCAAATCTTATGAGAATCTCATACGTAACACATGAGGATTCTTGTGTCTATCCACACCTAATATCTACCCTCTCCCTCTCACACATCCTCTCTCCTAGTCATCCAAAATACACCCTTTTTACACCTCATATAGAAACTATCTCATGTTAAAAACACAACTCTCCAACTAAACCTAGGTCACGCATGGAGTAACCCAACAGCCGCCATTTTCATCTCCTTGTGCCAGCTTTCTCTCGTCGCCAGCGAGGCTCCGACCACCCTCACGGCCGCCACCTCCTCTCTCCTCTCTCTTCTCTCCCTCCTCTCTCTTCTCTCTCTCTCCTAAAAACACCCAAAAAACCCCCATGGCCGAATTTGTGACAGCCCAGCCCTAACTCCGGCGCCCGACCACCTCCGGCCATCGCGCAGCCACCCTCCATCCTTTCCCCTCTCCCTCGATAACCCCTCAACCCTCCTCTCTCTTCTCTCTACCTCAAAACCCCTTGAAACCCCTTGAAACTCTATTAAAACCCTCTAAAAACTGCCGTTTGCATCGAACTGCCGCCCAGTTTTTGACAGCCGTGCCCGTCAATTTTCGGCCGTCGTCGGCGACCTCCCCGCCTCCGTCGACCTCCCCTTCGACCCCTCTACCTACTGCACCCCCTTTGCTATCTCCTCAAGCCACGGTATCTTCGTAGCGATCCAAACATCCCAGTATATTCAAATCTGTCCTTTTCACCTTCGAACCCGGCGGCCACCCACTTCCGGCCGCCGTCGGCAATCCCCCTCGCTGTCGTTGACCCCCCACTTCCCCCTCTACCCGCTGCCATCGCCCTTTGCTTCTCCCTTGGCCGTATAACCTCGCTATGGATCCAAACACCTGGGTTTTCCAAATCTTTCCTCTTCTCCACAAAACCGCCCGCCACCTCGCCGTCGGCAGTTGCTCGGCCACCCCGCAGGCCACCTGACCCCCTTCGACCTCTTCCAATCCTCAGCAGCCCCCGTACGTCAAGGAGTTCACGTACGTCACTGATTTCGCATGTTTTCCCCGACGTCGTAGGCGCCGCCGTGATGTTTCGTTGCGCTACTCACACCAAAGCGATCCGACGCCGTACCTGTTACCGTGACACCTCACTGTGCTACCCGCAGCCGAGACAATCCCGAGACGATCCCGAGACGATCCCAAGACGTCCCTTGTTGCGCTACCCGCAGTCGAGGACATGTGCGCTGCCACCGTTTCCGGACCCGACGTCAGATTCGTGCGCGTTCGTCGCACCAGGTTAGCCCTCTCGCTCGTACCAACCCAAACTTTAAGTCATCAAAATCTAACTAAAAATCGTCAACTAAAGTAACTAAATTTACTTTCTGCTCTTTTAAAACGATATGGAACCGTAGATCGACGATCGGACTTTTTGACTGTGCACATAGGATAGAATCGTCGGATAGGCTGAACGGACATCCTGACATGTGAATGTTAGGGTAGCCACGTCAAACTTAGAAACTTACCTTAATAGGATTAATGATGAGCGTGACCTGACACCGTCGCTTGACTCATTTCAGATGACCCTTTACCGACGCTTCGTCTCGACGAGACGCTCCCGACGGACGTACCGTTCGCCACCGCAGGCAAGTGTGTTCACTTGCGCAGTTTTGGCCATGTTTAGGCCATTGTCATCTTTAAACTGTAATAAGTAATAACAAGAGAACCAGACGTGAAATGATAGTGTTTGGGACACCCCACGACAGCCTGGGCTTGACGACGAAGTCCAGGCACAACAACAACACCAACTGACACCTTAGGGCTATTCTGTGTGTGCGTGCGTGTGGACCCCCTAGAATAACAACTGAACAAAAGAACATTCATAACTGGTCATATCTTATCTTCTTTAGTTCATGTAGTATACCTTACAGGAGTTTTGGTGTCTCACCAGGGGAGTGAGCGTCCCGACAAATCGTGGGGAATCTTGGGAAGCCCACCGAGTGAGTGGGTGTTCCTTTCGTGTACACCTTACGGAAAGTCTCGGTGTCTTGCCAGAGGAGTGAGCGTCCCGTCTGACCATGGGGAGAGGCACTCACCAAGGGAATGAGCGATACTCGTACAGTCCAGTCTTGTCTTGTCTTGAGCACTTGGGTTGGGGTTGGGTGAGCGGCCACCAGATAGAGAGTTTGGCCACTCTCTATGTTGCAGGCGCAAACTCTCTTTGGTGTCACACACACGTCTTGTCTTGTTTGTCCTGTCCGGTCTAGCTTAGTCCCGTAGCCGGTAGCACACGCTACGACTACTGCCTGTTACGTTTTCTTTCCTGTACTGCTTTACTTCTTGCATAGTATAACTGCCACGTCATCGCAACAGCATGTAATCAACCAGTAAAATGTTGCTCTTAAATTGTTACACACCTTGTAGTGGAGTCTTCTCACGTTTACTTGCAGACTTCGCCTGACGTACAACCACTTTCTCTTGGTGTTTGGACGTCACGTACCGAGACAGAGTTAGTAGACCAGGAACTAGTACCAGAGGAATTGGAGCAGGAGTACATTGCCAATCAGGAGTACGACCCGTGTGAGGACCAGTCTTAGAGGTTCCTCAGTTGCTGACTTTGGAGTTTCCCGTCGTTCGTAGTTTGGGTGCTTAGCACTCTTTGCTCTCTGTTTTAGGTTAGGTGCGTACCACCGTTAGTTTCCTTTTCTGTAGTTGTAGCCATGCTGGGCATCTGTTTAGACTTCTTTACCTTCTGGATATCTTTTGAATAAAATGAATGTATTTTCCTTTCAGTACTTTTGTTGTTCTGTATCTTTTATATGCAGGAACCTGTTTAATGCTTTGGAGTACCTCACAGATGCTTAGTGGGTCCGAGCTTCACAGCTCCGGCCCATGCGGACCTTAGTCACATAACGTTTCCGTCGTTTTGGGAAGCGGGGCGTGACATGCTCAACCCAAACTGCTTTCCACTTTCCCAAAACTTCTACATGGCAAGGGGGCCGAAGGCGCTCCGCTAGCTCCTCGGGGGTCGGCACCTTGAACACAACCGGAGCAAACATACCTGACCAACCTATTAAGAGAATCAAGATCGAAGAAATCAGGTACCTTGGGAAAGAACATGCTATCTCCGAGAAAAGCGCCGATGGAAGCAAGCAGGCGAAGCAAGGAAGAAGATGATGCTAGAGAATTTTAGCCTTTCTCTTCGAAATCTCTCTTATATGTTAAGAAACTCAACCGCCAAACCTCCGATGCAGGCCACATGTCCAAAACCGGCCACCCAAAATGGCAGAGATCGCTCCAAAGGCGAATGGGTTTTGGCGGAACATATCAAATCAAATATTTTGAAATCCGTGCGCATTTAAGAATACTACACATCATTCGGTCCCAGTCAGTGCGACTCCTGAGGAATAAATGATGGGTGCCATTGTTAGTGCACGGATACAAACCCGATTGGGTATCCAAATACCCGACCCGGTTTGCTCTCCCGCAACCCGTTACCCCCACACTCTTAGCAGGCAACGACTGAGTCAGGCAAACAGGTCAGACGGCCGTTGGACCGACACCGACATTCAAGGAAGAGTTAATGGGGCCAAGTAAATGGGCAGCCGTTAGCTCGAATCCCGGAGAGGATCGTGCCTAATCACTGAGGAGCGATTACGCCCCATCAAGGGAGAGCTGCCTATAAGTAGGTCAATGGACAAAGATAAAGGGGGTTCCATCTTCAAGGTACGAGTGCTAATACATAGAACTCTATCTTCTTACTTCTCCATTTCTATATTCGAGCTTGCGTTGTTAGCCTCGAGACGAACCTCTATGGATTGATCTCAGCTACGCCAAGCTTCCTCTCTTCCTTAAGTTACTTACTAAGCATCAGATGGGATTTGGATCGGAACCCACCCCCTTAAGGACTCCCTGTGGTGCAAATCGACGATCGCCATCCAACGACCAAGGTCGATATCAAGCTCTTCAAGCTCGAATGACCAGACCGACGATCGTTCTTAGGTCGGTCAACGGTCTCACCATCATCAACCACCAACTACCGACCTTCGGTTCCCCCAACCGAGGATCCCACTCTGAAGGCTGACTAGGCTCCAGCTCAGAGTCTCCGTCAGCTTGACAACTGTATCGGTTAATTTTGGTCTTAACAACCACACAACTTCAGGCGTGAGGTGATGTTATGGAGAGCTGAGTTATACTCAGCTACGGGCTTAAAGTCCTGAAGTCAGAGATTTTTCCACTCATAACGTGCACGAGGGAGGATAACATCTTTCTGATGTTTGTATCTGTCCTCAAGTGTTGTCCACAGTTTATTAGGGTCTTCTACTGTTAGATATTCGGCTTTTAGGGTCCGATTAATATGTCTCCTGATATAGATAATAGCTTTTACCTTCTCTACATCGGAGACTCTAACAGTAGAAGTCCCTTCATCAGTTGTCACAGCCGTAGCTGGAGCTTGAATTCTGTGACTTATGCCCTGTGAGCGCAGATGGAACTTCAGGTCCAGCTGCCAGCTCAAGTAATTTTTTCCAGCCGCATCGAGAACATCAAAATCGACGCTCCAGTCTTTGCCATTTATATAAGCATAGAATAAGCATGAATTAATTATATATCAAAAATCAAGACATGCATAGTAGTAAAACGAAAATTGTTGTGGGGATCGGCCGGTCACCACCAAAAATAATAAAAGTCCAAAGTCCCTGATACATTTTGAATTACGAGAAAATTAAAATTACAATTTGGAAACCCTTGGGGGTCCCTGCATTAGCAATTTTCCTCCGTCTTCAGGAGAAGTATCTCCGGGCATTGGCTTTTACATTTAGTTCCTCACTACATTTTCACTCAAAAGAAAAAAATGCGAGGAAAATAAAAAGTGGTGACTAATAACGACATATCAAAAACCAAAACATAGTTTTACCAACATTTCATGCAGTTTATATAAGTATGCAACATCACATGCATATACAATAATACATTTTATTCAACATCGTGGGAAATTTTATTGGATAAATATATTAAATTTACGTTTAATAGTTACTTGGAACACGAGGAACCGTCATTACCCGTTAGGTTAAACTAACGACAGAGCAGTCTCAGGATCCTTGTAATTATTAAAACATAAATTAATTATAATTTTAATACAATTAAAAATAAGGCGATTAATAATGAATTACACATAGGATACATTAACAAATTTATAACTTGCCCCCAAAAACCCAAGAGGAGTTAGTAATACTCAATATCCTCACCTTGATTTTATCTGATATTTCTGGATTTTCTAGATTTTTTTCTGAATTTTTTTCAATTTTTCAGAATTTTCTGGAATTTTCAGGGTTTAATAGGGCTGAATTTAAAAATAATTTGGCCTGCAAGCCAGAGGCCCGCGGGCTGGCTGCGGGCTGCAGGCCAGTTAGCAAAAAATACACATTTGTTTTTGTTACGCCTATTTGACCGAGACCCAAAAGACACGAGCCCAGGAGCCCGACGACTGGTCGAGAGCCCATCTGCATCCTCAAGCCCATTCTACAAAGGCCCTATAAGGGATCTTCTCGAATGCGGATCCGACCCGGCCCCGATAACCCGTTGGTCACTCGCCCACTCCTGCGGAAACCGCTCCCCCGAACACGCGACCACTAAATGGCGGTAATGGGGAGGTGCTGGCATGGCGAAGAGAGCGGTGGCGAGGGGGCGGATTGATGGGGCACGATCGAGGGCGGGCGTGGGACGTGGGCCAGAGGCAGTCACGCTGGGAGCTCTAAAAAAGGGCTAGGGAGACGACAAAGAAAGGGACCGCATCTCAGGTATCTAGAACCTAAGGTACTCCATCAACGACCTAGTTCCCCCATTTCATTTCCTTCCTCCCCCGCTCGCGCCGTGAGACGCCGTTCCGATCTCCCCACGAGTCGAACCGTCTCCGCCGGGCCTCCTCTTTCAGATCTCTGTCCGACTTAGGCATCGGAGGGGATTTGGCCGGAACCAAGGTCCGGCCCCCTGACGAGCGCTCTCATCTACGCAGGAGGGCATCAGATCAACCGGCCGAGGCTTCCCCTCCGCCCCTCGCCGACCACGCAACCTGCTGGACGATTGAGGCTTCCCCTCGTCGTCCGATCGCCGAGGCCGAGCGCAACCCACCGAAGCCGAGCGTCTCGACCCGGGCCGAGGCTTCCCCTCGCCCTCCGCCGAACACACATCTAGCTGGATGACTGAGGCTACCCCTCGTCGTCCTACCTCCGAGGACGTGCTCGTCTGTCCGAGGCCGAGCGTCTCAACCAGGGCCGAGGCTTCCCCTCGCCCCTTCTGCACCGATTCGAAGCCCCCCGAGGGACCCAAAGCGGGCCCCTTTACCACGTTGACCGGGTTCTCCACGGTCAACGCTTTGTAGTGAGAAAACACTCTGAAACATCTGGCGCCGTCTGTGGGAACCGAAAACCGTCCCACGAAGCAGCAAACCACACCAACAATGGCACGAGCCAGCAATGGAAGGAAGCGCATGCCCCCCATCCCGGAGGAGGGGAATGG
The DNA here is from genome assembly GCA_030789695.1 of Scilla litardierei. Taxonomy (NCBI): domain Eukaryota; kingdom Viridiplantae; phylum Streptophyta; class Magnoliopsida; order Asparagales; family Asparagaceae; genus Scilla; species Scilla litardierei. The sequence continues at coordinate 75,664,278 of CM061137.1, forward strand.
CGCATCAAACGGCAACCCCGAGGACATGCCCGTCGGCGACCACCCCGCCCTCTCAACCGAAGAGACCGGCGGCTCAGAACTGGCCACGCAGGGACAGCTCCGCGCCCTGGCTCACGAGACCAACGCGAGCCTCCAGACATTGGTCGCGACGGTACAGCAGCTCGTCGGCCATGCGCCGTCCAACGGAGGCACGTTGGACGATAGCCATCGATGGGCGGGGGGTCCCCCGCACTTGCGATCCGTCGTGGTCGACGACCACGGGACCCTAAAACCGAACACGGAGCGTCGATTCACGCTGCCCGGCTCTCGTCAGGCGAGGTCACGTGCCTCCTCCCCTTATCGTGAAAGGAGCCGAAGAGAAACCGAAGGGACGGAGGGCGAATCGATGACGGCATCATCACGTCGGTCACGGTCGTCCCGCCGCAGGAGAAGCAAATGACACCACTCAAGAGACCGATCACGGCGGAGCAGGAGCTCCCGCAGGAGGAGTCGGGAACGTCGGGTCAGCCCGACCCCGAGCGTGGCGAGGGTCGCGGAGCCAGCCCCGCCGGCGCCTGTGCTTCCTCCACCCCCGATCGAGCCAGAGGCAGGTGAGTACCGCATCCCCGGGGGCATCCACGGATACCGGTGCCCCTTATCACGGAGAATAACCGACGCACGGGTCCCCTCTCGATTCAGGATCCCGGTGCTGGGAAAGTACGACGGAATAGAGGACCCGGGACACCACGTGATGGACTACGAGGGGGACATGGCCTTCCAGGGAGCTGACGATGACCTACTTTGCCGGGGCTTCTATTCTACTCTCAGGGGAGCGGCGAGGACCTGGTACCACAGCCTGCCCGGCCGCTCCATCGACAGCTTCGAGCAACTCACCCAGTTGTTCCGCAAACAGTTCATGGCGGGGAGGCTGATCAAACCTGGTGCTGAACATCTGTTCAACATAGTGCAAGGCCCAGCCGAGCCGCTCCGACAGTTCATGCGCCGCTTCAATGCGGAAAGGCTGAACGTGAACAACCATCCCGACCTGGTGGTCCAGACGGCCCTTAAGAAAGGGCTTCGCCACAGGGGCCTCAAGAAGTCCCTACACAACGATCCCCTGAAGGACCTCCCCGGGATCATGGCGAGGGCCGAACGCTTCATGCTGACCGAGGAGGCCTTGGCCGAGGATGCAGGAAAAGCCACTCGAGGGACCAAGCGCGGCGACGGCGGACGAGTCAGCCCCGAAGGGTACCGGACCGAGAAGAGGCCGAGGAACAGGCAGCGGGGAGAAAGCGCGAGGGACACCACCCCAGACGCCGTCCTCGCCCAAGTACAGAAGGAAGAGCGAGCTGATCGCCCCCCACCGAAGGCTAAAAGAGGCGGGAAGAACAGGGAGAAGTACTGCAAGTACCATAAGGACGATGGCCATGACACTGAAGACTGCTGGCATTTGAAGAATGACATTGAAAAGCTAATGAGCCGGGGGCACGCCAAGAATCAGGCCGACGAGCCGGCCCATGGAGAAGGGACCTCCACGCAGCCAGACAAGGGGAAGAAGATCAACACCGTCCAAGGTCCCCTCCGCATCATAGAGTGAGCGGGCGATGTCTCTCCCCCCGGTAGCAGCCTAGTAAGAGGGAGTTATCTAGGTTTACATCCCTCTGTCTAGCTTCATTTCCTTTTTTCCTTTTCCTCCAAATGTACCGGTCCGACTGGACTCTTGAGAGTACAAATGCATTCCCTTTTTATCTTTTCTTAAATCCCCGAAGGAGTTGACATGTCACCGATAGCGCAAAAGAATGGGGACCGCCGCCTCACTGGAAGAGGAAGAGGAGCTTTGCCCTCACTGACCGACCCCTGCGCTCATAAGTCTGGGGGCAATTCCCCCAGCCGACACGGACGCCGACCGGTCCTAAGCCGAGGAGCCTTGCCCTCGCTGACCGACTCCTACGCTCGCAAGACTGGGGGCAGTCCCTCCAACGAGCACGAACGCCGATCGGTCCTAAGCCGAGGAGCTTGGCCCTCGCTGACCGACTCCTGCGCTCGCAAGTCTGGGGGCAGTTCCTCCAACGAGCACAGACGCCGACCGGTCCTAAGCCGAGGAGCTTTGCCCTCGCCGACCGACTCCCGCGCTCATAAGTCTGGGGGCAATTCCCCCAGCAGGCACGGACGCCGACCGGTCCTAAGCCGATGAGCTTTGCCCTCGCTGATCGACTCCTGCGCTTGCAAGTCTGGGGACAGTTCCTCCAACGAGCACAGACACCGACCGGTCCTAAGCCGAGGAGCTTTGCCCTCACCGACCGACTCCCGCGCTCATAAGTCTGGGGGCAATTCCCCCAGCAGGCACGGACGCCGACCGGTCCTAAGCCGAGGAGCTTTGCCCTCGCTGACCGACTCCTACGCTTGCAAGTCTGGGGACAGTTCCTCCAACAAGCACAGACGCCGACCGGTCCTAAGCCGAGGAGCTTTGCCCTCGCCGACTGATTCCTGCACTCATAAGTCTGGGGGCAACTCCCCCGAGCCATGGACGCCGACCGGCCCTAAGCCGAGGCGCTTTTACCCTCGCCGACTGACTCCTGCACTCATAAGTCTGGGGAGAATCCCCCCAGCCAACGCCAACGTCATCCATTCCTAGGCCAAGAACAAGGCGACAACGCAAAGTACACGAGAAATCCGAGTAAGTCAATTTCGTTTATAATAGTTAACCAGAGTACAAAAATGTGTCTTATTTACAGGGGATCAAGGCGGAGGAAACACCCCACAAACAATCTACTCACGACGAATGACAGAGTTCATCACCTACAGAAGCTAGATCGACACCGACAGAGCAAAATTGGTTGACAAAAGACCCAAAGTAGACTGGCCCAAAGCGAAGCGGATGCTAAAAAATTTGAGGATAAGGTCGGGAGGGACTGCTTAGGGAGCCCGAGCTCGGGAGGACACCTCCTCGGGCACTTCGCCCTGCTCGGAGCGAGGGGGATCGACCGACGGAGGGGCTTGCCGGACACGCTCCGCACATTCCCGGAAGGAAGACTTGACGACTTCGACGATCCGAGGGGCGATGAGGTCTTCATACTTACCGAAGGCCTCCCTGAGGACCTCGGAGATCCTCTTCCCCAGGGTCTCGACGACGCCCTTCTCCACCTCCTCTGCAAGCCGCATCACCTGGCGCCGATCCGACAGCTCCCTCTGAAGCTCCTCCCTCTCCAGGCGGAACGACTCCGCCGCTTCCTCAGCCGACTGATGAGCATCCTCCAGCTTTCCTTGGAGGTCACCCACTCGTCCCTCCAACTCGGCCACACGGAGGTTGAGGAGCCGAGACTCCATCTGGGCCTCCGTCATGGCCACCTCGACCGCCCCGGCCCGCTCCTGAGCCTTCATGGAGGACTCCTCCAGCTCCCTCAAGCGGACGGCTCGACACTGCAACTCCACAGCGAGCGCTGAACCCTGAAAAAACGAGACATGAGCTAAGAAGAGGATAAAAGAAAGAGAGAATAGCAAGATAACCGAACCTGTTGAAGGATCCAGACCAAGGAATCCGACATCTTGTCGGTCGGGATCTTCTTGAGGAGGCTGCGGTCTCGGGGAGGGACGGAGACCTCGGCAACCTGCTGGGCCAGGGCTCGGTCAACAAACAACGAACTCCCAGGGATGACGATCGAAGCCAAGTCGCTCCTCAACAAGGCCCGACCCCCGGTGATACGGGCGAAGACGCTGCGAGGGGGGTGGCTGACAAAGCTACCAAAGGATCCCCGGCGGACGCCACGGGAAGCGCGGAACCTGCCGGGCTGGAGGGATCCACGTCCTCCCTCCTCTTCTTTCCTCCGTGGGGCTCCAAAGGCGCCGGAGGGGAACGCTTCCGCCTCACACCATCCTCACCCCCGGGAAGGGGATCGCCAGAAGAAGAGGCGGGAGGCGCGGCCACCACCTTACCCACGGAAGGCTCGGCTCGGCGCACTTCCTCCTCAACGGCCCTCCGAGGCGCCCTTCCAGAGGTACTACCTCGGCTCCGAGCGGCACCACGACGGATCAGCTCATCGACGTCACGGACGAACTCGCGGCCGGCCATCCCTGCAAAGGAGACCGAAATCAGGATGAGTCATAGGGCAATCCGAGGATGAAAAAGCGACCTACCCGGAGACCACAAGACGGCCTTCAGGAGTAGGTCGTCCAACAAAGACCAGATGGATTTTGATTCCAAAGGAAGAGCCGACAGCAGCGCGGCGGCTGTCTGGTCAGCGTCGGAAAAGGGTTAACGGTAAGCAAGGCTGGACGGACGCGCCCCAGCTTGTCAGAATCTGGGCATCACCCAAAAAGACCACAAAGACATAGTCCGAGCTCCAATCCCCCGACCAGCGGGGAAGCCCGATCAGACATTCCCTCCTTGAACGGGCTCGGAGGTGCAGCCATGACCCCGGCCCGACCGTCTGGACCTGGTAAAAGTGGAAGAGAAGGGGGAGAGACGGCTCCAGACCGCGGATGCAGCAAAGCGTTACGAAGCCCGTCAGTACCGCGATCGAGCAAGGAGTGAACTGGCAAAGGGGCACCATGAGGTACTCCATGACCTGGACAAGGAAGGGATTGAGCGGGAAACGAAGACCCAGGCGAAACATTTCGACGTAGACGCCGACTTCATTGCTCCTCGGAAGGCAAATCCGCTCGTCGACGAATGGAACTCGGACATCGTACGGGAAACAGAGATACCTTTCCCGGATCTCCGAGACCACCGAAGGAATGATCCTCGACGGCGTACGGAGGATGACCGGGGGCACGTTGAGACGCACGGCAGCCGACGCCACATCGTCGCAGGCGTAGTCTGGGAATAGCCTCCCCTTCCCCTTATCTTGGAGGGGACGACTCCCGGAAGAGGAACCCGATCCCACTAGCCGGGGCCTGCCCCGCCTGGACTCTGGAGAATCCCTCGCCCCTCGGCCAGAACCGCCTATCCTAAGAGCAGCCATAACACGAGAGCGAGAAAGGAAATTACCTTTTAGCTAGTTCGGAGGAGGCAAAGAAGCAAAGGCGACGGGAAACTCCGAGTTGGGGAAAGCCTAGAACAATGGGAGGAACGAGAAAGAAGTGGAGATCAACACAGCTGGGGATCTTATATACCAGGGACGAATTCGAAGCGCCTGACAAGAACGCGTAGCAAGGCTTGAAGAACCGGCGGCGTTCCGAAATTGGCGCCAGGGGAAGTCCAATCGATCCGCCTCATCATGACCTACATTTATGACCACGCCTCGATTGAAGCGCCACTCGGAACCCCAGGAGACACAGCGGTCGATCCGAGCGAGCCAAGGCTGATCGACCCCACCAAGGGCGGCTCACGAACCCCTCAGCTTCTCAACCGAAGACAACCCCACGAATGGTGGGGATATACTTGCAGCTACACATGGCAACATCTGAAGGCCGACGACGCTTCGGAACCCGCGCCTTAAAAGTATCGAACGGGCCAACTCATGATGACGACTCGGCATCGACTGACGAGCTTGTCAAAATCGGCAGAAGTCACATCAGCCGAGCCGAACCGGCCGAGGCCGATCAACCCGACCGATGGGGGCAATTGTTACGCCTATTTGACCAAGACCCAAAAGACACGAGCCCATGAGCCCGACGACTGGTCGAGAGCCCATCTGCATCCTCAAGCCCATTCTACAAAGGCACTATAAGGGATCTTCTCGAATGCGGATCCGACCCGGCCCCGATAACCCGCTGGTCACTCGCCCACTCCTGCGGAAACCGCTCCCCCGAACACGCGACCACTAAATGGCGGTAATGGGGAGGTGCTGGCATGGCGAAGAGAGCGGCGGCGAGGGGGCGGATTGATGGGGCACGATCGAGGGCGGGCGTGGGACGTGGGCCAGAGGCAGTCACGCTGGGAGCTCTAAAAAAGGGCTAGGGAGACGACGAAGAAAGGGACCGCATCTCAGGTATCTAGAACCTAAGGTACTCCATCAACGACCTAGTTCCCCCATTTCATTTCCTTCCTCCCCCGCTCGCGCCGTGAGACGCCGTTCCGATCTCCCCACGAGTCGAACCGTCTCCGCCGGGCCTCCTCTTTCAGATCTCTGTCTGACTTAGGCATCGGAGGGGATTTGGCCGGAACCAAGGTCCGGCCCCCTGACGAGCGCTCTCATCTACGCAGGAGGGCATCAGATCAACCGGCCGAGGCTTCCCCTCCGCCCCTCGCCGACCACGCAACCTGCTGGACGATTGAGGCTTCCCCTCGTCGTCCGATCGCCGAGGCCGAGCGCAACCCACCGAAGCCGAGCGTCTCGACCCGGGCCGAGGCTTCCCCTCGCCCTCCGCCGAACACACATCTAGCTGGACGACTGAGGCTACCCCTCGTCGTCCTACCTCCGAGGACGTGCTCGTCTGTCCGAGGCCGAGCGCCTCAACCAGGGCCGAGGCTTCCCCTCGCCCCTTCTGCACCGATTCGAAGCCTCCCGAGGGACCCAAAGCGGGCCCCTTGACCACGTTGACCGGGTTCTCCACGGTCAACGCTTTGTAGTGAGAAAACACTCTGAAACAGTTTTATTTTTTATTTTGTTATTTACTGTGCTCATGACCCATCAGGAGAGGTCCATGCCTCTTCTCCCCCTTACCCTAGGGTTAGGGGAGTAAGGAGAGAGGGTGTGGAGGGACAGCCGACATCATCAGATCGAGCCCCCTCTGACATGGGGGAATCGAGCGGCCCCTCGACAAGGAGGGCTGGGCTGGCTGCGGGGGCGAATCGATAGGCTCTCCCACAGGGGGGCGCGGGGGCGGGGTGCAAGGAGACCCCTTCTCCGACAGGGAGGGGCATTCGAAGCCCCCTGCCTGGCGGGTCGACCGAACGGGGTGTGGGGGAGATTCAAAGCCCCCACCCCAATTGGGGGGGTGGGGCGTACGTCGCAGAGAAGCCCCCCCCAACACAAAGGGGGGTGATGGCCAGCGCCGAAGGGAGGCCCCCCACTGGGAGGGGCGGCGTTCGCTCCGGGAGGGATTAACCCTCGGCGGGATTGAGATAGGGGGGCATCGATCGGTGCTCCGACGCGATCCGACAGAAAAGAGCCCCCCCCCCCCCCCCCGGACAAGGGGGGCGCCCCGAAGGGCGAAAAGAGGGCCCCCCACCCCCGACAGGGGGGGAGGTGCTCCGACGGGCGAAAAGAGCCCCCACCCCCCCCCCCCCCCCCCCCCCCGGACGATTCGAAAACAAGGGGGGTCCGGCGGTCCGGATGACCAAATTTTTTTTTAAAACGTATTTAATCTATTTAAAACTGATGTTTAACAGTAAATCTGTGTTTGTAAGTTGATTTTCTTGCTATAGATAGCTTAGAAAATAAATCTCACAGATTTAACAACGTGCGCATGTTAAAATATTGATATAGGGGTTTCTAAGAATTTACCTCTAGATCATACCCTCCGGATCTAGCGATGTTTGGAGAAGAAAGCCCTATCAGTGTCCTCGCGATTCGTCCGTCGGCAGGGATTCGGCACAGCTGATGAGCGTGCTTGATAACGTATTAAGATTGTAAGAAGTAGTCGGCTAATGGTGTATACCATAGCCATATATATTGATCATATGAGAGTTACAAATCTATTGGAACTCAAGGGACACTCACTTAGTAGTGGGTGTAATGGTGGATGTTAGTGGGTGGAGACCAAAGGTCTCCCCAATTTACAACAGGATTAATTTTATTTGACAGTTTGCAATACACAATTATTCATATATAAGCTTAATGTTGGATTAATGATCCAACGGAGGGGTGGGAGCAACAGGAGAGAGGATGGAAGAGGAGAAGAAGAAGAACAGAGAGATGGGAAGCACAGGAGGTGGCCGGTATCTTCGTCAAACGATCACGTCATTCATTACATATAGTCAAGTCTCTTGCTAGCTCTGTTAACGATTTGAAGAGTAAAGATATTTTTTAATACATCGAAGATGAGATATTTTCGAGAAATTTCACCGAAGATATTGGACAAGGATGCACATAAACATCTCGTGTGGAAGCCGCGTATTATATATTATTGATGGTCAGGTCGCATATTAATATTTAAATCATCGTAGTTAATCAAATGAACCGACCGTCTGACATTGCATTGATGGAGACAAGATGAATCGGAGGGAACGTGTCATCGATATCATGTCACGGGATGTGAACGGATTGGCAGACCAGAGACTTGAATTTGCCACACCATAATGATCAATAGATCTGATATATAAATTTAATCAATGAAAAAAATTGAATACAATCAATGGTCATATATATAATTAGAAGCAAGTCGACGGGGCGCAAATTTAAAAGCAGGGATATGACGAGATCGATGGAATATATAAACACAGCGTAGGAGAAAAGGGAGAAGGAAGTGGATTCAAGAAAATGGCTTCGGCCTTGCCATTTGCCCTATGTTTCCTCGTTGGTTTGGCAGGCATGTTCGTCTACAACGTTGTTGATTTCCCGTCGTCGAGAAGGCATCAGCTTTGGATGGCGGAGCACGGTCGAGTGTACAAGGACGTGGCCGAGAAAGCGCGGCGGCTCGAGATATTCAAGAAGAACGTCAAGTACATAGAGGAGTTCAATAGAGGCGGGGAGCACAGCTACACCATGGGTGTCAACAAATTCGCAGACCTCACCCCTGAGGAGTTCATGGCTGCCTACGCCAGCGCAGCACCGGAGACAGAATCCGAGGATCAGTTGATTGAGGCTTTGGACGATGAAGCCATGGAACCCCTCAATAGTTCTGTTGTTAATGCTGCTGTCGATTGGAGGTCCTCAATGACCCGCGTTAAGGACCAGGGCGCTTGTGGTAAGACAAATTAATTTTCTACTGCTGCTACTACTTCTTCTAAAGGTGTATGCTCGCACGATGCCCGTTGTGGTAAGACAAATTAATTTTCCACCTGATTCGAGTTTAACTAAATGAAGATCAACTATGTTTTGGTTAATTTACCCTTTTTTCATGTGTGATGTCAAAATTTATTTCTACAAGCAACAATGGCGTCAAATGTCCAAACAACATAAGAGAAATAATCTGGAAACAAAATTTCTCGATGCCTGTTTGTGATGTGCTTTATATGCGTGTGTTTATACAGTGTATATGAAGTTTATGATACCAATTCTCAGTACGTGATGTACCGAAAATGGCTAGAAACATACTGATTTGGTATCATTTGAAAGTTTAGTGCCTGCATGACATCGACATGAGATTTATTTGTTTTTACTGTAGGATGTTGTTTCATATTTGTTGCGGTTGCAACCGTTGAAAGCGTATACTACATAGAAAAGGACAAGAAAAGACTAAGGTCCCTCTCCAACCAACAATGCCTGGACTGCGACAAGAACGCCAACTGCCAATCCGGCTCGAGGGCGCAGGCCTACGACTACATCATCAAAAACAAGGGCCTCAACACCGACGAGAACTACCCGTACAAAGCGGCTAAAGGCACGTGCGACAAGAAAAAGGAGAGGGTGATCAAGGCATACATCAAGAGCTACAAGGCGCTGCCCATCCGGAGCGAGACCTCGCTCCGGAAAGCGGTCTCCAAACGGCCGGTGTCGGTCTCGATCGCGGTTCCGAGGGGATGGCAGTTCTACAACGGGCGTATCTACGACGGGCCATGTGAGAAGGAGATCAATCATGGAGTCGTCGTTGCCGGCTATGGAGAAGAGAAATCGACCAAGTATTGGCTCGTCAGGAACTCGTGGGGCTCCGACTGGGGCGACGGCGGATATATCAAGATGAAGAGGGATGTCGCCGACCCCGAGGGACTATGTGCTATCGTTCGCAAGTCTCCCATTTATCCTAAAATGTAATAGCCAGTCGATCCTGTTTCTCATCCTGCATTGACCTGAATTCTCTTCGGAGATGCATGCTTTGTGTTTCCTTTGTGTGTCAATTTTTAAATAAACGGGCCTCTGTTGTTGGGGTTGCCTTTGTCGTCAATTTTGCCTATTATTGGAGTTGTTTATGATCGAGTTTGTCTCCGATTTTATTTCTTCATGGTTTCTTTGTAGCAGAGATGTAAATGGACACTTTCTGCATATATACTACAGCTCAATATATGCATGTCATGCAAACAAATCCAAACCTCGGTCGGATATAGTTGAATCCCAAAACTCAAGACACGCGAGACTATTATGCATATGGATATCCGGATGGGCCAAAAAAAATTGAAAATCCGGGAATAACAAAGAAGACCTTGGCCTGTATCGATGTGCTTCGGCCTATATCTCAAATGTTTGAACTTGCGTAGAAGAATTTGGCCCACTCTTTGAAGATTCGGCACTGTTGCAAGCGAAGTGAGCCAAAGGCTCATTGGCGATTCGGCATTTTTATTGCTCCTAGTCTTCTTCCATCTTCAAACCAAATCGGTGCTTCTTCAAGTGTTGCTTGTTTGATAAAGACATTCCCATGTAAAGCTTCTCAAACTTTTCACATAGATACTTTGACGTTTCCTCTTCACTAAGGTTATACAAAACATCATCCGAGAGATACGATTGTACTGTGCTCACCGTCCTTTCATCTAGATCGGCACATTCTTGATCTTTTCCGGCTTTTTTATCTTCCCCAGCAAAGCAACCTTGAGTTCTTGTTGTATAAGAACATTCCTGACCCTTATTTGCCATAATCCGAAGTTGATACAACCATCAAACTTTGTCACCTCAAACTTAACCCCACCGGAAGTGGAAGTTTCCATAGAGGACATTTACCAAACACCTTGTGTGCACCAAAATTTCACAACTCACAAACCCGAAAATTGACGAAATTTCTTCACACAAAATGCTCCAAGTGAGTAGCAATAATGATAAACCCATGCTCTGATACCAATTGTTGATTCCACCGATCTCTTCAAAGAACCAAGCATAACAATATTCAAGACAAAAGTGAAAGAACTAGCCAAAAAATAAAGAACAAGATGTGGAAGATGAATACCAAGATTTATTAGAAATTCCCAAAGCATCCTACACAGATTTAAGACATAAATCCACAACCTTTGTTTCTCCTTCTCCAAAGCCTATCCCTTCCCTAGCCTCCTTTCTCATTTGGTTATTTTTTCTCTTTATATAAAAAACCCTAAAGATAAGAGACTATTTATATGGTTTTCTTAAGAATACAAGTAAAGTACAAATATACCCCCCAAGACACATATTTACAACAAGGAGTTTTCAGAGCCAACTCCAAAAATCTTCACCTTGGTAAGAAAACTCATCCACGCCCCATGAAGATGAACAAGGTGTCACATATACCTCAACCATGGCGAGTCCAACCAACCACCACAACTGCACCTCCATCCTCAAGAGGAGAGGCGCTCCTCCACATATCTATCACAATGAGATGTTGAGCAAGTCTAGGCAATGCCTAAACTTCTCCATTCTCACTGGCTTGGTGAATACATCCGTCGCATTCTCGTCAGTGTGCACCTTCTCGATAGAGATCTGACCATTATCGACCCAATCATGAACTCTATGATACATCAACACAATGTTTTTTGTCCTTACATGATAGACGTGATTCTTTGTCAAGGAGATTGCACTTTGACTATCCGAGAATATCTGGATGTTCTCTTGATCCAACCCAAGTTCATTCACCAAACCCCGCAACCAAATGGCTTCCTTGGAAGCCTCTGTAATTGCCATGTACTCGGCCTCCGCAGTAAATAATACTGTTGTGGATTGTAGCACCGACCTCCAAGAAATAGGACAACTAGCAAGTTTGAAGAAATACCCGGTATTAGACCACATCTTGTCAAGATCTCCCGCATAATCCGCATCAACATATTCCACTACAACATTTGAGTCAACTTTCTTCTCAAACATGATACCGAACTCCTTGGTGCCCTTCAAATACCTCAAAATCCACTTCACGGCATTCCAATTCTCTTTTCCCAGATTTGACATGTATTTGCAAACGACATCAAGCGCTTGGGCTATGTCCAACCGTATGCATATCATGGTATACATCAAGCATCCTACCGCATTTACATACGGTACCGCTTTAATCTTCTCAATTCTCTCCACCGTCTTTGGACATTGCTCTTTGCTTAAAGCAAAATGAGAAGAAAATGGTGCGACAACCGGTTTCGCATCCATCATGGCATACCTCTCCATCACTTTAGAGACATACCTCTTTTGCGACAATCACAACTTTCCGGCATCTTTATCTCTCTTTATCTCCATGCCCAAAATATTAGTAGCTGCTCCAAGGTCTTCCATGTCAAACTCATGGCCCAACTTAGATTTGAGCTCATCCACCATTGACATGTGCTTACATGCAATTATCATGTCATCCTCATAGAGAAGAAGCATGATGGGGGACCCATCATCAAGAACCTTCTAGTACACACAACAATCATATTCACTCTATGAGTATCCAATGTGCAACATGAAGGAGTCGAAGCGTTTGTACCGTTGTCTTGGCGATTGCTTGAGTCCATAGAGTGACTTCTTCAATCGGCCCATAAAGTCTTCTTTATCCACTTCTACAACCCCTTCTGATTATGACATATAAATAGTTTCCTCTAACTCATCATGAAGAAAGGTCTTCTTTAAATCAAGTTGTTCAAGCTCCATGTTGAACTTCGTCACAATAGCCAAGAGTACATTAATAGAAGTGTACTTCACAACCGAGGAGAAAATCTCATCATGGTCCGCCCACTCCTTTTGTGAATACCCCTTCGCCACCAATCTTGCTTTGAAAATTGGTTTCTCATTTTAATGCAAAGGCTCCTTCACCCTATAGATCCACTTGCAAGCCAAGAATTTACGATCCTTTAGTCACCAACTCCCATATGGAATTCTTGTGGAGGGATTTCATCTCCACCACCATTGCCTCCAACCATTCACCACTTTCATGTGAATCTATAACATCTTGAAATGAACCGGGCTCAACACCAATATTGGCAAGAGCATAGTGCGCCTCTTCCGCTTGCTCACATCCAAGCCTATTAGGTGGCTTTGTGGTCCTTCTCACCCTCTCTAGAGCAATGATATATGGCTCTTCTTGAGGGCTCTTGATGTGTCCATAATTTCAATCATTGTCATGCATCATTCCATACCATTTTTATCACTCGAAGTTCACTTTTTAGTATTTTATCGCGTATTTCACGATACTATTGATTCTCGTATCAAATTTTGGATTTTTAAGAAATTTCGGAGCGATTTGGAGCTATATTGGGCAATAGACACGAGCACTGATACCAGAGCGTCAATGGCATCATGCTTGACGAGCTGGAGCTGCTGGAGAGGAGTAAGAGAGGAAGAGAGGAAGAAAGAATGGAGAATGAAAGAGGAAAAGCAAGGAGTGGTCTGGAAGCTGATGAATTCCAGACCGCTCGACGAGCGGCATGACCCCTCAGCCGAGCTGGTATCACAAAGAGAAGCAAGAAAGTGAAGGCCAAGGAGGTCGACTAGCAGAAGGTTGCTCAGTTGAGCGACCGATGCGCTCGGGCCGAGCGACCCCACTGATTTCTGCATGGAAATCTCTATCTCGTTAGCTCAGCCGAGAAACCCATACACTCGGGCCGAGCGAGCCCCCGATTTCTGCCTAGAAATCTCTGTCTCATTAGCTCGACCGAGCGACTCATGCGCTCGCTCGAGCTGCCTATTTTGCCAGATCCATGATACGAAGCATTAAGATGGCACTCGGTCGAGCGCTAGGGCGTGCTCAACCTAGCGCCATGTCGCCAGAACTCAAATTATGAGTTTAAGTGGGTTTTGGGTTGGATTTCTTGGGATCTGTGAATTTTAGCGGATTTGGATAAATAATAACGCTTAATTAGGTTTTAGGAGGGGGATTTTTCTGGAACTTTTTGATAGCCGTCTCTTTGGAGAACGATCTCCTCTTGTCTTTTTGCTACAATTGGATCTTCGGCAAACAGTTAGAATTTCAATATTTTATAAATATTTCTATTGGATTTGCGCTCTTCCTCTAGATATCAATTTTTTTATGCATGCGATGTCTTTTATTGTTTTCTCTACTGTTTTAATCGTGATATCCTTTTCTATGCTTGAGTAGTGTGTTTCTAGGGTTTAGGGATGAACCCTAGGATCCTAGGGATCGAATGCTAGGTTTCACTTAGTTGAATGAACCTAGGGTAACACTATGATCGATTAAACCTAGATTTTGGGGGATTAGCCCTAGAACTGGAGACCCATGAGAACGACTCCAGATCTAGGGAAAATCCCCACGAATCGGATTAGGGTTTAGTAGTCGCTTTCTAGTGCTCATGCTCACGAGAGTGGCATGTGCACTAGGGGTCACTAGTAACCCTTAATGCGCTAGTCGGTGCCATATGAGAGTAGCCCGGCTATTAGAGCAAATCATAGTGTAGTGTTCCAACCTTAGTCCATGGTAATAGATGTAAGGGACCCTGCTCGGCTACACACACAAGAGGGGGGGTGAATAGTGTAATGGCAAGCAAAGTGCTTAATTAAGAGTTACTAAAATTAAAGCACAATAAGCAGCGGAAATTAAACAGAGTGCTCAACAACAACAATCGCAAACACAGAGATTTTACCCTGGTTCCCCAAAACTTGGGTGCATCCAGCCACACCAGTATCCACTATAATCCCACACAGAGAAGTGAATACAAATCCCACAAAGGGATACACTCCCACAAAGAGAGATACATCACCAAGAGGATTTTGCCCTACACAAGGACCCAACCAACCCTACACAGGGGTCAAACTCCCACCAAGAGAATTACTAACTCCTACTCAGAGAATTAGGGTTAGCCCTACACTAGGACACTAAACTCCCACAAACAGAGTTACTCCCACAAAGAGAGTTCCTAAGTCCCACAAAGAGACAAACTAATTCCCACAAAGAGAATTAGGGGAAACACAAAAGTGAAACGAAATAACACTTACATATGCCTTGATATGGTCTTACCAATGCGATGAAGAAGGCATGCAAGTGAAACTCAAGTGCTTGAGATGAGGCTTTGATTGCACTTGATGATCTTTCTCTCTCCTAGGAATGAATCCTAACACTTCTCACTTGAGTGTATGAAAATGAAGAGAAGAAAGATGTTCTCCAAGAAGAGGAATGAGATTGAAATCCCTTGGAGAAATTCCCTAGAGCTTAGATGCTATATCATAAGATTGAAGCTCTAATGAGGAAATGTGGGAGGAGTGGCTTAGAGAAGAGATTAAATGATCTTCTATGATTTCATAACCCTTTCAAGAAGTCTAAATGAACTAAGCCAATCCCAATATATAGGAAGCCAAAGGAACCCATAAAACCAGCCAAAAACCCAAAGGGAAGAAATATGCAACTGCTAGATTTTGGCAGTTTACGACAAGAACAGTCGACTGATGATCAATAGACAGTCGACTGATCAACGGCTAGAAAATATCCCAACGGCTATAATCTGAGCCAGGACAGTCGACTGTAGAAGACTACACAGGCGACTGAAAAGCAGACAGTCGACTATATATCCTTCAGCAGGCGACTGCAGCAGGGATGGACAAGAAACAGAGAGCTGCACTCTTTCTCCAGTTTACGCACAGGCGACTGATATCAATAATACAGTCGACTGTCTTATAGTCAGGCGACTGTAATAACATCATCAGTCGACTGCTGTAAGATGGAGAAAAGACAGAGAGAGATGCATATTTCGCACTTACGTCTTTCAGACAACTGAAGGCCATTTCACAGGCGACTGTAAAAATAGCAACAGGCGACTGTCTTGCAACTTGGGAAAAAGCCCAGAAAATGCAAGAAGCGCACAGTCGACTGTCGACCAATTCACAGGCGACTGTAAGAATACATGCGACTGTAAATTGAACATCAGTCGACTGATGCGAAAAGCTCAAGATGAGCCAATAGAAAATTTGACTTGAGCTGTGCATCATAGTCGACTGTAGAAGGCTCGACAGGCGACTGGAAATCACCCAGTCGACTGTTAAACCTTCAGCAGGCGACTGCAGGAGAGCCAGCGACTCCAATTGAGTCTTTGGACTAGATGAACCTATTGGGTTGGATTCTATGATAATCCTAAGGCTCACTAAGATGGTTAAATGCAAATGCATGAGAGTATGACCATCTATCAAGGTATTACAAAAATCATAGACTCAAAAAGAGAAATGCAAGTAATAGAAATTACATGGATTACAAATTGCATCTCCTAGAGTCTAAGTCTTCAATCTTGATGCCTTGATGCTCTCCATCATCTCCAAGCTTTGGCACTCCTTGATGAGCTTCCCTTCATCAAGCTCCAAGCTTTGGCAATGCTTCTCTATATGTCCATCCATCATCATGCTCCAAGCTTTGGCTTCATTAGATGATCTTCATGACTTCATCCAAGCTTGAGCACACCATCACTCTTGGAGGTCTTTAACATATCCCTTGTAATATCCTCCAAGCCTTATGCTTTGTCTCGTCAACATATAATCATTAAGATAAACTGAGACTAAAACATAAGATTGATTAGCACACTAACATAAAGTATTGATCATCATCAAAATAACATTAGTCTTGAAACCAAGAACTAACAATAGATGCAAGTTGAGACACAGAAATTGTGTCAAGCGTAATGCATGTATCTAAATGTAAATCCAAACGAAAGTGTGGCGACACATTGAGGTACGTTAGACGGGTATCTCAACGGTGGTTGACTACTTGTTCCCCTTCTCTGATGGACCACTCTCATCCTAGCTCATAATTCAACGATATGATTCTCAACCTAGTGTTCGAGCCTGAAAGACCTAGCAGGGATTCCCGATTGCCCTAGATTTCTTAAATCTTGTTGAAACAATCGTCTATAACAATGATTTTATATGTGACAACCCCTGACCACGTATTCTCTCACTCCTCACGACTAAACGTTAAACAACTGCCTCCCCAGAGTTCGACACTTCTGTTGAGTATTGGTGTTTCATACCAATCTTATTTTGATGATGATCACACCATTATGTTGTTGCTAATGACTCTCATGTTTTAGACTCTCAGTTTTATTTTAAGAATATCTTTCTTGGAGACTAATTACTTGGTGTAAGGATGGACATCTTGTGAAGAAGGACCAAAGCTTGGACTCAAAGAGTGCCAAAGCTTGGAGATGGTGGAGAGCTATCAAGGCATCAAGATTGAAGACTTAGACTCTAAGGAAAGCATTGTAATCCAGGTAATTTACTTTATTGCTTTCTCTCCCTTTTGAGTCTAGAATTAATATAATGCCTTGTTAGATGGTTTACTCATTCATGTATATGCATTTAACCATCTTAGTGAGCCTTAGAATTATCATAGAATCCAACCCAATAGGTTCACTCTGTCCAAAGACTCATTTGGAGTCTCTGGCTTTCTATTAGTCGTCAGATGAAGGAAACACAGTCGACTGGGTGATTTCCAGTCGCCTGTAGATCCTTCTACAGTCGCCTGATATGCATAGATCAAGTAATCATTTCAATTGACTCAAACTTGAGCTTTACGCACAGTCGACTACTGGTCAGTTTACAGCCACATGCATATTTACAGTCGCCTGTAGATTGGTCATCAGTCGCCTGAATAGCGTAAGTGCAATCTCTGCATCTCTCTGTCTTTTCTCCATCTTATTCAGCAGATGACTTAAGGTTTTACAGTCGCCTGACTAATGGACAGTCGACTGTATTATTGACATCAGTCGCCTGTGCGATTAACTAGAGAAAGATTGCAGCTCTCTATTTTATTTCATCCCCTGCAGCAGTCTTCTGCTGAAGGATTTACAGGCGCCTGTCCTGTTCTCAGTCGACTGTACTGTCTTCTTCAGTCGACTGTCCTGGCTCAGATTATAGCCGTTGGATAATTTCTAGCCGTTGATCAGTCGACTGTCTTTTGATCATCAGTCGACTGTTCCTGTCGTTTTCGCACAGTTTCTAGCCGTTGCAAAATTTATTCTTTGGCTGTTTTATTGGGTTTTGGGGTTTGATATATGGTTCATATATATATGAGTGGGCTGATATCTCTTATACTTCTTGATGCTATTGAATATCTAAAGAGATCTATAAGCCACTCCCAAACTCCCTCAATTCCCTCTCAAGAGCTCTCATTCTTCTTCATGCATTGCAGTCCAGCTCAAGGGAATTCATCCAAGTGCTATAAAGCATATCTCAACACTTGGAGATCCTCTTCCATGCCTTGCATCCATTCATGAGTAAGCATCTCAAGGCATAGGTGAGAGTATTTACTTTACTTGGTGTATTTGTTGTCTCTAATTCTCTTTGTGGGAATTAGTCTTTCTCTCTTTGTGGGAGGTTATCTCTTTGTGAGATTATGTTTTTCCCTTTTTGGGAATAACTCTCTTTGTGGGAGTAACTCTCTTTGTGGGAGTTTAGTGTCCTAGTGTAGGGGTAACCCTAATTCTCTGAGTGGGAGTTAGTGATTCTCTGTGTGGGAGTCTTGACCCTTGCGTAGGGTTAGTTGGGTCCTTATGTAGGGCATAAATCTTCTTTGTGGGGTATCTCCTTGTGAGATTTGTATTCATTTCTCTGTGTGGGATTATAGTGGATATTGGTTTGGCTGGATGTACCCAAGTTTGGGGAACCATGGTAATTCCTTGTGTTTGCGTTTGGATTGATTGTGTCAATTATTTCCTCTTGCATTTATAATTCCGCATTTCCAAGTTTAATTTTAATTGGACAATTTTATTGCAATTATACTATTCACCCCCTAGTGTGTGTTGTTAGTATTGCAAGGGTAAGGAGATCCTTACAATTGGTATCAGAGCGAGGTTAAAGCATACTGCAACAATGGAATTCAACGCAACATCCGTGTCTCATGAAGGTCACTCAACCGTCCGACCCCCGCTCTTCAACGGAATCAATTACCCTAGTTGGAAGATTAGGATGATGATCTACTTGGAGGGTCAAGACCTATGGGACATTACAGAGGTGCCATTTGAGAAGTCTACTACTCCTGCGGCTTCAAGGACAAAGGCGGAGAAGGACTCGATCAAGTACAATGCGAGGGCTATGAATGCATTCCATTGCGCCCTCTCAGCCAATGAGTTCAATCGCATCTCCATGTGCAAAACGGCCAACGAAATTTGGCATACTTTGGAGATTTGTCATGAAGGGACAACAAAGGTAAAGAAATCTAAACAAACTGTGTTTAAATCTAAATATGAAATGTTTAAGATGCATGAAGGGGAAAGCATTTCAGAGATGTTCACAAGGTTCACTGATATCGTGAACGCTTTGGAGGGATTAGGGAAGATGATTTCCCAAGAGGATCGTGTAGTGAAGATCCTTGACTCTCTCTCACCTCGATGGGAGTCAAAGGCCAATGGAATTTTGGAGTCATATGACACGTCCAAATACACCGTTGAGGAGTGCATTGGTAATCTCATGGCGTATGAAGTAAAGCTTCAACACAAGAAGGAGATTCAACCAACGAAGCCCGAGAAGCCAGAGAAGCAAAAGGGGATTGCATTCCATGCCAAGGAGGAGCCAATCAAGTGGAGGAGTAAATTCCATCGAGAAGCTCCTAGTGAAGAAGATGAGCAAGAAGATGCAAGTGAAGAAGAAATTGAGGAGCTTGCCGAGCAATTCAAAGCATTCCGAAAATGCAAGCAAGGTAATTCTTTGTCAAAGTTTGCCTCCAATTCTAACAAAGTTCCTACTTGTTATACTTGTAGTGGAAAAGGTCACTTGTCCACCGAATGCCCTTCCAAACCCAACAAAGAAATTTATAAGGGTAAAGGGAAGAAGCATTGGAAAGGAAGGTCCAAGTCCAAAAATCACAAGAAGGGTCTTGTCGGGACCTTTGATGATTCGAGTGAGGACACTTCGAGTAACGAAGAAGAGGATGCAAAGAAAGATGCTCACGCATGCTTTGTAGCCATTGATGGTCCTACTCCAATCCCCTCTGGATTAAATGAAGAAGAGTTGGATGCTTGGCTCGACGCATACAACTCCTATGAGGATTCGTGCCTCATGGCTATGGAGGAGAAGTCTTCATCAAGCTCTAGCAAGGATGACGACGATGTTGAGATCGAGGAAGAAAAGATCTCATACGAGGAGCTCAAGAACAACTTCGACTTGGTCTCCAAAAAGGATAGTAAGTGCATCAACTCTTACAATAGATTAAAAGTAAAATATAAAATTGCTAAGAGTAGATTGCATGAACAAGATATTACTAGTGTAATTCATGATGAAATGCATGTGTATGACACTAGTGAGAGAGACACACTTCTCTCTCAAGTTAAGGAATTGAGTTTAACTAATGAAAATCTTGTTGGTCAAAACCTTAGCTTAGATTCTCACATTCAACAACTTACGTTGAAATGTGAAGAGGAATCTCGTAAGCTCATAAGCTTTGTGTATTCTAGGGATTCACTCCACGATTTGTTGGAAAAACAACATCCGACAAATCATAGAGGAGGTTTGGGTTATATTCAAAATGTGGTACCCAAACCCACCTCTAATTCCTCTTATGGTGCAAATACAAGAAATATTGCTAAAGCACCTAAGAAGAATAACCATGCTTTCTTGTACAACAATAACATCAACAAGAAGCATGTAGATCACGAGGTAATGAGGAAGAATGAAAAATATTCATTTTTTTGCTAAGAAGCAAAATCCTCATTCTTTGCATGCTAAGAAATTCGTTTCTACACCTACGCATGCCACATCCATCCCTCTTGCAAAGGCAAAACCATTGCCTATGAAATCCTTGAGATTATGGATTCCCACTAAGGTTAGTGTGCAAGAGAGGGATAGTTACATCAACTCTCTAGTTAGGGATGTGATCACCTTGTGTGATTACGTTAAGAAGTCCAACTCCTCTTGGGTTTGGTTCCCTAATGTTTAGGTTCCCCACACACATTTGCATATTGCATAGGTATTGTGCTTAATGTTATATTTTTGCATACCCATTGGTTGTGTGTGTGTTTCATGACTTTGAAAATACTTTCAAATGTATGTATTTTTCAGGAAAATGGGAATCTTGGGGATTTTATTGACATGCATGCACTTTTGATCCATGTGTATCTCAATAGGGGAGTTAATATTTTATATGTTTAAAATATTTTCAAACATATTTTGACTCTCATTTCGGAGGTTGTTTGAGATCATTATTTACAATTATGTCAATTGGTTATTTTTGGTCTCAAACCAAACATCTTGTTTATTGCCAACTTGTTTCATGTTGTATTTGTTTTGGCAATATCTTTATGTATCATTGAAGCTTGATTTTTCCATATCAGTTGCTTTGATACATTTTACGGCACATGGCTCCAATATTGGTGTTAGATCCTAGAAGTCAAAAATTGACCATTTCTATGATCTAGGGGGAGCATGGGATAGTGAATTGATACCCACTAAAATTTTCAATTTGGTATCATGCATTTCTTTCTTTTCTTACATATTGTCACATCTTTGTGAAGATGACAAAGGGGGATATATTTGATGTCCACCTTTTTGACGATGTCAAGGGGGAGAGATATATGCATTATGTAACTATATAGGGAGAGTTATATACTTATGCATATGGGGAGAGATTTATCTAGGGGGATAGATATATGGGATTAGATAAACCTTTCATGTTTGCATGATATTATCTATTTCAATTGGTTTATGTAATCCTTGCCTATTATATGTCACCATAATATTATTTGGTATACTGAGTATTTACTATTGTGTAGCTCATTGTTTAATTGGTGTATATAAGTAGGGGGAGCTCATTAGCATTGTGCTTTAATTATTTGTATTTTACATAATGTGTGTCATCATCAAAAAGGGGGAGAATGTTTAGTATTGGTGTTTCATACCAATCTTATTTTGATGATGATCACAACATTATGGTGTTGCTAATGACTCTCATGTTTTAGTCTATCAGTTTTATTTCAAGAATATCTTTCTTGGAGACTAATCACTTGGTGTAAGGATGGACATCTTGTGAAGAAGGACCAAAGCTTGGAATCAAGGAGTGCCAAAGCTTGGAGATGGTGGAGAGCTATAAAGGCATCAAGATTAAAGACTTAGACTCTAAGGAAAGCATTGTAATCCATGTAATATACTTTATTGCTTTCTATCTCTTTTGAGTCTAGGATTAATGTAATGCCTTGTTAGATGGTTTACTCATTCATGCATATGCATTTAACCATATTAGTGAGCCTTAGGATTATAGTAGAATCCAACCCAATAGGTTCACTCTATCCAAAGACT
The DNA here is from genome assembly GCA_030789695.1 of Scilla litardierei. Classification (NCBI taxonomy): domain Eukaryota; kingdom Viridiplantae; phylum Streptophyta; class Magnoliopsida; order Asparagales; family Asparagaceae; genus Scilla; species Scilla litardierei. Next base: position 75,686,381 of record CM061137.1, read on the forward strand.
CATTTGGAGTCTCTGGCTTTCCATCAGTCGTCTGATGAAGGAAACACCGTCGAATGGGTGATTTCCAGTTGCTTGTAGATCCTTCTACAGTCGCCTGATATGCACAACTCAAGTCATCATTTCAATTGACTCAAACTTGAGCTTTACGCACAGTCGACTACTGGTCAGTTTACAGTCACCTGCATATTTACAGTCACATGTAGATTGGTCATCAGTCGCCTGAGTAGCGTAAGTGCAATCTCTGCATCTCTCTGTCTTTTCTCCATATTTTTCAGTAAACGACTGATTAAGGTTTTACAGTCGCCTGACTAATGGACATTCAACTGTATTATTGACATCAGTCGCATGTGTGATCAACTGGAGAAAGAGTGCAGCTCTCTGTTTTATTCCATCCCCTACAGCAGTCGCCTACTGAAGGATTTACAGGCGACTGTCCTATTCTAAGTCGACTGTACTGTCTTTTTCAGTCGACTGTCCTGGCTCAGATTATAGCCGTTGGATAATTTCTAGCCATTGATCAGTCGACTGTCTTTTGATCATCAGTCGAGTGTTCCTGTCATTTTCGCCCAGTTTCTAGCCGTTGTAGAATTGATTCTTTGGCTGTTTTCTTGGGTTTTGGGGTTTGATATAGGGTTCCTATATATATGAGTGGGCTGATATCTCTTATACTTCTTGATGCTATTGAATATCTAAAGAGATCTATAAGCCACTGCCAAACTCCCTCAATTCCCTCTCAAGAGCTCTCATTCTTCTTCATGCATTGAAGTCCATCTCAAGGGAATTCATCCAAGTGCTATAAAACATATCTCAACACTTGGAGATCCTCTTCCATGCCTTGCATCCATTCATGAGTAAGCATCTTAAGGCATAGGTAAGAGTATTTACTTTACTTGGTATATTTGTTGTCTCTAATTCTCTTTGTGGGAATTAGTCTTTCTCTCTTTGTGGGAGGTTATCTCTTTATGGGATTAGGTTTTTCCCTTTGTGGGAATAACTCTCTTTATGGGAGTAACTCTCTTTGTGGGAGTTTAGTGTCCTAGTGTAGGGCTAACCCTAATTCTCTGAGTGGGAGTTAGTGATTCTCTGTGTGGGAGTCTTGACCCTTGTGTAGGGTTGGTTGAGTTCTTGTGTAGGGCATAAATCCTCTTTGTGGGGGTATCTCCTTGTGAGATTTGTATTCACTTATCTATGTGGGATTATAGTGGATATTGATGTGGCTGGATGTACCCAAGTTGGGGAACCAGGGTAATTCCTTATGTTTGCGTTTGGATTGATTGTGTCGATTATTTCCTCTTGCATTTATAATTCCGCATTTGCAAGTTTAATTTTAATTGGACAATTTTATTTCCATTACACTATTCACCCCCCTTAGTGTTACGCCTATTTGACCGAGACCCCAAAAGACACGAGCCCAGGAGCCCGACTACTGGTCGAAAGGCCCACCTGCAACCTCAAGCCCATTCAACAAAGGCCCTGTAAGGGATCTTCTCGAATGTCGATCCGACCCGGCCCCGATAACCCGCTGGACACTCACCCACTCCTGCGAAAACCGTTCCCCGGAACGCGCGACCCACTAAATGGCGGTAATGGGGAGGTGCTGGAATGGCGAAGAGAGCGGCGGCGAGGGGGCAGATTGATGGGGGCACGATCGAGGGCGGGTGTGGGACGTGGGCCAGAGGCAATCACGCAGGGAGCTCTACAAAAGGACTCGGAGGACGACGAAGAAGAGGACCGCATCTCAGGTAACAAAACCTAAGGTACTCCATCAACGACCTCGTTCCCCCCAATTCATCTCCTTCCTCCCCCGCTCGCGCCGAGAGACGCCGTTACGATCTCCTCACGAGTCGAACCGTCTCCGCCGGGCCTCCTTTCTCAGATCACTATCTGACTTAGGCATCGGAGGGGATTTGGCCGGAACCAAGGTCCGGCCCCCCTGACGAGCGTTCTCGTCTACGCAGGTGGACAGCAGATCAACGGGCCGAGGCTACCCCTCGCCCCTCTCCGACCACTCGTCCGACTGGATAGTGAGGCTTCCCCTCACCGTCAACCTGCCGAGGCCGAGCACGCCCCCACCGAGGCCGAGCGTCTTAGTCAGGTCCGAGATTCCCCTCGCCTCCCGTCGGCCGTGCATCTACCCGGGCGCCTGAGGCTACCCCTCGCCCCCCTTTCAGCCGAGGCCGAGCATCTCAACAAGGGCCGAGGCTTCCCCTCGCCCCTTCTGCACCAATTCGAAGCCCCCCAAGGGACCCAAAGCGGGCCCCTTGACCACGTTGACCGGGTTCTCCACGGTCAACGCTTTGTAGTGAGAAAACACTCTGAAACATCTGGCGCCGTCTGTGGGAACGAAAGACCGTCCCACGAAGAAGCAAACCACACCAACAATGGCACGAGCCAGCAATGGAAGGAAGCGCATGCCCCCCATCCCGGAGGAGGGGAATGGCACAACGAACGGCAATCCCGAGGACACGCCCGTCAGCGGCCACCCCGCCCTCTCCACCGAAGAAACCGGCGGCTCAGAACTGGCCACGCAGGGACAGCTCCGCGCCCTGGCTCAGGAGACCAACGCGAGCCTCCAGACGTTGGTCACGACGGTGCAGCAGCTCGTCGGCCCTACGCCACCCAACGGAGGCACGTTGGACGACAACCATCGATGGGCGGGGGGTCCCCCACACTTGCGGTCCACCGTGGTCGACGACCACGGGACCCGGAAACCGAACACGGAGCGTCGGTTCACCCTGTCCGGCTCTCGTCAGGCGAGGTCACGCGCCTCCTCACCCTATCGTGAAAGGAGCCGAAGAGAGACCGAAGGGACGGACGGCGAATCGAGGAAGGCATCGTCTCGTCGATCGCGGTCGTCCCGCCGCAGGAGAAGCGAACGACACCACTCGAGAGACCGATCGCGGCGGAGCAGGAGCTCCCGTAGGAGGAGTCGGGAACGTCGGGACAGCCCGGCCCCCAGCGTGGCGAAGGCTACGGAGCCAGCCCCGCTGGCGCCAGTGTTACCTCCACCCCCGGTCGATCCAGAGGCAGGCGAGTACCGCATCCCCGGAGGCATCCACGAAGACCGGTGCCCCTTGTCACGGAGAATAACCGACGCACGGGTCCCCTCCCGATTCCGGATCCCGGTGCTGGGAAAGTACGATGGAATAGGAGACCCGGCACACCACGTGATGGACTACGAGGGGGACATGGCCTTTCAGGGAGCTGACGATGACCTGCTTTGCCGGGGCTTCTATTCTACTCTCAGGGGAGCGGCGAGGATCTGGTACCACAGCCTGCCCGGCCGCTCCATCGACAGTTTCGAACAACTCGCCCAGTTGTTCTGCAAACAGTTCATGGCGGGGAGGCTGATCAAACCTGGTGCTGAACATCTGTTCAACATAGTGCAAGGCCCGGCCGAGCCACTCCGACAGTTCATGCGCCGCTTCAATGCGGAAAGGGCTGAACGTGAACAACCCACCCGACCTGGTGGTCCAGACGGCCCTTAAGAAAGGACTTCGCCACAGGGGCCTCAAGAAGTCCCTACACAACGACCCCCCCGAAGGACCTCCCCGGGATCATGGCAAGGGCCGAACGCTTCATGCTGACCGAGGAGGCCTTGGCCGAGGATGCAGGAAAAGCCGCTCGAGGGACCAAGCGCGGCGACGGCGGACGAGTTAGCCCCGAAGGGTACCCGGACCGAGAAGAGGCAGAGGAACAGGCAGCGGGGAGAAAGCGCGAGGGACATCACCCCCGGACGCCATTCTCGCCCAAGTACAGAAGGAAGAGCGAGCTGATCGCCCCCCACCGAAGGCTAAAAGAGGCGGGAAGAACAGGGAGAAGTACTGCAAGTACCACAAGGACGATGGTCATGACACAGAAGATTGCTGGCATTTGAAAAAGGACATTGAGAAGCTGATGAGCCGAGGGCACGCCAGGAATCAGGCCGACGAGCCGGCCCACGGAGAAGGGACCTCCGCACAGCCAGACAAGGGGAAGAAGATCAACACCATCCAAGGCCCCCTCCGCATCATAGAGTGAGCGGGCGACGTCTCTCCCCCCGGAAGCGGCCTAGTATGAGGGAGTTATCTAATTTTACATCCCTCTGTCTAGCTTCATTTCTTTTTTTTTCCATTTCCTCCAAATGTACCGGTCCGGCAGGACTCTTGAGAGTACAAATGCATCCCTTTTTGTTATCTTCATTTAAAACCCCGATGGAGTTGACATGACACCAATAGCATGAAAGGTTGGGGACCCGCCGCCTCACTGGAGGAGGAAGAGGAGCTTTGCCCTCGCCGACCGACTCCAGCGCCCATAAGACCGGGGGCAATTCCCCCAGCAGGCACGGACGCCGACCGGTCCTAAGCCGAGGAGCTTAGCCCTCGTCGACCGACACCAGCGCTCATAAGTCTGGGGGCAATTCCCCCAGCAGACACGGACGCTGAACGGTCCTAAGCCGAGGAGCTTTGCCCTCGCTGACCGACACCTGCGCCCCTAAGTCTGGGGAGAATCCCCCCAAGACCGGTCCTAAGCCGAGGAGCTTAGCCCTCGCCGACCGACACCAGCGCTCATAAGTCTGGGGGCAATTCCCCCAGCAGACACGGACGCCGACCGGCTCCTAAGCCGAGGAGCTTTGCCCTCGCTGACCGACTCCTGCGCCCCTAAGTCTGGGGAGGATCCCCCCAGCCAACGCCGGCTTCGTCCATTCCTAAGCCAAGAACAAGGCGACAACGCAAAGTACACAAGAAGTCCAAGTTAGTCGATTTCGTTTATAATAGCTAACCAGAATACAAAAATGCGTCTTATTTACAGGGGAGCAAGGCGAAGGAAACACCCTACAAACAATCTACTTGCGACGAATGACAGAGTTCTTCGCCTACAAAAGCTAGATCGACACCGACAGAGCAAAATTGGTTGACAAAAGACCCGAAGTAGGTAGCCCAAGCTAGCAGCCATGCAACCAGCAATTATTGGCCATGGAGCCGATAACGAAGCCGAAGGAGATAGCGGGGGCCAGGGATCCATTTCAAGTAGACTGGCCCAAAGCGAAGCGAATGCTTAAAAATTTGAGGATAAGGCCGGGAGGGACGGCTTAGGGAGATCGAGCTCGGGAGGACACATCCTCGGGCACTTCGCTCTGCTCGGAGCGAGGGGGATCGACCGGTGGTGGGGCTTGCCGAACACGCTCCGCACATTCCCGGAAAGAAGACTGGACGACTTCGACGATCCGAGGGGCGATGAGGTCTTCATACTTACTGAAAGCCCCCCTGAGAACCTCGAAGATCCTCTTCCCCAGGGTCTCGACGACGCCCTTCTCCACCTCCTCTGCAAGCCGCACCACCTGGCGCCGATCCGACAGTTCCCTCTGAAGCTCCTCCCTCTCCAGGCGGAACGACTCCGCCGCTTCCTCAGCCGACTGATGAGCATCCTCCAGCTTTCCCTGGAGGTCACCCACTTGTCCCTCCAACTCGGCCACACGGAGGTTGAGACGCCGAGACTCCATCTGGGCCTCCGTCATAGCCACCTCGGCCGCCCCGGCCCGCTCTTGAGCCCTCATGGAGGACTCCTCCAGCTCCCTCAAGCGGACGGCTCGACACTGCAACTCCACAGCGAGCGCTGAACCCTGAAAAGACGAGACATGGGCTAAGAAGAGAATAAAGAGAAAGAGAGGATAGCAAGATAACCGAACCTGTTGAAGGATCCAGACCAAGGAATCCGACATCTTGTCGACCGGGATCTTCTTGAGGAGGCTGCGGTCCCGGGGAGGGACGGAGACCTCGGCAACCTGCTGGGCCAGGGCTCGGTCAACAAACATCGAACTCCCAGGGACGACGATCGAAGCCAAGTCGCTCGCCAACAAGGCCCCGACCCCTGGTGATACGGGCGAAGACGCTACGAGGGGGGTGGCCGGCAAAGCTATCGAAGGATCCCCGGCGGACGCCACGGGAAGCGCGGAACCTTTCGGACCGGAGGGATCCACGTCCTCCTTCCTCTTCTTTCCACCGTGGGGCTCCGAAGGCGCCGGAGGGGAACGCTTCCGCCTCGCACCATCCTCACCCCCCTGAAGGGGATCGCCAGAAGAAGAGGCGGGAGGCGCGGCCACCACCTTGCACACGGGAGGCTCGGCTCGGCGCACTTCCTCCTCAACGGTCCTCCGAGGCGCCCTTCCAGAGGTACTACCTCGGCTCCGAGCGGCTCCACGACGGATCAGCTCATCGACGTCACGGACGAATTCACGGCCAGCCATCCCTGCAAAGGAGACCGAAATCAGGATGAGTCATAGGGCGATCCGGGGATGAAAAAGCGACCTACCCGGAGACCACAAGACGGCCTTCAGGAGTAGGTCGTCCAACAAAGACCAGATGGGCTTCGTTTCCAAAGGAAGAGCCAACAGAAGCGCAGCGGCTGCCCGGTCGGCGTCTGAGAGAACTAACAACGGGCGAGGATGGACAGAACTGCCCCAGCTTGTTAGAATCTGGGCCTCCCCCAAGAAGACCACGAAAACATAATCCGAGTTCCAATCCCCTGACCAGCGGGGTAACCCGATCAGGCATTCCCTCCTCGAACGAGCTCGGAGTAGCAGCCATGACCTCGGACCGACCGTCTGGACCTGGTAAAAGTGGAAGAGAAGGGGGAGAGTCGGCTCCAGACCACGGGGAACAGCAGAGCGTTACGAAGACCGTCAGTATCGCGATCGAACACGGGGTGAACTGACACAGGGACACTGTGAAATGTTCCATGACCTGGATGAAGAAGGGATGGAGCGGGAAGCGAAGACCCAGGCGGAACATCTCGACGTAGACGCCGACCTCATTGCTCCTCGGAAGGCAAATCCGCTCGTCGACAAATGGAACCCGAACCTCGTATGGGAAGCAGAGATATCTCTCCTGGATCTCCGCGGCCACCGAAGGAGGGGTCCTCGACGACGTACGGAGGACAACCAGGGGCACATTAAGCCGTACGGCAGCCGACGCCACGTCATCACGGGCGTAGTCTGGAAAAAGTTTCTCCTTCCCCTTATCCTGAAAAGAACGACTCCCGGCGGGGGAACCTGATCCCCCTAGCCGGGGCTCACCCTGCCTGGACTCCGAAGGATCCCTTGCCCTTTGACCAGAACCGCCTATCCTAAGGGCAGCCATGAGATGAAAAGCGAGAGAGGAATTACCTTTTTTTGACTGGTCTGGAGAAGGCAAGGAAGCGAAGGCGACGGGAAACTCCGAGTTGAGGAAAGCTTTGAATACCGGGAGAAGCAAAAGAGAAGTGGAGATCAACGCGGCTGAGGATTTTATATACCGGGCGCAGGGGTGAATTCGAAGCGGCTGACAAGAACGCGCGGCAGGCTTCGAAGAACTGGCGGCGTTTCGAAACCGGCGCCAGGGGAAGTCCAATCGATCCGCCTCATCATGACCTACATTTATGACCACGCCTCGGGGCTGAAGCGCCACTCGGAACCCCAGGAGGCGGAGCGGTTATACCAAGCTAGCCGAGGCCGATCGATCCCACCGGTGGCGACGCCCGAACCCCTCAGCTTCTCAACTGAAGACGGCCCCGCGAACGGAGGGGGTAAGTTTGCAGCCACACGTGGCGGCATCAGAGGACCAACGGCGCTTCGGAGCCCGCGCCTTAAAAATATCGAACGGGCCCACCCATGATGACGACTAATAAATGAGTCGGCATCGACTGGCGAGCTTGTCAAAATCGGCAGAGGTCACATCGGCCGAGCCGAACAGGCCGAAGCCGATCAACTCGACCGATGGGGGGCAATTGTTACGCCTATTTGACCGAGACCCCAAAAGACACGAGCCCAGGAGCCCGACTACTGGTCGAAGGCCCACCTGCAACCTCAAGCCCATTCAACAAAAGCCCTGTAAGGGATCTTCTCGAATGTCGATCCGACCCGGCCCCGATAACCCGCTGGACACTCACCCACTCCTGCGAAAACCGTTCCCCGGAACGCGCGACCACTAAATGGTGGTAATGGGGAGGTGCTGGAATGGCGAAGAGAGCGGCGGCGAGGGGGCAGATTGATGGGGCAGGATCGAGGGCGGGTGTGGGACGTGGGCCAGAGGGCAATCACGCAGGGATCTCTACAAAAGGACTCGGAGGACGACGAAGAAGGGGACCGCATCTCAGGTAACAAAACCTAAGGTACTCCATCAACAACCTCGTTCCCCCAATTCATCTCCTTCCTCCCCCGCTCGCGCCGAGAGACGCCGTTACGATCTCCTCACGAGTCGAACCGTCTCCGCCGGGCCTCCTTTCTCAGATCACTATCTGACTTAGGCATCGGAGGGGATTTGGCCGGAACCAAGGTCCGGCCCCCCTGACGAGCGTTCTCGTCTACGCAGGTGGACAGCAGATCAACGGGCCGAGGCTACCCCTCGCCCCTCTCCGACCACTCGTCCGACTGGATAGTGAGGCTTCCCCCCATCGTCAACCTGCCGAGGCCGAGCACGCCCCACCGAGGCCGATTTGCAAGTTTAATTTTAATTGGACAATTTTATTTCCATTACACTATTCACCCCCCCTTAGTATGTGTTGTTAGTATTGCAAGGGTAAGGCGATCCTTACAACTTCTATACTATACTATACCACTGTACACTTGCTGTGAGTTGCGCTTCCGGATGTAAATCCAGAGCCAAACAAGTTTTTGGCGCCATTGCCGGGGATGCAATCGTTTGTTTTAGTTTAAAGTCGGAGAGTGCTGGTTCCACACACAATCTAGCCTCCATACTTATTTTTATTTTTATTTCCTTATTAACGTATTTCTCTTCTGCTAACGAGTTCTACAGTTTTCTTTGAGATCTTCTATTTTGCATGCAAACGCATCTACAAGGTGTAGAAAATCTCATTCCCTTTAATCCAGAAATAGAAGCAACCACACGTCGGCTCAGAGCAGAGAGAAGAAGAAAGTTAGAACATGGTACCATGGCTGAAACTCGAGAAGGCAATGATCCACCTCCACATCCAAAGCCCAGACTGATCCGAGATTACATGAAGCCCGGTACCATATTGTCTTTCTCCGTGACCATGCCCACGATCCGTCAAGGGAATTTTGAGTTGAAGACGTGACTTATTTTGTAGATGCAGCAGGCCTGCTTCCATGGGATGCCATATGAGAGCCTAACCACCATATGGATGCATTCTTGGTGAAGTGCGCCACATTCTAGATAAATGATATCAGCAATGATGTGATTAGGCTTCGGCTCTTCCCAGTCACCCTGAAGGAGAAGGCTCACTATTGGCTAAAGTCTCATGGGGCCAACACATTCACGACTTGGGAACAGCTAGCTCAGGCCTTTGTCACCAAGTAAATTCCCCCTTCGAAGATTATCCGTCTTTGGAATCAAATCACGTCCTTCAGACATGGAGGACATGAGACACTTTATGAAGCTTGGGAGCACTTCAAAGGCCTTCAGCATTAGTGCATGCACCATCACATTTAGGATTAGCACTTAGTCTTGGTGTTCTACAATGGGCTGTGCCTGGTCACTAGGATGATCGTCGACGCAATGGCGAATGGTGCTATTATGGGAAAGGATCCGGCCGAAGACATAGAGATTCTAGAGGATATGGCGGTCGATAATCAGCATTGGGTAGATGACAGGTCTGCCTCTACCATTGTCAAGCCCTCAGGAGGAGGAAAATTGGAAGTTAGCAAGGCAACGAACTTTGACGGCCATCTCGACTCCCTCACACAGCCAATGGCCCGAATGGAGCATAAGCTCCCTGCTAGGCCCAGTTCACCTCCAGTCACAGTATATGCCACTTGTGAGAAGTGCGTCGAGCAAGGATTCCACGGCAGAAGTTGCTCCTACAACACCCCTCCTGCAGCAACCGATGAGGTCAATTATACATCTGACGAGATGGGAGGAAATATGAATGCTTTTGGAAATCCAGCTTGGAAGAACCATCCCAGGTTTAAATACGGGAACAATAGTGGAGCTCAGCAACAGCCCCACCACCTGTAGCAATAGTAGTACCCCCACCAATAACAACAGCAGGGTGGGCAAAGACCATTTGCCCCTATAGACCACCTGGGAACCAGCAACGTCAGCAGCCCCTGCCTTCACCACAGCCCACTCAGCAGAATACCTCATTGGAAACCACTCTGGAGAGGTTCATGGAAAGCCCGATGAGATTCAACAGTGATATAACGACTGGCAGAAGGAGCTTCCACACTACAGTGGAGCAACTTACGCAACAAGTGAGCCCACTTGCAAAGGCTCATAGTAAGCTTCTCGCCCAACCGGAGAAGAATCCAAGGAAAATTCCGTGTTCCATCACTACACAGAATGGTTTATCGACGATGGACACAGAGCCTCTAGTGATGACTCCAGCCGCTCCGGTACCAGAGGAGAAGATATTGGATCTCCTGGCACACCAAATACATTAGAGGGGGGTGATAGCGTATATCATGAAGAAATTGCAAAATTAAAAGTAACTAAAAATTGCGATTAAAGTGTGGAAATAAATAACACAGTCCAGAGAATAGCAAACGCAAACACAAAGATTTATCTTAGTTCAGATCCTTGTGATCCTACGTCCAGTCCTTTACCCCGTAGGGATTTCAATCCACTATAATACTTTCTCCCAGCAAGCAATCAAAATACAAAGATGCCAACACTCCCCGTGTTGCAAAATTATACAATCTCTACAACAAGAGATTTACCAAATAAAGAAAAAAAGAGTATGAAACAATATCACATATAGCCTTGATAATGTAGGAATTATAGTGCAAGCTTGGTGATGGAATCTCCAAGGTTCTTGATATGATTTGTGTAGAACAATCTTGGAAATTGGACTTCTAAAGGGGCAAAATTTATGTAGAGGTTCCTCTATGAAAATTTGAAAATCACTCACTTTCTTGAGAGAGAAAATAAACTTAAGAAAAGAGAGTGTGTGTGAATTTTTGTGTTTTTAGACAGGGGTCAGAGGGTCTATTTATAGCCCAAAAAGTTAGTTTTCGAACGTTTAACAACTATCTAAATTTTCAAAAATTTCTGAGAAATTTTTGTCAAAATTAGTCGACTAATGGATGACATTAGTCGACTAATTGTGTCAATAATTGGAATTTTTTGATTGTTGAGTCAACCTTTCACAAAAGGACACTAAGAACTGCCAGAAACTAACAAACAGTCAATTTTTTGTCCATTTGTGGTAGTTTTAACACCCTTGGGTGGTTATAGAAGTTGCATATTAAATTAGAAAAAGTTGATGGTAGAATAACTAATTTAATAACTGACAGATAGACTAACAACTTCTATTGTTCGACTAAAAATTTGAAATTAAGGAATTTGAAAAATAATGAACCCGATGACCTAAAAATAAGGTTGGAAATTTTTTTGCAATTTTCTGAATATTTAAATAATTAAAATGGTCGACTAATTTGGTCATTGAGTTCATTTTTTGAGGACTGACCCTAAACAACTAAGATAGATCAACATCAAGGTTTTTACATTCTAAGTATATGCAAGATAAAAAATAAAGATCACATCTCATATTACATGGTACAAAATCTCATCGATATGTTTCATCTTGTAGTGGATGCTTCTTGCAATATGTAGCCTTGATGATTGTCTTATCTGAAATGTGTAATAGTTGAGCAATAAAATCTGCATAGATAACGTTAGTACACATGGAATAATATGCTTGTATCATCAAAACCTTATGAGGAGTTGTGAGTTTCCAACATTCTCCCCCTTTTTGATGATTTTACAAACATTGAATATAATATAAGAAATTATAAAAATTATTACTCCCCCTACATATTGGCATATATGCAATCTATTATACATTTGAGAGCATTTTTTGAATTTTTTCCTACTGGGACAACCTGACTATGACATAGATGATGACTAGGACATGGTGACTAGGATTAAGATAAGGTGTTGCGAAAATTTGGGCGGAATTTTTGAATTCTAGGGAAAAACCTTTGGTGGAAAAACTTAATTTTTTTAATTTGTTGTGTAATAAAAAGCTAGGGGGAACTGTGACCTCGGGCCGCCCCATCTTTGCTCTCTCTGTCTCTCCCCCCAAACAAATAAGTCGCATGAATCTAAGGGGAAAAAATTCTAAAATGGGAGGGGGAAACGTCTAAAAATCTAAAAAACACCTCTCCCCAAGCTTTGCTCTCTCTTCTTTCTTCAATTACATGTGCAAATTTGGAGAACACATTGGGAAAAAAAATCTTAAAAGGTAAAATTTCAATCTACTTCTCTGATCAAAATTCAATTTTGGCCCCTAAAATTCATATCGGTTTGACAAATCCAGTCTACTTCTCCGTCGATCTGATTACATGATCTGATTACATGTATAATAAATTATGCAATTAGGGTTCCCCCCAATTTCGTACTTTGCACCTTCTTGCTGTGTTATGGATCTTCATTTTTTTAGATGATGGCATCGAAGCTTGCCCCGCTTCAATCCAAGACTTGCCAGGTGTCAAAATTCGTGGCAAAGCACTGGAGGCTAACATCATCGATCTGCCCACCGTCAAAAAATGCCAGGATCTCTTGAATGCCAGGATCTCTTGAAGATGCTCTTTTACTCTCGCCTCGCGGGTAATAACATTGTCCTGTTGTTGCTAACTTCTTTTTTGTGCTCATTTTGGTAGTATAATTTTCCATTTGTGTCAGTTTCATGGTTCATATACTAAGATTCCTGTTTCTGCTTATCATTCAGTCCTGCTGTTTCTAACATCTTTTTTGCGCTCATTTTGGTATCATAATTATACAATCGGGTCAGTTCCTATTTCAGCTTATCCTTCAAATGGAATGATGAATTAATGAGGAATAAAAACATATTCAAATAGTATATATGATATAGTATGCGTAGGTCTAATGTGGGGGATTGATTAGATAAGGTTCATGCATTTCAAATTGAGGTCCTTTTCTCATCCTCCTATTCTTGCCAAGATTTTGGGCTTTCAAAATAGAATGCAAATTTCATTTGGTTGCAATTTTCTAATTTGGGGCACTGATTAGATAAGGTTTGTGCATTTCAATATAAGGATGTTGATCTAATCTTATTGCTGTTGTACTCTTTTTTACTGTCTTAAAAAATGTTTTCAAGTTGATAGCTGTTGGATCAAGCTGGCATTTTGGAAGCAGACCTACTAAACATATTAAATTTGTTATCAAAAAATTATCAGCACCAATGGTGGACAGAACTGCATGTTGTGAGCCAAGAATATTGGGAACAAATTTCTTTAGTTGATAATTCTAAATCTGTTCTTTCTTTTTAGTATGCGAGCAAGAAATAATGGACTACATGAAATGAAGCAAAAAATTTAGCATAGAATTCCAAGGTTTTATGGTATGATTCCCTACCATCTTCCTCAATAGTTTGATAGAGTTTTTTTTGCTCCCAACCGAATTCAGCCCATGTATTGTATAAATGATCATCTGTTCCTGCAAACAAAAGCTGTTTGAAAGACATGGTCTGAATTCAGTTGGATTCAGTTGGGAGCCAAAAATGTATGGCTTTGCTTAGTTTCTTGGACTTTCCGAATGATTAAGATTTATATTAAAGATTCTTTTGACATGAAATTTCTTCATATGATGTATGCATGCCCATTCTCAAATTTTAATCTACTTTGTAGCTCAGCAGCATAATTTTTGCTTATATATGCGGTCTTCATCTCAAGGCTTGAAATTGAGGGCAGTGGGAAAATATGGAAGCAGGATTAGGGCTATGGTAAGCTTCCTGGGCATAATATTAAGTGGGTATAAAATTCCATAGTGAATGTATTTGAAATTAGGGCTACGAGGTGAATGTATGGTGAATGTATTTGAAAGTGGGTATACTCAATTTAAGTGGTCTCTCATTTGTTTATATGAAATTAGGGCTACAATATAATTTCAACCAATTATGTATTTGATTCAAACAGTAGCCCAGAGAAGGGCATCGACCTCAACTGTTAATCAATCGAATTTGACGATGTCCCATATCACATCCATTGAAAGCTCAAATCTTTCGTAGTTCTGTACTTTAATTCTATTAATTGAAGGTAAGAATAGTTTTTTGTGCGCAAGTGATGTTGTTGTCAGATTTAGAGTTGGATTTTGGCATTAGAACTCTTATTCGCAATTGAAATATTTATGTTGCACTAGGTTAGTATGAACTACCTCTCAACATTTGTGGCATCTTCCACTCTGCGATCTTACTCGCTTCGGTTCGTTGGACAAAGGTGACACTTTTTAAATGTTTTCGAGTTTTAATTTCAATTTCTTTACTACAATATTACATCAAAATTTAGTTTTCAATTTCAGTTGTATGTTATCGTCGAGATTTCTGAGAATGGTTGAAATTGACTGCCATTTGCTAAGTGATGTGCACGAGTTGTCGTGGTTTTGTTTAGAAATCTATGATTTTATCTATCTGGTATTTGAAGAAATGTACTTTGAAGTTATTTTATTTTATTTGGTGTTGTTTGGATCAATTATGTGACTTAGGCCTCGAATGATATACAATTGGTGAATTCTGTTGGAATTGATGATCAGGAACTTTGATGGGTTCCTACTAAACATAGTTAAAAGATATTAATTATGTGCGTCCCATGTTTTGTATCATTGTTGAATCGAATTAACTAGCTAGCTACCGCTATATGGCTGCATCTTTGTCTTGTCGTATCTACTACCATGGGCCCTAAAAGACATTACATGCAGCAAATGTAAATTTTAATTTTTGGGAACTAAATCTAGAAGTAACCAAATTTTATTGCAAAGAAGCAATTTAAACAGGGATATGTTATTGAAAATACATTGCCTATTATATAACATTTTTTTATTTGTTGAATGTTAATAGGGATGTAGTTAGGGACTTATGAGCCAACTAACACCAACTTGCAAGGAAACAAAAGGCTTCCTATGTAATATTTGATGCACCATCCCTTATACTAAAAGAATAAGATTACTAATATGCATGTGTCTGTTATTAATGATTACTGTTGTATTTTTCCATCTCCGTGCTTAAGGAGAATCTACGACAAGGATTCCATATAATTTTCAATGAGCTAGAATTTGAATCAGTAATGGAATGATAATTTTAACTATAAGCGATTATATTGAAGACAGATTTATTATTGATAGAGTAAACAAACTTGGACAATAAAATTTGACAAATGTGGAGAAGGATGTCGGTAAAAGTGCAAAGGTAAACATATATGGAGAATAAAATTTGACAAAAGCGGAGAAGGATGTGGGTAAAAGTGCAAAGGAAATATATAAAATTTGGATGTGACACATATTTGAAAGTTAGAAGCAGATTTTAAATTGGGATGGTTATTATTGATCTGGATCTTTGGAATACATAATGAAAAATGGAATACATAATGGAAATTTTAAATTGGAATATTTGGATTCAAATTCCTTTATTTGCACTTGAATATAATTTTCTTTTATTGGTTGGACATATTATATGATTAGATGTTTTATTCTTTCTATATTTACTGCTAATGTCACCAAATGGTGCCATGCCTCCAAAATGCAGTCAGATCGAAGCAAACAGGTGCAAACAGATCGAAGCATGATGCAAAAGAGAGGCCAGGTTTTGTAGAATCCTAATTGCACTTTAGAAAGATAACGAGGTTAAGTTTCCCATCAACAAAAAGATAATCAAGGCAATTTTGTTCTCATTTTTCCTGCCCAAGTTGAAAATCTATCGAACTTTGTTAGTTACAGCTTCATAAATTTTTCTGGTGGTTCATCTGCGGCGTTGACTCCTATGGGATTCTTGATGGTCACATCAAAGACACCGATGTCAGCTTCGTCATCGCCGCAGGTCCCAAGCACTAGCCTTAGCCATAATTTTTAGTGTCAATTGGATCTTTATATTCTGATCGTATAGCTGATTTCTTCATGTTGGAGAAAATCTACAGTGGGAAAGTGTACGTAGGGATTTGAATCCCACACCCTGACACTAGCTCTCAGCAGCACATTAAGATTGTTTTGGTTACCAAAAGGTCATCTAAGTTTTGAATTGTAGCTAAGGTATATTTTTATTGTTTTGATATGGGATTAATCAGATTTTTTATTTTTTATTTTTATTTTTTTGGGAAATGATATTTTTTGCAGTTAGGAGAATTTCCGTGTTGTTGACGATGGTAAAGATTGGAGGTAAATTTGTAGTAAAGATGGAAAATACTTGGAGTCTCATCCTGACCTTGTAAGCATTTCTAAATTTTTGATTATTTTTTTGATTTCATCATCAAGATTTAAATTTTCCAATTGGCACATTGATTAACCTTTTTTGATTTATTTTACTTATAATTTTATAAGTTGGAGTCAGGAGCTTTGTAGTTTAGCCGCTCAATTGTAAAATAATGCATAATTTCTGTTGTTCTATTAGTTTATGTAGATGCGTCATATTTCAAAATAATCTGTTGCCTAAAGTGGCATCTCATATGTAAATCCATTCCCACAAAGTATTTGAATTTCCGTTCTTTTCCAAGAATTGTGCATTGGTTTAAAGTTGCTATCTTTTGTGCATCAGCTATATTTTATTTTAATTTGATTTTTGTAGTTGCCAGGGAGTTGGTCTACAATGGTTCCAATGTGGTAAGTTTCCTTTATTTCTTGCTGATTTTAAAATATAATTTTTGGTGGATTTACAAAAAATATTAGACTGCATGATTTAAAAAAAGTCAAATTGGTATACGCAACGACGGGAAGCTGCATGTGGTTTCTCATGTGGATCTTATTTTTCATTGATGATATATTAACTAACTGTTGATAATTTATTGGGGTATGAAGGAATTATTCTTAAATTTTGTGTAATTTTATTCTAAACTTGCCAAACAAATGTGCATCTTTCATCCCTTAGCTATGTCATTAAAGTGATATTTTGTTGATTTTAAGCTGGTGATTTGCTTAATCATAGTTGAAACTTGAGAGACTATCAGAAGGAAAGAAAGGCATCCTATGGTAATATGGATAAATTCATTATTGAATCTCTTACTACTTAGGGTTTAGGGTGAAGAGACACATTTCCAATAATGACCTCCTCCTAAATCATATGTCAATTGCTATGATTTCTGATCTGAACTGAATAGTATTTTATCAGTATTTTGATGCTTTGAGATGTTCTTCTAAGTACTACACATTTTTCATGTACTTGAACATGAATCATTCAATCTTCTTTACCGCTCTTTTCATGTTATTCATCCATTTTTACATTCAACCTTCATGAAGAAAGTAGAGAAGTGGTCAAGTTGAAAAGAAAATGAAGCATGTTAGGCTAATTAATGTTTGTTCCAAAATTCTTTTTCTGTTTCTTTTAGTTTGTACAGAACCAAGATTGTATCTTTGTCACATGCGAATTGATGCGTAAGTATTATCTTCATATCGAGGTTTTGTTGAATACTAAGGAGGTGTATGTTTCTCTGAGAATGTGAGCTTCTTCTTGATATTACTGTTTAAAATCACTTATGGTTTCAGCCATGTCTGCTATTCTCACCTTCTTATGATGCTGTTATCAAAATGCTTTGCAATAGAAGACATCTTTCCTTTGACTGCATACATCTCTTCCTCTTGGCAACAGTTGTTACTCATTGGATACCTTAGTTTATGTTTTATGTTAATATCTCTACCATGTTTTTCCCAAACACGCATGGATGAAATTGCCCAGAAGATTAACATAAAACATAAACTTTTGGTTTAGCTGATTCATTCAATCGAATAATCGATTGCTTCGGAGGGGTAGCCAAGATAACAAAGTTGATCTCGCCCAGTAGTGCATTATTAGATTACACTGGGTTGAAGCAACTTGTGCAAGAAAAGGTTCTGAAAGAAAGCCTCCATTTTTCTTTTATATGCTTAACACATGGACTCTTCGTCCTCACTTCGATCGCAATATCGTATTCATCTTCTGCCTTGTTGCTAATACCTTCCCCATCTCTATTTGAGACAAATAGGGTTTTCACACAAACGCCTTGTCTCGCCTCTCCGAATCCGAAACCTCGACTTTCCTTGTTCATTCACATGCCCGGTCTGGTTCACCTTACCAGCTGGCTTAGATGAGTACAGTTCACTGATTTGAATCAAGCAAGATTTGGTATATGTGGTTCCATCGATCTGTAGTTGGTCTGGGCCCTCTGTTCTTGTAGGTGGAAGCATGCTCCCCATGTAGTTTTCTTCGTTCCCGTGTAATCAGGTGCGAGTGTAACGAGTTTATTTGAAATAAGTCCAATGAGATGATACGAAAACAAAGAGTGAAAAGCTTGCTCATCAGAAGGATAAGCAAGGTTTAATGAATTATCCTAGCAAGGCGACTACATGGTCTAAGCTATTCTAATAGCTAAGAAGTTAGACTAGTGCTTAACTGAGATCATCATAAATTATTGAAGTATGTTGTTCACGATACATAAAATATTCAGCCAAAGTCGCTCCTATATAAGGAGCAAGGTATTGCAATGTAGCAGGTGAGTCCGTCGTTTCGGCTACCACAATAGTGTATTCCATTGCCCCTCGCTCCGGGAAAGTGTACATTAGCTTAGATGCAGGTGTATCCACATTTCTACTGGGTCAATTGGATCTAAAATGCTTTTGCCTCTGACGCTGATCCATTGGATGCTGCTGAAACTCCCTTTGCTACTTTTTTCTGGGTCGATGGTGAAGCTTCTGCATACTTAATTGCATTGAGGTAATGATAGCACATTGAAATTGGAGACTGAGCACAAAAATTAAGGCGTCTTATCGAGAGTTCTTACTAGCTGGACCCCTACCTCCTCGATTGAAGAAGGGTTGATGCTTAAGGAAAAAGAGAGTTGACTCTGACCGTTGGTCACACTCTACAGGAAAAATGATTAGAATTTAAGCTTCACAATTGGGAGTTCTTTTTTCGCTAACAGTGATTCCGAAATTGGATTAGCAAAGAAAGGGGACAAAGCACATTAAATTCATTGATTCATACCAACCTTTAAAACATAAACTCATTGTTTCTGGTAACCAACATTACATGGATGAAATTGCCCTGAAGATTGATGCAAGGGATGCTTCTCAACTTTTGGTTTCAAGGTTGGTATGAATCATTGAATTTAATGTGCTTTGTGTTTCCTTTAAATTTTTTTTGTTACATTATTTGTTCGCAACATGCTGAAGCAATGTCTGTTTTTCCAGGACAGTTGGCTCTGAGATGAAGCTATACTTTTCAGTCCCGCAAGCTGCTCTTGCATTTTTAAATTCATCTGCAGATTTACATCCCAACGGAGATGGAAATGCCATTTCAGAATCACTACTAAATAGTAGAGCCTTTTATCTGTCAGGTCAAGCTATCTATGGCGATGCCATATTGGCTAATGTTGGATACCCATGGAGGTCTGCAGACCTCTTTCACGAAGAAGTATCTTTGTGTACATATTACAGGTCTGTTGCGGCTTTGTTGGTGCTTACTTTGTATTTAACATTTTTTTGTAAAGGTCTAACATAAATTATGAGAAAAAATTCTTTGAGATAAAATTTGGAGTGAAATCTCTTCCTTAGTGATGTTACCGCTTTGTATAGTTTCTCTTATGCAAATGTAGTACGTAGTAGTTTCTGTTATGCAAATGTAGTCGGCAGAATTTGTATAATAGAATTGGACCATGTCAACTAAAATAGTATCTTCAGAAAACTTTTTAATCCATTGGCTATGCCAGCTTGTGGCTAATTGTTGTGATCTGGGTTGAAAACATGTACCTAAGTTCTTTGTTTGAATTCCTTGTGCTACGATGCTACACTGATAATGTCTTTCGCTTTCAGTGTCTTTCTATTGGATGGTTGGTTGTATGTTAATTTTTTATTCAGTGTTTATTTGACAGTTGTCATGGTCATGTAGTATTTAGGTTATTTCAGCAACGAAGTATATTGTTAATGTGATCATCTTATATTATATGCTTAATTGAGAATTTATGCAATTCTTTATGTTCTGTTTTTAACACACTTTTGCTTTTCAGAATGCTTCTTAGTAAGGTACCTGATGGGCACTACAAACTACACAGAGAGGCAATACTTGCAGCTGAGCTGCCTACTGCATTTACTGCATGCTCAAACTGGAAGGCCCCTCTCCCAGTGGACCTTCTCTGTGTGTTTTGCCGCCTGCATCGGCTTCTAGAGCCCATTTTCTCTGTGAAGGTTATTGATTCTTCAGAAACACTTAAAACAGAAGCTTGCAAGAAGATTAAGCTGCCAATGATAGCTAGAGACACTGGACATATACCAGCAGCCAGTGGCAAAAACTTGGACAAGCTAATTACTTTCAAATGTGAAGTGAAAATATTGTCAAGGAGACACGATATATTACTTGAATGCTCATTGGATAATGCTTACAAAAAGGAGTCTGATGCTATCCAGAATGTTGCACTAAAAGTTCGTTCTTGGTTTAACAAGTATTTTAAGTAGTTAGACATGCCCACAGAGAATGGCGGAGCAATGGCGGAGCAATGGCGGAATAGAAGAAGGTACACAAGGCTTTGTAGGAGCTTCTGTTTGAATACCATTCTTTGTAGGAATGAATTTCGTAGAATTTGAATAATATTTTTTGCAAGAGCTTTTGTTTTCAAAGCTTCTATTTTCAAAACATTCTCTGTAGGAATAAAATTGTAGTCAGGTGAAATTTGCCTAACGTTAGATGAAGCATGTTGTATAAAATCAGCTACTAGACATCGGGTATATTTTCTGTTTTTAGCCTTAAGGTAGTTTGTGCTAATATTAAGAAGTTGAAATGTAACTCATCTAATTCAGATGGTACCCAGAATGAGATGGGCTTCTGCTGAACTGTTACTAGAAATGGTTCTTTGCTTCCCTCGATTTGTGCAGCCCCTCCCCTCAATGGATTCTGAGCAAAGCAAACAAAAATCCCATTTCATTGTGTTTTCCCTTTAGTTAGAATTGCTCTACTGTCTTGATACAATATGTTTCTAATTTTTCGATTTTTTGCAGCTTCTCTCCGTGATGGATTTTGAGCAAAGCTTACAAAAAAGCCAACAAAAAATCCAACAAAAAAACCAAGGCAATCACAACAAGAGTCAAAGAATGATGCATCAAAAGACCAACAATGGTGCCAAGCATTACTAGATCTGCTCGGTGTGCGACTCAGCTAGGCCACCGTCGCCACCTCTTTCATTGGCAGTATTCTGATCATGAATTCTTTGGCACGATTATGATTTTCTGTAAGTGTAATATAACTTTCTGTATAAAATTCTTTGGTTATTTGGTAATTTTATTGGATTCTAATATTCATTTGATAAGGATTTCACTATATATATATAAGTCTGATCATGATATATCTATAATTCTAATCATGATATATTTTTACATAATAATTGATGTATACATAATAATAAGAATTATTTTCTATGCCTTTTCGTTGACTTCGATGGCAGAATGCTTTAGGAATTTTGGAAAAGTTCAGGAAACTATTTGTAAGGATGTCTTAATCTTTTTTGTATACAGTGAAACAAAATATATACACTTTCAACACATTTTTTGTGCAGGCAAAGTCAAGTCTTTTAGATCAAAAAAGTGTTTCTTGATAACTCTAATAATCTAAACACATACATAACCTTAACAAATTGACATTTGTAAACTAAGTTGTGTACATGATAAAATAAAAATTAAATTTTTTCATGATGTCAAGTCTTCGGTGTTACCTACATGAATCTTTTTTCTGAATTTAGCATACCTTGAGCTATCTCATTAGCATTCTCTGGCATTGGGCTATCTAAAATATCTGAAATGTACTTTGTTAACAAATGCACACAATAGCATTCTAAAATTTTCTTTTTGGTGCTAATTCTTTCTCAGATTTCATGCATGATGCTATGCTGAATGCTTATACTCATTTGATATGGAGTTAGCTGATGGAGACTATACTATTCAATGCATGTATTATCTCAAATGATCATTTTTAAGTAATCCGACTCCTTTTTTGCCACATTGTCACAGTTAGCACGTTCGATATAGTTAGCAGCTCCATAATTACTTCAAAAGTCTATTGTCTTCATACTGCTAGCTCTATAATCAGAAGGATGTTGGATTTTGGATAAATGTTGAAGAACTATATACTATTTTTTTTGTTTTTTGTAATGCAAGCCATGAAAATTATTATTTCAGTTGAAAGCGAACTTTATAAATGTAGTATGAATTCATTAGATGGAAAACTCCAAGTCAATCCCAAAAAGAGCCAAAGAATGCCTTAAAAGGGCCACAATGGTGCCACACATTGCGAGATCCGCTCGGTGTACGACTCATCCAGGACGCCGCCACCCCTTTCATTGGCAGGATCCTGATCATGAATTCATTGGCAGGATTATCTAAGTGTCACATACTGGCATTTGCAGTACATACAATCACAGCTGTCATTGCGCAAGATTCATTGTAGTACATAATAATTTGGAGCCTAATTTTTAGTCCCCCCACAGGAGACCCAAGGCACATGGCATCAGCTGCTCAAAAAATTGTAGGAATGAACTAGTTATATAACTGCATTCATTGTAATAACATTCTTCATAAGCAACACCATTGTTTTGTAAAGATCCAAGGGATCTGATATGCTCAGCTATAATCATAAAAAGATTTGGACGTAACATGGTCTGTTGTTTGAGCAGTCTGTAATCTTACTTAAATTCATTGCCTCTTTGTGATACCGTTCCCTTTTTGTAAAACTGGATATATATATTGTGTGTAATATTTTCTGCTATCAAGATTAATGTTGTTATCATTGTATTATGAGCATCAAATTTGATGGAAGCAAAAGTGGATTTAATTAGAATTTGGATGGTTCAAAGAGCCATGGACAGAAATTTGCTCGGTTTTTCTAGCAGTACACATATCCAATACTCAACCTAGAACCAAACGTATCCACCCAATTAGAAATAAGTCAACATTCATTCGTTCAGGTGAAGAAATATGACCATAATGTTGTGTGTAATATTATCATATAATGGTAGAATCTGTTTCAAGTTTCCATCCTAAAATGATTCAGGTTTTGCTTTTTTTAAAGAATTTCTTACTACCAATACACTAATTAAACGATTTATGATACATCCTGTTTTGATGTTTTCTAACATATTTTGATCTGTGCTATAAGATTTCTCACCTCAAAAGAACATTTGACTTGACTATTATTGCACGAATAAAACAATTTATGATACATTTATTGAAATGCTTATCTTGAATACTGTTATATGAGCTTCAATATTTTTGCCTCACATGAGTCATGTTCATTTTCACTAGGTTTCAAGATTTTTCCCTTAAACGAGAGTCATGTTCAACTTCACTAGAATTCTTGGCACCAATAGATGAAAGATATTTAAACACTGAACCATATAATGTGGGAGTGCCTCTTTTTGAGTTGCTCGAAGATTCTGATGGGGCTGGAGAGTTAGAAATAACAATTATTATGCTTTACTTTTAGGGTGAACTAGGATTTTGGGGGAAATATTTTAAATGAACCATGCCCTATGGGCACACGTTATGACTAGAATATATATATGTAGAAAGTGTTAAGTCTTATGTATATGTTTGAAATAATTTTTTATAATGAATTTGTCACTAATTATTATTATTCATATTAGTAATATGTAGCCTCATTAAATTCATGAAAGTGAAAGTTTGCATGAATTTTTATGAGTGAACGTTTACATGAATTGTTATGAAATTGTTATAAAATTTCTCCTTAATTTCTCCCCCTGTCAAATTAGCAAAAATGGGGTAACTATCTGTGATTAGTCTACTAACTAGAAGCGCTGGTCGACTAATAGTTCAAAAAGACAGTACTACATAAAATAGATTCGAAAGAAAGTAAGGCATACAAACTTCAGTAAATATCATAAGATTACACAGACACGTACTGCATATTAAAAGACAACTACATTCAAAGCAAATACAATCACAAACAACTAAGCCTAAGATTCATTGGTCGACTAACTGATATGTCTTGTTGACCAGAGAGCGAAAGTTTTAGAAACTTGTTAATACTCCGGTGGTGGTGGTGGATATCGAGAACTTGAAGGAGTGTAAGGAGCCCATTGTTCAAGAGTGCTAAGAATCTT
This sequence comes from Scilla litardierei, assembly GCA_030789695.1. Classification (NCBI taxonomy): domain Eukaryota; kingdom Viridiplantae; phylum Streptophyta; class Magnoliopsida; order Asparagales; family Asparagaceae; genus Scilla; species Scilla litardierei. The sequence continues at coordinate 75,710,391 of CM061137.1, forward strand.
TGCTTGAGTTGTTTGCATGTTGTCCATTATGGAATTCATGCGGTCAAAGCGTTCTTCAAAAGCACTAAAATGGGTTTGAACTTCTTCAAAACCAATATTGATGTGGTCAAAACCCGCATTCATGTACTTGCGAAGATGGTTGATTTGTTCTTGAAGCGATGGACAAGGAGGAGGAGGAGCATTTGGATTAACCGTGGTCTTGCGGCGACGTGGAGGTGGTTCTATGGGTTGTTCTTCTTCTTCATCTTGTGGATGGGCCGAAAGTTCCACACAATTTACAACCGAATGGTCAAAGCGTTGAGGGACACCAAAATGTTAGAGGATTTGGGTGATGGTGCAAGGGAGGAAAATATTGTTGATAATAAGTTTAACCAAGACCATCATAATAAGATGAGACCAATTGACCTTAATCCCACCCATAATGGAGTAAATAACCCGACCATGGGTTTCATTGACATAATTAAGGGAACCAACTTTAGGGATGAGATTATATGTTATGATCTTAAGGAGGAAACACGAAATTGGTTTGAGAGCAACCGCGCTCATCCCAACACAAAAATTTGGACTTAGACGGTCAAGAATGTTGGTAGCAACGATCGATGAACTTTTTATTTGATGATAACAAACGTGTGTGAAAGTTTCTAACATGTATGGTAAGTGTTTCAGGAATGTCAAAGCTTGTAAGCAATCAATGGGAAACTTGGTCAATAAGAAGGAGATCAATTGCTACAACTTTTCATTATGGACCAAGTCAAGAGCAAGAGGGACATGGAAGCGATATGATTCCTCTTTGATTGAGTCATATCATTAACCCTAGCCATTGGATCATCCCTAGCCGATTCATCCTAGGCCTTGGAAGTCTCTAGCCGCACAAAACCCTAGGCTTCCTTATATAAGCTGTCATCTAAAGCCAATGAAATAGGTCGGCCAAAATTCCAAGAAGCCTAGTCTCATTCAACATCACACAAGCCGTAGGTCGAACAAAAAAAGAGAGGAAACACAAAAAAAATAAGCCAGCCGCATTTTTTCCATCCTACACAAGTAGAGCCTGCTGCCGTCTTGTTTCTCTCCCAAAAATTATTCCCCAAGAGTTCTTCATGCAAAATCTCATCACCTTCAGGCCGAAAGTCTCAAGAGCCAAAAGGTTAATCCCCAATAGCAGCTCACACTTTCTCCTTTGCAAAAATCCAAAAGCAGCCGAATTTTTCTTTCAATCAAAAAAAACCCATAGCCGCAATCTCAACTCATGGAGCCACAACTTTTGACTATAAAAAACCCCTCTCCCTCCCAAGTTCATGTGTGCCTCACTTGCTGCAACAAAAAATAAAGGCAAGGCCAATCAACAATTCTCCAAGAGCCCATGTTTTTGAACCTGGCCGCAAGTTTTGATTTCTTTTTAAATCCCAAGCATCTTTTTTGATCTCCAGCCGCAGTAAATTTATCACCAAAAATTCCCCAGGCTACCGAAAAGTTTGACCTCAACTTCCCATACAATTGAAAGGGTAGCTGCAAGTTTTAATTAGCAAAAATCCAATAGCTACCGCAAATTTTCAATCAGCACATCTCCAAGGGCAGCCGCAAGTTTTTGTTTGAGGAGAGGAGGAGGCCGCAAGCTTTTGTTAAGAAGGAGGCCGCAAGTTTCCTAGAGGAGCATCCTACACTGTCATGACTTCAGAGGAGACTACTACCTGTCAGATTGATCTGACCACGTGCTGAACGACGGAGACATCAACGCCGTCACAACTGAGTGATTCTAAACTGTAAACTCTATTTTATTTGTGATCGTGGCGTTGTGATCTTTGTAGAACTATGTTATTATTTGTTTGGGGACTTGGCTAGTTGGGGCTAGCCAAGAGAGAGCTTTACTAGTATTGTTATTGTTTGGGCACTTTGCTGAGTGCAGGTACTGAGAGCCAGGTGAGTGTAGAATTGGTGCTCTAGCTACAGGTTGTACCAGTTAACTTTAGTAATCTAGTATTGCTTTTGGGGCTGGACGTAGGTCATGGGTGCGACCGAACCAGGGCATATCGCCTGTGCATGCTGTGATTTCTTTACTATACTCTGTGTTTGATTGATTGTGTTATAACTGCATTTAATTTCTCGTGGGTGGCACGAGAATTTTTAAAAGCCTATTCACCCCCCTCTAGGCTTAGATCCAGATCCAACAAGTAGTATCAGAGCCAGTTTAGAGGATCTAGCCTAGTTGACAATGTCTATTAATATGTCTGATTCTGCTTTTGCTGAGGGTCAATCTATTTCTCATCCCCCTAAGTTCATTGGTGTTGATTTTGCATATTGGAAAACTAGGATGGGGATTTATTTAGCTGCTGTTGATTATGATGTATGGAGAATTGTAGAAAAAGGCTATAAACCTCCCTCCATTACTGTTGCTGATAACGAAATGTTCAATCTAGAAGATAAGTAGGATGACTTTGATAAAAAATGCTTTTCATTGAATAATAAAGCTATGAATGCATTGATTTGCTCTTCAGATAAAGCTAAGTTTAACCATATATCTCAATGTCAAACTATGCAAAAAAATTTGGCATACTCTGGAGGTGACTCACGAGGGAACGTCGCAAGTTAAGGAGTCCAGACTTGCATTACTCAGCACTGAATATGAAAGCTTCTGCATGCTTCCATCTAAGTCAATTAAAGAGAAGTTTGCAAGGTTCACAGACATCGTCTACAAATCCACCTCTCTTGGAAACCCGTACTCGAGTCTGGAGCAAATCAGAAAGATCTTAAGAGCGTTGCCTAGCACCTTCCATCCCAAAATCACAGCTATTCAGGAAGCAAGGGATTTATCGCAGATGAAAGTGGAAGACCTGATAGGGAACCTGATGTCTCATGAGCTCGAGCTGCAGAGCGTTGAAATTAGAGAGAAAGATGAGATCAAGACTTCAAAGGCACTAGCCCTTCAGGCTAAGGATGATGAAGATGGAGATGAGGATGAGGCTTTTTTTGGTGAGAAGCTTCAAGAGATATATCAGAACCGACAATGTAAGATCAGAGATGCTGAAAAGGCTTAATCGCTCTACATCTAATCTAATAATAAATCTTTTGAGCAGAGTACTACTGATCCAGTTATATGTTTTAAATGCAAAAAGCAGGGACATTTTATGAAGCAATGCCCTCAAGGAATGAACAACGCTGCGGGGCAAAAGAGGAAATCTTTGGTGCTCACATGGGATATGGATAGCGACGAAAAATCTCAAGAGGACGTTGCACACTCCTCTCTTTGCCTAATGGGAGAACTAGATGAGATAAAATCCCTAACCAAAGCTGAACTTATGACTATTTGTAAAGAAATGGAAAAGGAAATTCAAAGCTTGGAATCAAATGTAGAGTTACTTGAATCCCTTGTAGAAAAGTTTAAGTGCGCTAATTTTGAATTGCAACAAGACAATTATAATATGCCATTAGAAGTTGATGAAATTAAAGAGAAGCTTGTTGCATATAATTCTACTATTAGCTCTTTGAAAGAGGAAAAATCTTGCATGCCTACTGAAACCGAGTGTCTGAATTGCTCTACTTTGCTTAAAGATATTAGCATGTTTAAAGAAAATATGGGTAAGCTAGAAGTTGAAAATAAATTGCTAAATGAGAAGATTTGCATGCTAATAAATGAAAAAAAAGAGCTAGAAAAGAAGATGGCTAATCTGAAAAAGAGTGAGGAAGAGAACAAATAGGCCTTCATTAGTAAATGTACCATGCTTGTTAATGAGAACACGTTTTTAAAGTCTAAAATATCTGATCTTGAATTGTCTATTAAAAAATTTAGTGTTGGAAAGCATTCATTAGACATTATTCTAGGTAATCAGATACATGGAAATAACAGGCATTGTTTGGGCTATGGAAATAAAATTGATGAAAGGCATCGAATTAATAGAAAGCTTCAAAAAGAAATTGGTGTAGGAAGAAGCATGTTTGCTAAATGTTATACATGTGGTGGTGTTGGTCATGCTTATTATAATTGCAAGTACAGAAATACCAACATCAAATTTAAGCAAATTTGGGTTCCAAAAGGTAAAGTGACTAACACTAGTGGACCTATTTGGATTCCTATGTCACACATATCATGCTCTTCTTATGTGTAGGTACATGGCATGGCTAAGGGACAAAAGTGTCAGTGGTACTTAGACTCTGGCTGCTCAAGATACATGACAAGTGAAAGAGAAAAGTTCCTTAGCCTTGCAAAGCATGAAGTAGGAAGTGTTACTTTAGGGGGATAATGGAAAATGCAAGGTAATTAGTAAAGGTGTTGTAGGTAACGACACTTTTCAGCTTACAGATGTCCTATTGGTTGAAAAGCTTAAACATAACCTCATTTCTATCAGTCAGCTGTGTGACAAAGGTATGAAAGTTGAATTTGATGCAAATCTTTGTAGAATCATTGATACCTCCACATGTGACACTATTATTACTGCAAAAAGGAAGAATAATGTTTATACTCTTATGCTTGAAGAACTGACTGTCTCTAAATGCTTGCTTGTAGGTGAAGAAGAGGCCATACTATGGCATAGAAGATTAGCACATGCAAGCATGAGATTAATAAAGAAGCTGGAAAACAAAAATTTGGTAAGAGGACTACCGCATCAGACTTATGAGAATGGTATGTTGTGCATGGCATGCACCAAAGGTAAGCAAACTAGATCTACTTTCTCTAGCATTAACGAAATTGCCACCACACACTTATTGGAATTAGTGCACATGGATTTATTTGGTCCAACAGACATTGCTACCCTAGGAGGTATAATGTATTATTTAGTATTGGTTGATGATTTCTCTAGATATACAAGGGTATACTTCCTAGCCAAAAAATCAGACTTATTCGATCATTTTCAAAACTTTTGCATACAAGTTTTTAATAAGAAAAATTCTTCCATTGTAAAGATTAGAAGCGATCATGGAGGTGAGTTTGAAAATGCTATTTTTGAAAAATTTTGTTTTGAAAAAGGAATTTTACATGAATTCTCTTCTCCTAGAACACCTCAACAAAATGGGGTGGTCGAAAGAAAGAATCACACATTAAAAGAGATGGCTAGAAGTATGTTAAATGAATATAGCTTGCCTATGTCCTTTTGGGCTGAGGCCATTAATAGTGCATGCCATGTATGCAACAGAGATATGATTAGACCTATTCTAAATAAAACTTCTTATGAACTATGGCATGGCCACACTCCTAAAGTTTCTCACTTTAGAGTTTTTGGATGCAGGTGTTATATATTAAATACTGCAGATCAGCTTGGCACCTTTGAATCCAAATCAGATGAGGGAGTGTTCGTGGGATATTCAGCAAGAAGCAGAGAATACAAGATTTATAATAAACACACCCTTGCTATTGTTGAATCTATAAACGTAAAATTTGATGAATCTGATATAAATTCTTTGGATTGCAGGCAGAATAATGAACAGGAAAATGTAGAACACCAAAACATTCCAAAGAATAATGAGGAGCAACATGAAATGCAAAAGGAGGCTGAAACTGACACGGCAGAAATTCAAGAAGAAGCAGTTACCAGAGGAGAGCTGAGGTTGAATCCAAACCACCCATCAAACTTAATTATAGGAGAGCCTACGGCATGTATTCGCACACGTTCCTCTTTTAGAGATCTTTGTGCTCTATGTATTTATGGTGACTTTATTTCTGTAATAGAGCCTAAAAATATAGATATTGCTTTAGAAGAGAAAAGTTGTGTTTTGGCCATGAAAGAGGAATTAAATCAATTTGTTAGGAATAATGTCTGGAAACTAGTACCAAGACCCACTGATTATCCTGTAGTTGATACTAAATGGGTGTTTAAAAATAAGCATGATGAATCTGGTAATGTTATTAGAAACAAGTCTACGTTGGTAGCTAAAGGTTATAATCAAATTGAAGGAATTGATGTGGATGAGACTTTTGCACTAGTTGCTAGGCTTGAGTCCATTAGAGTCTTGCTAGCTTTTGCAAGTTATAAAGGGCTCAAACTGAAACAAATGGATGTAAAAAGTGCTTTTCTTAATGGCTACCTAAAAGAAGAGGTTTTTGTTGAGCAACCCCCAGGTTTTGAAAGCCATAATTTTTCAAACCATGTGTATAAATTAGAAAAAGCGTTGTATGGTCTTAAGCAAGATCCACGAGCTTGGTATGACCGTCTAAGCACATATTTGTTGGAAAATAATTTTAAAAAGGGGAGTGCTGACAATACATTATTCTTGATGCAGGACTCTGATGATTTTCTCATTGTGCAAATATATGCGGATGATATTATTTATGGTGCTCCTAAGATCTTCTATGTCAAAAGTTTGAGAAAGTCATGCAGGATTAGTTTGAGATGAGCCTTGTAGGAGATTTGAAATATTTTCTTAGGTTCCAAGTAAAACAAGGAAAGGAATTCATCTTTCTATCTCAAACCTAATACATCAAGGAGCTTCGGAAAAAGTTTGGGATGTAGAAGTCTAAAGGAATTGGAACGCCGATTGATTCGGGGTTTAAATTGCTTATTACCCCCCATTTCTAGGTATTTATGTGCATATCGTATTAGTTTTGGCATTGATTCGTGCATTTTCGTGATATCATGGATTATTAACGCCTAATCTCTTTTTATACATAAAATATGATTTCTAATGACTAATATTAGCTCCTCTTATTTTTCAGATACTCCTGGAAATTTTCCAGAATTTCTGAAAATTTTCCAGGATTTTTTGGAGCTTGGAGCTATTTTTGGAGATTTATTGGAGCTTAGTAGGACATTCTGGAAATTATTGCAGCAGAAAAACAAAAAAACACCAAAAGCCCGCAGCAGGCCTACGGCTCGCGGCCCGCTTCTGAGCGGACTGCTGCCGCTGCAAACAAAATTAAAAAAATAAAAAACATCAAAACATCAAATGCCCAGCGGGCGCCCGCCTGGCCGGCCCGCCAAGCGGAAGCGGCCCCTACTCTTGCGAGCGGTGCAACAAAGCGGAATGCGGGGGGAGGGGCACACGCTCCCCGCGTGCCCACCAATCTCATTTGCGAAAAATCACTGGGTGTGCCCGTCCCAATTAATTTTGAAGCTGCAACACTTTGGTTTCGGGCGCTGAGGGCGAAAAGAGTATGGCCTCATTTGGGTGAATGGAAAACGGTGAAAATGAGTAGGGGCTGTTTAAATTGTGTTCTGGTTTTTTTTACAGGTTTTAGGAGTTTTCAAGCTGGTTGCTCTCGGGGAATGCTTGCTATCAAAAAACTAATTTCTTGGGCTTGAGAGATCAAGGGAGAAGGAAGACAGCTAGAGGGAGAAGATCAAAGGGGGGCTTGGGATCTCTTCAAGAAGGAGTTCTCTTGTATTTAAAGTTGATATTGTTTATTTCCCTTTGATATTTGCTATTTGTAAGAACTCTTGAATGAATATTTTGGAATCAAAGATGGTGTTTTTGTGTATAATGAGTGGCTAATCATTTTGTGTGTGTTTTTGGTGGATTGAAGTATGTTGGAATATTAAATCTCATCTCTAGTATAATTTTATTATCTCATATGTGGATGAAATGTTGAGTTGGGGTTGTCCCTTGGAACCATAGTGGAAAATCCAAAGAGAGGCTCATCCTAGTGGACCCTCTCTATTGTGTTCAATGTAAAATTTTCTCAATGTTTCATTTGCTACTTTTTGCATCCAATGTGTTCGATGAAATGCCAAATTATCCGATCACTCTCTCCTTAGCCGAATGAGAGGTCGTAGTGACTTGAGATGGATTTATAAGCCCAACTACATCATGAAACCACTAACACTCACACTTCTTTTCTTTGTTTGCTATCCTACATTTTTCTTTGTTTGCATGCTTAATGGTAGTTTGTTCTAAAAAATCCCTCAACCAATCCTCACCCTAAAGGGTGGTATTTCTCACACCGCTTAAGCTAATTGTGACCGTTGTTGATTGTAAGCAAGTTGTCCCCGTGTTCGACCCTAGGCTCAGTAGGATTATTACTACTTGGTGACCTCCTACACTTGGGAGTTAGCGTGCAATCTTCTGTTCACGCCAAGTTTTTGACGCCGTTGTCGGGGACACCGGTTTTACCATCGGTAATTACATTACTTTTAGCTTTGCTTTATGACTATATCATCTTTTCGTACATATTCGTATATAATTTTTACTTTGTTTGTTTTCATTTTCTTTGCATACCATCGATTTCTTGATTAGTTTATGTGGCTTCGAACACCTCGAACACATAGATTAGCACGCACACACATCATGGAGGAAGACAACATGAACAATGACAATAGTAGTAACCATGACACTAATTCTCAAGCCGAAGTCCCTAGATCCTTGAGGGATCTTTTGAGACCCAAGAGGTCTAGCTCGGCTTCATGCTTTGTGTTACATACGAATGAAAACTCCTTTAATTTTAAACCCGGGGTAATTCAACTCCTACCCACTTTCCATGGGTTGGAGAGGGAAAACATGTATCTTCACATAAAGGAATTTGAAGACGTATGTTCTACATGTTTTGATGGGAAAACAAGTGCCGACACGATATACCTGAAATTATTTCCGTTTTCTCTCAAAGATAAAGCCAAGAATTGGCATAATGCTTTACCGCCACGCTCAATTACTTCATGGTTGTAATTTCAAGCCGAGTTTCTAAAGAAATTTTTTCCCTTGCACAGGTCACAGGGATTGAAGAAGCAAATCATGATCTTTGCCCAACGCAATAATGAGACATTATACCAAACTTGGTAGAGGCTAAAGGAACTTCTACTCTCATGTCCTCACCACGGATTCGAGAAATGCCGTGTCATTGGATTCTTCTATGAAGGACTCTTACCGACATCAAAGCAATTTTTGGAGACAATGTGCAATGGGGAGTTTTTTGATAAGGAGCCGAATGATGCATGGGATTATTTGGAGATGGTGACGGAGAATGCACAAACATGGGACGCAACTTCGGAGTTTGATAGAGGCGACTCCTCTTCATCACAATCAACTCGTGGTGGCTTACATACTTTGAGGACCGATGATGCTATGGAAGCCCAGTTAAAAGCTATGCAAAAGAAGCTCCAAGCCATGGAGTTGAGGGCGGTGAAGAGTGTAGCCATAGAGAAAAGTTGTGCTATTTGCGAGACTACGGGGCATGATACTTCAAATTGCCCCACCATTCCCACATTGAAGGAGGTTTTGAGAGAACCTAATGCAGAGGCAAATCAAGTGTTTGGACAAAACTTCAACTCCTACACATATAACCAAAGTTGAAAGAATCATCCCAACTTGAGTTGGAGGCCTCAACAACCGCAACATCAAGGGCCTACACAACAATCTAATCAACCGTACAAGGCACCCCCTTTAACAGCAATTACCAAGGAGGTGGTTTCCAATGGAAAAGAGAGGAAGGAAGTGAGACCCAAATGAACACCATGAATGAGACTTTGCAACAACTCATCCAAGTGCAACAAGCCCAAAGCCAACAATTCCAACAATTTCAACAACTCCAACAAACCCAAAATCAACAAATGGTGGAGCATTTGGCGAAGTTGACCGCAAGTATAGAGAAGGGGAAGCTTCCATCCTAACCATTGCCCAACCCCAATATGAACTCTTCTTCATCGACGGGGCGTTCAATGAAGCAATGCCTAGCGGTGACGACGTTGAGAAGTGGAAATTGTTTTGAAAATGTGGAGCCACCTAAAGATCCACAAGTGGAGGAAGTGGGGGAGAAGGAACAAATACCGGACTTGGTGCTAGAGGAGGAGCAAGGTGAAGGCACAACAATGAAAAATCCATCCAAGGAGTCCGAGCCTTATTCCACTCCGGTACCTTTCCCTCAAAGGCTCTCCCTGCCAGCCAAGGACAAGTATCAAGCAGAAATCAGGGAGATTTTTCAATGATGTCAAATTAATATTCCTTTACTTGATGCAATTAATCAAATTCCCACATATGCTAAGTTTCTTAAGGATTTGTGCATGGTGAAGAGGAATTTGAAAGTGAATAAAAAGCTTTCTTAATGGAGCAAGTGAGCTCTATTGTGCAACACAACACTCCCCAAAAATGTAGAGACCCGGGATCCCCTACAATTGAATGCACCATATGCACAAAGAGGATAGGTCAAGCACTTTTGGATTTGGGGTCGAGTGTTAACATATTGCCTTACCCGGTTGGAATCGGTGCAGAAGGGGCGAGGGGAAGCCTCGACCCTGGTTGAGACGCTCGGCCTCGGACAGGTGCGCTCGGCCTCGGCTGGAAGGGGGACGAGGGGTAGCCTCAGTCGCCCGGATAGATGCACGGTCGACGGGTGGCGAGGGAGAGTCTCGGACTCGATTAGGACGCTCGGCCTCGGTAGGACGTGCTCGGCCACGACAGGCTGACGGTGAGGGGAAGCCTCACTGTCCGGTTGATCGAGTGGTCGGAGAGGGGCGAGGGGTAGCCTCGGCCCGTTGATCTGTTGTCCACCTGCGCAGACGAGAACGCTCGTCAGGGGGCCGGACCTTGGTTCCGGCCAAATCCCCTCCGATGCCTAAGTCAGAAAGAGATCTGAGAAAGGAGGCCCGGCGGAGACGGTCCGACTCGTGAGGAGATCGTAACGGCATCTCTCGGCGCGAGCGGGGGAGGAAGGAGATGAATTGGGGGAATGAGGTCGTTGATGGAGTACCTTAGGTTTTGTTACCTGAGATGCGGTCCCTTTTTTCGTCGTCTTCCTGGCCCTTTTATAGAGCTCTTGCTTGATTGCCCTCGGCCCACGTCCCACGCTCGCCACTGATCGTGCCCCATCGGTCCCCCCTCGCCGCCGTTCTCTCCGCCATGCCAGCACCTCCCCATTATCGCTATTTAGTGGTCGCGCGTCCGGGGGAGTGGTTTTCGCAGGAGTGGGCGAGCGACCAACGGGTTATTGGGGCTGGGTCGGATCAACGTTCGAGGAGGTCCCTTGCAGGGCCTTTGTCGAATGGGCTTTGAGGACGCAGATGGGCTTTTGGCCAGTAGTCAGGCTCTTGGGCTCGTGCTTTATGGGCCTCGGTCAAATAGGCGTAACAATTGCCCCCATCGGTCGGGTTGATCGGCCTCGGCCGGTTCGGCTCGGCCGATGTGACCTCTGCCGTTTTTGACGAGCTCACCAATCGATGCCGACTCATTTATTAGTCGTCATCATGAGTTGGCCCGTTCGATACTTTTAAGGCGCGGGTCCCGAAGCGCCGTCGGCCTTCGGATGCTGCCACGTGTAGCGGCAAGCCTATCCCCGCCGCTCGCGGAGTCGCCTTGAGTTCGAGAAGCCGAAGGGTTCGTGAGCCGCCATTGGTGGGGTCGATCAGCCTCGGATCGAACTTCGACTGGCGCTTAAAATCCTCAGCCGCGTTGATCTTCATTTCTCTCTTGCTTCTCCCGGTATTCAAAGCTTTCCACAACTCGGAGTTTCCTGCCGCCTTCGCTTCCTTGCCTTCTTCAGACTAGTCGAAAAAAGGTAATTTCTCTCTCGCTTTCACCTTATGGCTGCCCTTAGGATAGGCGGTTCTGGTCGAAGGGCAAGGGATCCTTCGGAGTCCAGGCGGGGTGAGCCCCGGCTAGGGGGATCAGGTTCCCCCGCCGGGAGTCGTTCTCTTCAGGATAAGGGGAAGGAGAAACTTTTTCCAGACTACGCCCGTGACGACGTGGCGTCGGCCGCCGTACAGGTGCCCCTAGTTGTCCTTCGACGAGCGGATTTGCCTTCCGAGGAGCAATGAGGTCGGTGTCTACGTCGAGATGTTCCGCCTGGGTCTTCGCTTCCCGCTCCATCCCTTCTTCATCCAGGTCATGGAACATTTCACAGTGTCCCTGTGTCAGTTCACCCCGTGTTCGATCGCGGTACTGGCGGGCTTCGTAACGCTCTGTTGTACCCGTGGTCTGGAGCCGACTCTCCCCCTTCTCTTCTACTTTTACCAGGCCCAGACGGTCGGTCCGGGGTCATGGCTGCTACTCCGAGCTCGTTCGAGGAGGGAATGCCTGATCGGGTTACCCCGCTGGTCAGGGGATTGGAACTTGGATTATGTCTTCATGGTCTTCTTGGGCGAGGCCCAGATTCTGACAAGCTGGGGCAGTTCTGTCCACTCTCGCCCGTCGTTAGTTCTCTCAGACATCGATCGGGCAGCCGCTGCGCTTCTGTTGGCTCTTCCTTTGGAAATGAAGTCCATCTGGTCTTTGCTTGACGATCTACTCCTGAAGGCCGTCTTGTGGTCTCCGGGTAGGTCGCTTTTTCATCCCCGGATCGCCCTATGACTCATCCTGATTTCGGTCTCCTTTGCAGGGATGGCCGGCCGTGAATTCGTTCGTGACGTCGACGAGCTGATCCGTCGTGGAGCCGCTCGGAGCCGAGGTAGTACCTCGGGAAGGGCGCCTCGGAGGACCGTTGAGGAGGAAGTGCGCCGAGCCGAGCCTTCCGTGGGTAAGGTGGTGGCCGTGCCTCCCGCCTCTTCTTCTGGCGATCCCCTTCCGGGGGGCGAGGACGGTGCGAGGCGGAAGCGTTCCCCTCCGGTGCCTTCGGACCCCCACGGTGGAAAGAAGATGAAGGAGGACGTAGATCCCTCCGGTCCGGCAGGTTCGGCGCTTCCCGTAGCGACCGCCGAGGATCCTTCGACAGCTTTGCCAGCCACCCCCTCGCAGCGTCTTCGCCCGTATCACCAGGGGTCGGGGCCTTGTTGGCGAGCGACTTGGCTTCGATCGTCGTCCCTGGGAGTTCGATGTTTGCTGACCGAGCCGTGGCCCAGCAGGTTGCCGAGGTCTCCGTCCCTCCCCGGGACCGCAGCCTCCTCAAGAAGATCCCGGCCGACAAGATGTCGGATTCCTTGGTCTGGATCCTTCAACAGGTTCGGTTATCTTGCTATCCTCTCTTTCTCTTTATCCTCTTCTTAGCCCATGTCTCGTCTCTTCAGGGTTCAGCGCTCGCTGTGGAGTTGCAGTGCCGAGCCGTCCGCTTGAGGGAGCTGGAGGAGTCCTCCATGAGGGCTCAGGAGCGGGCCGGGGCGGCCGAGGTGGCCATGATGGAGGCCCAGATGGAGTCTCGGCGCCTCGCCCTCCGTGTGGCTGTGTTGGAGGGACAAGTGGGTGACCTCGAGGGAAAGCTGGGGGATGCTCGTCAGTCGGCTGAGGAAGCGACGGAGTCGTTCCGCCTGGAGAGGGAGGAACTTCAGAGGGAGTTGTCTGATCGGCGCCAGGTGGCGCGGCTCGCGGAGGAGGTGGAGAAAGGCGTCGTCGAGACCCTGGGGAAGAAGATCTTCGAGGTTCTCCGGGAGTCCTTCGGTAAGTATGTAGACATCATCGCCCCCCGGATCGTCGAAGTCGTCCAGTCTTCCTTCCGGGACTGTGCGGAGCGCGTTCGGGAAGCCCCTCCTCCAGCCGAGTCCCCTCGCTCCGAGCAGGCCGAAGTGCCCGAGGATGTGTCCTCTCGACCCCGGGCCCCCTAAGCCGTCCCTCCTGGCCTTGTCCCCAAAATTTTTAAGCATCCGCTTCGCTTTGGGCCAGTCTACTTGACATGGATCCCTGGCCATCTCCTTCAGCCTCGCGGCCAACAATTGCTGGTTGCATGGCCGTTTGCTTGGGTCACCTACTCCAGGTCTTTTGTCTACCAATTTTGCTTTGTCGGTGTCGAACTCTGTCATTTGTCGTGAGTAGATCGTTTGTAGGGTGTTTCCTTCGCCTTGATCCCCTGTAAATAAGACGCATTTTTGTACTCGGTTTAACTATTATAAACGAAATCGACTTACTTGGATTTCTTGTGTGCTTTGCGTTGTCGCCTTGTTCTTGGCTTGGGAATGGACAAAACTGGCGTTGGGGATTCTACCCCAACTTATGAGCGCAGGGGTCGGTCAGCGAGGGCAGAGCTCCTCGGCTTGGGACCGGTCGGCGTCCGTGCTTGCTGGGGGAATTGCCCCAGACTTATGAGCACTAGATTCGGTCGGCGAAGGCAAAGCTCCTCGGCTTAGGACCGGTTGGCGTTCGTGCCTGCTGGGGGAATCGCCCCCAGACTTATGAGCTCTGGAGTCGGTCGGCGAGGGCAAAGCTCCTCGGCTTAGGACCGGTCGGCGTCCGTGCCTGCTGGGGGAATTTCCCCTAGACTTATGAGCACTGGAGTCGGTCGGCGAGGGCAAAGCTCCTCGGCTTAGGACCGGTCGGCGTCCGTGCCTGCTGGGGGAATTGCCCCCAGACTTATGAGCACTGGAGTCGGTCGGCGAGGGCAAAGCTCCTCGGCTTAGGACCGGTCGGTATCCGCGTCCGCTGGGGGAATCGCCCCCAGACTTATGAGCTCTGGAGTCGGTCGGCGAGGGCAAAGCTCCTCGGCTTAGAACCGGTCAGCATCCGCGTCTGCTGGGGGAATTGCCCCCAGACTTATGAGTACCGGAGACGGTCGGCGAGGGCAAAGCTCCTCTTCCTCCTCCAGTGAGGCGGTGGTCCCCGGCCTTTTGCGTTATTGGCGACATGTCGACTCCGTAGGGATTTTAAGTAAAGACAATAAAAAGAATGCGTTTGTACTCTCATGAGTCCTGTCGGACCGGTACATTTGGAGGAAACGGAAAAAGGGAAATGAAGCTTAAGCGGAGGGATGTAAAACTAGATAACTCCCTCATATTAGGCTGCCACCGGGGGGAGAGACGTTGCCTGCTTACTCTATGATGCGGAGGGGGCCTTGGAGGGTGTTGATCTTCTTCCCCTTGTCTGGCTGCGTGGAGGTCCCTTCTCCGTAGGCCGGCTCGTCGGCCTGATTCCTGGCGTGCCCTCGGCTCATCAGCTTCTCAATGTCTTTCTTCAGATGCCAGCAATCTTCCGTGTCATGGCCATCGTCCTTATGGTACTTACAGTACTTCTCCCGGTTCTTCCCGCCTCTTTTAGCCTTCGGTGGAGGGCGATCAGCTCGCTCTTCCTTCTGTACTTGGGCGAGAATGGCGTCTGGGGTGGTATCCCTCATGCTTTCTCCCCGCTGCCTGTTCCTCTGCCTCTTCTCGGTCCGGTACCCTTCGGGGCTAGCTCGTCCGCCGTCGCCACGCTTGGTCCCTCGAGCGGTTTTTCATGCATCCTCGGCCAAGGCCTCCTCAGTCAGCATGAAGCGTTCAGCCCTTGCCATGATCCCGGGGAGGTCCTTCGGGGGGTCGGTGTGTAGGGACTTCTTGAGGCCCCTGTGGTGAAGCCCTTTCTTAAGAGCCGTCTGGACCACCAGGTCGGGTGGGTTGTTCATGTTCAGCCTTTCCGCATTGAAGCGGCGCATGAACTGTCGGAGTGGCTCGGCCGGGCCTTGCACTATGTTGAACAGATGTTCGGGACCAGGTTTGATCAGCCTCCCTGCCATGAACTGCTTGCAGAACAACTGGGCGAGTTGCTCGAAACTGTCGATGGAGCGGCCGGGCAGGCTGTGGTACCAGATCCTCGCCGCTCCCCTGAGAGTTGAATAGAAGCCCCGGCAGAGCAGGTCATCGTCAGCTCCCTGGAAGGCCATGTCCCCCTCGTAATCCATCACGTGGTGTGCCGGGTCTCCTATTCCGTCGTACTTTCCCAGCACCGGGATCCTGAATCGAGAGGGGACACGGGCGTCGGTTATTCTCCGCGATAAGGGACACCGGTCCCCGTGGATGCCTCCAGGGATGCGGTATTCGCCTGTTTCCGGCTCGAGTGGGGGTGGGGGTAGCACCGGCGCCGGTGGGGCCGGCTCCGCAGCCTTCGCCACGCTGGGGGTCGGGCTGACCCGACGCTCCCGACTCCTCCTGCGGGAGCTCCTGCTCCGCCGTGATCGGTCTCTCGAGTGGTGTCGTTCGCTTCTCCTGCGGTGGGACGACCGTGATCGACGAGACGATGCCGTCATCGATTCGCCGTTCGTCCCTTCAGTCTCTCTCCGGCTCCTTTCGCGATAGGGCGAGGAGGCACGTGAGCTCGCCTGACGGGAGCCGGACCGCGTGAACTGACGCTCTGCGTTCGGTTTCCGGGTCCCGTGGTCGTCGACCACCGCGGACCGTAAGTGCGGGGGACCCCCCGCCCATCGGTGGCTATCGTTCAACGCGCCCCCGTCGGTCGGCGCGGGGCCGACAAGCTGCTGTACTGTCGCGACCAACGTCTGGAGGCTCGCGTTGGTCTCCTGAGCCAGGGCACGGAGCTGTCCCTGTGTGGCTAGTTCTGAGCCGCCGGCCTCTTCGATTGAGTGGGCGGGGTGGCCGTCGACGTGCGTGTCCTCGGGGTTGCCATTGGATGCGCCATTCTCCTCCTCCGGGATGGGGGTCATGCGCTTCCTTCCATTGCTGGCTCGTGCCATTGTTGGTGTGGTTTTCTGCTTCGTGGGATGATCTTCGGTTCCCACAGACGGCGCCAGATGTTTCAGAGTGTTTTCTCACTACAAAGCGTTGACCGTGGAGAACCCGGTCAATGTGGTCAAGGGGCCCGCTTTGGGTCCCTCGGGGGCTTCGAATCGGTGCAGAAGGGGCGAGGGGAAGCCTCGACCCTGGTTGAGACGCTTGGCCTCGGACAGGTGCGCTCGGCCTCGGCTGGAAGGGGGACGAGGGGTAGCCTCAGTCGCCCGGATAGATGCACGGTCGACGGGTGGCGAGGGAGAGTCTCGGACTCGATTAGGACGCTCGGCCTCGGTAGGACGTGCTCGGCCACGGCAGGCTGACGGTGAGGGGAAGCCTCACTGTCCGGTTGATCGAGTGGTCGGAGAGGGGCGAGGGGTAGCCTCGGCCCGTTGATCTGTTGTCCACCTGCGCAGACGAGAACGCTCGTCAGGGGGCCGGACCTTGGTTCCGGCCAAATCCCCTCCGATGCCTAAGTCAGATAGAGATCTGAGAAAGGAGGCCCGGCGGAGACGGTCCGACTCGTGAGGAGATCGTAACGGCGTCTCTCGGCGCGAGCGGGGGAGGAAGGAGATGAATTGGGGGAATGAGGTCGTTGATGGAGTACCTTAGGTTTTGTTACCTGAGATGCGGTCCCTTTCTTCGTCGTCTTCCTGGCCCTTTTATAGAGCTCTTGCTTGATTGCCCTCGGCCCACGTCCCACGCTCGCCACTGATCGTGCCCCATCGGTCCCCCCTCGCCGCCGTTCTCTCCGCCATGCCAGCACCTCCCCATTATCGCTATTTAGTGGTCGCGCGTCCGGGGGAGTGGTTTTCGCAGGAGTGGGCGAGCGACCAACGGGTTATTGGGGCTGGGTCGGATCAACGTTCGAGGAGGTCCCTTGCAGGGCCTTTGTCGAATGGGCTTTGAGGACGCAGATGGGCTTTTGGCCAGTAGTCAGGCTCTTGGGCTCGTGCTTTATGGGCCTCGGTCAAATAGGCGTAACACCGGTCTTTCTTCAACTAGGATTGGGTGAACTAAAAAGCACGCCGGTTGTTTTACAACTAGCGGATAGGAGTGTGAAGATTCCACGGGGTTGTGTGGAGGATGTGCTTGTCCAAGTGGAAAAATTTTATTACCCCGTTGACTTCATTGTCCTTGACATTCAAGGACCCACATCGAGGAATCCCACCCCGATAATCCTAGGAAGACCATTTTTGGCCACTTGCAATGCATTGATTAATTGTAGGAGTGGCCAATTAAAAATCTCTTTTGGAAAAATGACACTTGAACATAATATTTTCAATGCATGCAAATTGCCACCCCAAGAGGGGGAATACGATGAAGTTAACATGGTTGACTTTTTGGCTTCGGAACCTACAGACTCATGTGTTGAAGATCATTTTGGTTCCGAATTTGATAATGCTTTAGATTTTCTTGACTCTTTTTGCGAGCATATTGATGAATTTTTCTTGTGCAGGAGACTAATGCGGGACCAAGCACCAAATGGGTTCCAAGATTTGAGACATTGCCTACGGACTCCCCACCTCAAATGCCATCATCTTCGGAGCATCCCAAATTGAATTTAAAGCCTCTTCTGGAATATTTGAAGTATGCCTACCTTGGAGAGGGTGAGACATTCCCGGTGGTAATAAATTCTAACCTCACACCTAAGCAAGAACACGATTTGTTGGATGTGTTGAGAACACACAAAAAGGCTATAGGTTGGACACTAGTGGATATCACGGGAATTAGCCCTTTAGTGTGCTCACATCACATTTATTTGGAAGAGGATTCAAAATCCTCGAGAGAGTTGCAACGTCGGCTTAACCCGATGTTGAAGGAGGTTGTAAAAAATGAACTTGTAAAATTGTTGGATGCGGGTATCATTTACCCGATTTCGGATAGTAGATGGTGAGTCCCATCCAAATTGTGCCCAAAAAGTCTGGAATCACCGTCATTAGGGACAATAATGATGAGTTGATTTCTACACGAACCACCACCGGTTGGCGTATGTGTGTAGATTATCGGAAGCTTAATGCCATGACCCGCACGGACCATTTTCATTTGCCCTTCCTTGACCAAATTGTAGAGAGGTTGCAGGCCATGAATTTTATTTCTTTTTGGACGGGTATTCGGCCTATTACCAAGTAGAAATTGCCTCGGAGAACCAAGAGAAAACCACTTTCACTTGTCCCTTCGGCACATTTGCCTTTTGTAGGATGCCCTTCGGTTTGTGCAATGCACCCGACACATTTCAACGATGCGTTCTAAGTATTTTTAGTGATATGGTTAAAATTGTGGAGATTTTCATGGATGACTTTTCGGTTTTTGGAATCTCATTTGAAAGTTGTTTGTCTAACCTTTCTTTGGTTTTGAGTAGATGCATTGAGAAGAACCTCCTCCTAAATTGGGAGAAATGCCACTTCATGGCTACGGAGGGGATGGTTCTTGGACATAAAGTCTCAAAGCAAGGAATGGAGGTAGACCGAGCTAAAGTGGAGTTAATTGAAAAGCTACCGGCTCCAAAAACCGTGAAGGATGTGCGATCATTTCTTGGGCATGCGGGGTTCTATCGTCGTTTCATCAAGGACTTTAGTGCCATCTCCCGACCCCTTTGCCATTTACTAACTCTTGATGTCGAATTTATTTGGACACGTGAGTGTCAATCTTCATTTGAATTATTAAAATGTTCATTGACTACTTCTCCCATTTTGTGGGTGCCGGATTGGAGCCTCCCATTCAAGATTATGTGTGATGCAAGTGATTTTGTCATGGGAGCGGTGCTTGGTCAAAAGAGGGAGAAAGTACCATGTGTAATTTATTACACGAGTAAAACCCTCAATGAAGCCCAAAATAACTACTCAACAATGGAGAAAGAATTGCTCACCGTAGTGTTTGCTTTGGAGAAATTTAGGAGCTATATCTTAGGGTCACCCATTCTCATTTTTACGGATCATGTGGCCCTAAAGTATTTGCTTTCAAAGAAAGATGCTAAACCAAGGCTTATTAGATGGATATTGCTTTTGCAGGAGTTCCACATCGTGATTAAGGATAAGAAGGGCGTGTAAAACTTGGTGGCAGATCATTTATCATGGCTTACTTTCAGGAACAAGCCCGCCATCACACCAATTCATGATGCATTTCCGGATGAGCAACTTTTTGCGTGTCTTCCTTGCAATGGTATGCCGATATTGCAAACTACTTGGTTTCCGGTAAGGTTCCTCACTTTTTGTCGATTCGGGACGTAAGGAGATTCAAACATGAGGTAAAATCATTCTTTTTCGATGATCCTTATTTGTATAAATATTGTTCCAACCAAATTGTTAGAAAGTGTGTGCCAAATGACGAGTTTGCTACTGTATTACATTGACGTGCAATTATATTTCATATATTTACGCGCGTTTTCTTTCGTGTTTTTCCGTATTTACCGCCGTCTTTTATTTGTTTTCTCGTGTTTTCTCGTGTTTTCGTGTTTTCTTTCACTTTTCCATATTTTCCATGTTTTGCAAGAGTTTGCTGGCATTTGGGGCGTAAAACGATGATATCAAGTGTCCCCGGAGCAACGGGAGGAGTCACGCGTGATCCAGGGGGTCAAACGCCGAAGATGGCATCTTTCAGCCTCTCACCCGGTCGGTTGGTCATCTCCAACCGATCGGGTGATGCACGCATGCACCACCCGGGCACAGCTTGGAGCTCATGAGAAGTCACCCGGTCGGTTCAGTGACCGGGTCAAAAGCTCAAAGTCTCTGGAAATTCGAAGCTGATTTCCAACTGATCGGGTGACCTTCACCCGATCGGTTCACATGTAGCTGAATTTCAACAGCAAAGACTCGAAGCTCCAACCGATCTCCTCACCCGGTCCGCACCAAGATCCAACCGGTCGGCACCAAGATCCAACCGATCGCACCAAGTTCCAACCGACCGGTTCATACTGACTGGGTGAAACCCCCGCATTGTGCTGTGATTTTGTGAAGCGGCTCACCCGACCGGTTGACTTGTCAACCGATCGGGTGATGTCGTTTTCTATAAATAGAACCCTAGGTTTCCCAGATTCGGGAGTTGGTTATTTTTTACTGTTTTCTTCATTTTGTGACGGCTGTAATTTCCCAGTTTTTGTAAGTTTTCGGATATTTGTAAAACTTTAGTATTATCTTAATTGCTTTACTACCTTTGCATTCCTATTATCTGATTATGATTTTAACGGTTCATTTTTGTTTAGATCGCTTTTTAATGAATATTTGTGAGTAGTTCCCAAATCTGGGATTTTGGCGGAAACCCCTTCGGGGGCTCTTCCCGATGCATCCATAGGGTTAGGAAATCGATAGGGATTAGGAATCTAACGGTTACGCGGGGTGTTTTATTGTCATCGGCGGAAAAAAGACCGCCTTTGGTCGTTGGGCCAAGGGGGAATAAACTTGGCGGTTGACTCCCTAGCCATAGCTCACGCCCTTAGCGTAAACGCCGAATCCTAGCGCGCGGGAGCGGCAGGATGAGACGTTGGGAGTTATCGTTGCGAGCTTAGTGCTCCCGTAGTCGATCAGTGTTAATGGACACGGGAGTGCCCACTGATCGAACCCGGGAAGTCCGGCGTATCATCCTGGGCACCGACCGGAATATCGGGCCCATGGGATGCTGGTACCACTTTTAGAGGCAACGTCTCACCATTAGACCCTAATTCCGATCGCCATCCTACCCGTAGGCCGTATCGGCGAGAGTCGCTCGTTGGGGTGGAAACCAAAGTCCCGGGTTTTATTTTCATATTGTCTATACCTTGCATTCCTTTACCGTGACAACCCATCATTCGATCTGGGCTAGCTCGCCCACGGGGTGATTTCGGTCCTCTTTGACACAAGCACATCCTAGCCTCCCTGTGTTTGACCCCCAAGCCACACTACAACACCGTGCGCTTGCGGTTACAAATATCTAAACCCTCACGCGGGTCCCCCGGCCTTTTGCGGCTCGCAAACCGGGGGCACGTCAAGTTTATGGCACCGTTGCCGGGGAGGCGTTCGGTTTGGTATTAGCTTAGCTTGGGTTCGTTAGACTACGCATACAAACACAAAAAAATTTCTTTTTCTTTTTTTTTAAAAAAAAAATATTCAATAACCAAGAAATTTTTCCCCCACTATTATATTATCTTTTTGTTATTCTCTTGTACTATTGACGCTCCTCTCTAGTTTTCTTATTTTTGTTGTCCAGGTATCTTTGGTGTAACCATGTGGAGATCAAATTTCGATGCTCAGATGGGAGGATACAATCCTTATTCGGTTGTGGTTTGTGAGACTTGTGGGATGGCGGGGCACGTGTATTATGATTGCCCATTTATGCTTAAGAGCCTCCCCCTACCCCAAGGCTAAACATTTTCCCACAACCTTAGCCCAAACACCTCTCATCCATTTCCCCAACCTTATACCCCTACACAAACACAAGAAGAATCAAGCATCGTGTCTCTCCTTGAAAGTGCCATGTTTAACCAAGGACAAATATTACAAAACTTGATGGTACCAATCACCGAGCCAACACCGAGGAGAGGGGATGAAGGAGAGGATATACCCACTTTCATGGTTGAGACCACCATGCCATCGGCCACCATAGACACATCTCAAGCCGATACCCCATTTTTCCATCACTACCACTTGGATGACGAAGCATTTTTTGATGATGATAGTGAGGATGGGGTGATTTCTATAGGATCTGTGGGAGAGACTTCTTGTCTTGATTTGGATACCCCGCATGAGTCCTATGTGAGCATCGAGGAGTTTACAGAGATTATGCATACCGACGAGGAGGATGTGCGTGAGGACGAGGACACCATGACCACATACGAGGGGTCCGCTCTACATCCACCTCCACAGCCATCTCTGTCGCAGCTTCTTCCTTGGTCTGTGGTCAACCACGAGGATGTCATTCAGGACATCGGGCAGATGGTGGAGTATGAGCATATCGTCGAGGAGGATGTGCATGAGGGCTTGGATACAATGGTCCACTCCATGGAGCCCGAGCCACATCTACCTCTACCGTCACGCTCCACTTCTTCTGCGGCTGAGCATCTACTGCAGCATATTGCCCCTATTCAGGGAGATTTTCATACTCACTCTCACTCCATATTTAAGTCTCGCTTTTCATGTCCTATTCCTTTAGACTTATATATTTTTGACACATCATATCTCTCGCAGGACACATGATCGACTTCCCTTGAGGTATGCTGCGGTGTGTCACCACCTGGAGAGCAACTTCACATGGAGAGCTGGGATTTGATCGTCGCTAGCACAGAGGATATCATACCATTTTCAGGGAGTGTTCGCCACATTTCATATATTTTACCATCATTTGTCGGCGACTATCTCTGGGATACATTTATTTTGGGAAATAATTTCTTGCCATGGACTAATGCACCTCGTCCTTTGCAGGTCACATGTGGACACCTACGAGGTATGCTTGGAGGTGCATTCCTTGGGTCCATTGGCACACGTGGCACAACACTTCTGGCGGATCCACAGAAGGAGCAGTTAGAGCAGCTACCTGCCCCACTTCAGATCTTGGATCCGCCTATGCTCAGGTGTATCCTAATCCAGTAGTGTAAACATTTACCGCTTTCTAGTTTAGATTTGACTAATCTCGTCTCCTCTCATTAGCGAGGGGAGCGTATCTAGGATTTGCTTTTGCATCTTAATAACCCTTCATGTCGTGCCCTTCTATCATTTCACCCCACATCCTCTTCCGAGGAGAACGAGCAGACTGTCTCTCCTGCATTCTGATTTCTTTCTTTTCCGATTTTCCCCGAGCATATTTCTGCATCACATTGATCATATCATTTTGCTAGCATTGTCATGTTCAGCTTGGGGGAAATCGACTTTTGTGTGCATGTTTTCGTGTGTCGTTGTCGTGTGTTTGTGTCTTTGAGTCATTCGTTGCGTTTTATATCTTTTATTTTGTATGTTTCTTTCTCTTTATTTTCCAGTTTCGTTCACGTGTTTTCCGTGTTTTTCATTTTTTGTGTCCTTGCACCCACCCATTTTCATTGCCCTCCCGTATTCACTACTATTGCATTGAGGACAATGCAAGTTTCAGCTTGAGGGAGTCACACTTCGTGCGTCATTTGTCTCTTTTTCTTCGTTATTTGAGTCGTTTTTCTCCGTGTTTTTCTTTTTCTTTTTCTTTTCTTCTTTTTATCTCTTTCTCCTAGAGATGAACCCTATGATGAATTGCCACAAAAATCACACGCACACCTTGCACGGCTTCGATAATCACATTCACTAACCATAGGATATCGAGTCCTCTTGCATTTCATGCATCGTGGGTCCACTTAGCTTTTTGTGAGTCGTGCGTCGTGCCTAGCTGTTTGGTGTGCTTCTACTTTGTGATTTTACTTTATATACCTGTCCAGGAATGACCCCTAGATTATCATGCTTCGATTTGAATATGCGGTATTTATTTCCCCTGTCTGCTTCTGCATGCTATATATATATATATCGTGTACTTCATTTCGCATGTGTCGGGATTCCACAATTAAGGACTAGGATAACCCATTTAGCCCATGCTCTATTTAGCGAGAATAGTTTCCTTTGCCCAAGTGTTTAGATTCCGACTTCCTTTTTGTTTTACTTGGTGCAAATCCCCTCGTCGTGTACCGTTCTCCCACTTGGGAGAGTACACATGTGTATAGCCAAAAACCCAAAAATCCAAAAAAAAAGGAAAAAGAAAAGAAAAACCCAAAAAGAAAAGAAAAGAAAAATTTTGTATACCCCAAAATCCAAAAAAAATACAAATACCCAAAACCCAAAAATTTCAAGTGTGAATATTTTTCCTATCTACCGAGAATAAAGGGAAGGCGAGAATTTGCACTGAGTGTTCTACTCCACATCATCTCAACCCCCATCGTTTTCGAAAACACTTGGCTTAGGAACTTTTTAGCTATTATCTAGGCTTTAGTGTGGTGATTTCCTTAACCATAGTTGTGGAGTCCCCGACGCATGAAATGTTTCGATTCTCTCTCTATTCTCATGCATGCTTGAACTACATATATTCACCGCCTTATTCAATTCGAATTGATATTTTGGTCATTTCATGGGTTTGCGTATATCGAGCTTTATTGCACAATGTAGATAGTGACACCGTCTGCTAACACACGACCACACTCACTCACGCTTCACCGCGTGGGCCCACGACATTTGTCTGGACTCGTATTCCTAGGTTTAGTGATGTGATTTGGCGTTTGCTTGCTTGGTGTGTCGTTTTTGATTTTGTTGGCCCTGACGGGTGATCTAGGATATAGAGTTTTCTTTTTCTCTATTTCTCTCTATTTTTCCCTCCGAGCTCCTACTCTCACTCGTCTTCCTCGAGGATGAGGAAGAGTTCAGCTTGGGGGATTTTGACGTGCGTTAATATTTCATATATTTACGCGTGTTTTCTTCCGTGTTTTTCCGTATTTACCGCCGTCTTTTATTTGTTTTCTCGTGTTTTCTTGTATTTTCTTGTTTTCTTTCACTTTTCCGTATTTTCCGTGTTTTGCAGGAGTTTGCTGGCATTTGGGGCGTAAAACGATGATATCAAGTGTCCCCGGAGCAACGGGAGGAGTCACGCGTGATCCAGGGGGGTCAAACGACGAAGATTGCATCTTTCAGCCCCTCACCCGGTCGGTTGGTCATCTCCAACCGATCGAGTGATGCACGCATGCACCACCCGGGCACAGCTTGGAGCTCACGAGAAGTCACCCGGTCGGTTCAGTGACCGGGTCAAAAGCTCAAAGTCTCTGGAAATTTGAAGCTGATTTCCAACCGATCGGGTGACCTTCACCCGATCGATTCACCTGTAGCTGAATTTCAACAGCTAAGACTCGAAGCTCCAACCGATCTCCTCACCCGGTCCGCACCAAGATCCAACCGGTCAGCACCAAGATCCAACCGATCGCACCAAGTTCCAACCGACCGGTTCATACGACTGGGTGAAACCCCCGCATTGCGCTGTGATTTTGTGAAGCGGCTCACCCTACCGGTTGACTTGTCAACCGACCGGGTGATGTCGTTTTCTATAAATAGAACCCTAGGTTTCCCAGATTCGGGAGTTGGTTATTTTTTACTGTTTTCTTCATTTTGTGACGGCTGTAATTTCCCAGTTTTTGTAAGTTTTCGGATCTTTGTAAAACTTTAGTATTATCTTAATTGCTTTACTACCTTTGTATTCCTATTGTCTGATTATGATTTTAACGGTTCATTTTCGTTTAGATCGCTTTTTAATGAATATTTGTGAGTAGTTCCCAAATCTGGGATTTTGGCGGAAACCCCTTCGGGGGCTCTTCCCGATGCATCCATAGGGTTAGGAAATCGATAGGGATTAGGAATCTAACGGTTACGCGGGGTGTTATATTGTCATCGGCGGGAAAAAGACCGCCTTTGACCGTTGGGTCAAGGGGGAATAAACTTGGCGGTTGACTCCCTAGCCATAGCTCACGCCCTTAGCGTAAACGCCGAATCCTAGCGCGCGGGAGCGGCAGGATGAGACGTTGGGAGTTATCGTTGCGAGCTTAGTGCTCCCGGAGTCGATCAGTGTTAATGGACACGGGAGTGCCCACTGATCGAACCCGGGAAGTCTGGCGTATCATCCTGGGCACCGACCGGAATATCGGGCCCATGGGATGCCGGGTACCACTTTTAGAGGCAACATCTCACCATTAGACCCTAATTCCGATCGCCATCCTACCCGTAGGCCGTATCGGCGAGAGTCGCTCGTTGGGGGTGGAAACCAAAGTCCCGGGTTTTATTTTCATATTGTCTATACCTTGCATTCCTTTACCGTGACAACCCATCATTCGATCTGGGCTAGCTCGCCCACGGGGTGATTTCGGTCCTCTTTGACACAAGCACATCCTAGCCTCCCTGTGTTCGACCCCCAAGCCACACTACAACACCGTGCACTTGCGGATACAAATATCTAAACCCTCACGCGGGTCCCCCGGCCTTTTACGGCTCGCAAACCGGGGGCACGTCATACATTTTTATCATTGTGGTGCATGTGGGGGACACTTTTCCGCACATAAAATGGTGGCCAAAATTTTACAATGTGGATTTTATTGGCCCACCATGTTTAAGGACACATACGTGTATTGCAAATCTTGTGTGCCATGTCAACAGTTAGGGGGAATAACAAAAAGAAACATGATGCACTTAAACCCGATCTTAGAAATTGAAATTTTTGATTGTTGGGGCATAGATTTTATGGGGCCATTCCCCATTTCATTTGGGTACACATATATCTTGGTGGCCGTTGATTACGTGTCCAAATGGGTAGAGGCCATTGCATGTAGGAACAATGAGGGTGCTACCGTGCTAAAATTTCTCAAAGAAAATATTTTTGCCCGTTTTGGAGTTCCCAAAGCTATTATTAGCGATGGTGGCTCTCATTTTTGTAATAAACCATTCTATAACTTAATGAAGAGGTTTGGGGTCACACACAAAATTTCCACACTTTACCACCCCCAAACCAATGGCCAAGCGGAATTGGCTAATAAAGAAATCAAAAACATCCTACAAAAAACGGTGAATCCTACACGCAAGGATTGGAGTGTCTGATTGCCGGAAATACTTTGGGCATATCGGACCGCTTACAAAACAATTTTAGGAATGTCGCCATATAGGATTGTTTATGGAAAATATTGCCATTTGCCCGTGGAATTAGAGCACAAATCATTGTGGGCAATTAAACAATTTAATTCCATTTGTGACTCATCCAACAATTTTCGTAAGTTGCAGATTTGTGAATTGGAGGAGTTGCGGCGGGATACACACGACAATGCCAAAATAGCCAAGGAGCGCATGAAATTTGAGCATGACAAGATGATTTTGAGGAGGGAATTTTTTCCGGGCCAAAGCGTGCTATTATATAACTCCCGGCTTCATCTCTTTCCGGGAAAGTTGAGATCTAGATGGTCCGGGCCGTTCGTGGTGAAACATGTCTACAATCATGGAGCGGTGACCTTGGTGAACAAAAAAGATGGGAGTGAGTTCAAGGTCAATGGACAACGTTTGAAGCCTTACTTTGATTCGTGGGATAAGGAGCGGAACACCGAGGAACTTCCGGACCCGCCTTCAGACGACGACTAAATAGGTGTGTTTGTTCCAACTTTTGCTTCTACTACCCTTTCATCCATTGAGGAAAATGCATATATTTAGTTGGGGGGGGGGAGAATTGTAGGTTGTTGTAGGTTGTTGTAGGTTGTTTTAGGATGTTTAGGATGTATAGTTAGTTGTTTTGTACAAAATTTTTTGTGTGTGGAGACATCCCTTTTGTCATCTCCTATATCTTGCGAGCTTAACATCGACTATCCTTGCTCATTTGCTAGCTTTGTGCTTGATCCCTTACATGCTACATTTTAATGCATACATTTGGAATTCAATTCTATTTTGGTATCAACTCATGGATATTTGATTGGTGTGTTTTAACTTCTTTTCCAATTTGGATTCAAATGCTAATATACCATGAATGAGACTATTTCATATGTCGTGATGCTCTATTTGAAACAATTTGGGAAAAGTTTGGTGTAAGAAATTTCATGTTGAGATGAATGATGTAGTTTTTGATTGGATTGGAGATGGCCAATTTGTTATGCTTTGTTTTTCTTCTAAGGAATGGGTGGATGAATTGCTTGATTGTGTTGGAATGAGAGAAAGAGAGCTATAATATAAGTGAATTGCTTGATTGTGTTGGAATGAGAGAAAGAGAGCTATAATATAAGTGAATTGTCTTTCTAATCAACTTTAGTAGCCGGTGCCCCACGAAACATTGGGTAGTACGCCAAAGACGAGATTTAGAAATCATTCCATCTTTTTGCATATATTGCGTTATCGAGTGTATGCAAAAAACAAAAACAAAAAAATAGAAAAGAAAAGGTGCATCGTTCCTCTAGTCTTGTCAAGTAGTCGGTGCCCATTGGGGAGGACACGAAAGAGCAGACTTAGGGGAGTGCACAAAAACAAAAAAAAGAAGAGGAAAAGAAAAGAAAAAAAGAAAAAGAGTATGAATAATTGAGTGAGTAACCAACATGAATATTGCAATCTCATTCCTCCACAACTTAGATGAAATTTCTTTTGTATTGGCCATTTCCTTGAAGATTGGTATTCATGACATCGTGATATTTCCCGACATATGTGATACGGTGCTTATTGCCTTACTTTTCTTTGAATTGGATTCAGGAGAGTGTCATTCGTTATTTAATTTCATACATTGTATATATTGGATTTGAAATCAATTGGAATAACATTTGGGGTAGCCATGAGAATATGGTGAGACTGGTGCATGTTTTCATTTTAATCCGAATGTATCGCTTGATTTGCTAGGGACTATCAAATAACTAGTTGGGGGTGTGATTCGGGGTTTAAATTGCTTATTCCCCCCAATTTCTGGGTATTTTATGTGTATATCGTATTAATTTTGGCGTTGATACGTGCGTTTTCGTGATATCATGGATTATTAACACCTAATCTCTTTTTATACACAAAATACGATTTCTAATGACTAATACTAGCTCCGCTTATTTTTCAAGTACTCCTGGAAATTTTCTAGATTTTTTGGATTTTTTCCAGGATTTATTGGAGCTTGGAGCTATTTTTGGAGATTTATTGGAGCTTAGTATGACATTCTGGAAATTATTGCAGCAGAAAAACAAAAAAAACCCTAAAAGCCCGCAGCAGGCCGATGACCCGCTTCTAAGTGGGCCGCTGTCGCTGCTAACAAAATTAAAAAATAAAAATAAACACGTCAAATGCCCAGCGGGCCGGCCCGCTTGGCCGGCCCGCCAAGCGGAAGCGGCCCCGCTCGTGCGAGCGGGGGAACGAAGTGGAACGTAGGGGCACACGCTCCCCACGTGCCCCCCTCCAATCTCATTTGCAGAAAATCACTGGGTGGGCCCGCCCCAATTAATTTGGAAGCTGCAACACTTTGGTTTCAGGCGCTAAGGGCGAAAAGAGCAGGGCCTCATTTGGGTGAATGGAAAAAGGCGAAAATGAGTGGGGGCTATTTTAAATTGTGTTCTATTTTTTACAGGTTTTAGGAGTTTTCAGGCTGGTTGCTCTGGGGGAATGCTTTCTCTCAAAAAACTAATTTCTATGGCTTGAGAAATCAATGGAGAAGGAAGATAGCTAGAGGGAGAAGATCAAAGGGGGACTTGGGATCTCTTCAAGAGGGAGTTCTCTTGTATTTAAAGTTGATATTGTTAATTTCCCTTTGATATTTGCTATTTGTAAGAACTCTTGAATGAATATTTTGGAATCAAAGATGGTGTTTTTGTGTATAATGAGTGGCTAATCATTTTGTGTGTTTTTTGGTGGATTGAAGTATGTTGGGCTATTAAATCTCATCTCTAGTATAATTTTATTATCTCATATGTGGATGAAATGTTGAGTTGGGGTTGTCCATTGGAACCCTAGTAGGAAATCCAAAGAGAGGCTCATCCTAGTGGACCCTCTCTATTGTGTTCATTGTAAAATTTTCTCAATATTTCATTCACTACTTTTTGCATCCAATGTGTTCGATGAAATGCCAAATTATCCGATCACTCTCTACTTAGCCGAATGAGAGGTCGTAGTGACTTGAGATGGATTTATAAGCCCAACTACATCATGAAACCACTAACACTCACACTTCTTTTCTTTGTTTGATATCCTACATTTTTTGTTTGCATGCTTAACGGTAGTTTATTCTAAAAATTTCCTCAACCAATCCTCACCCCAAAGGGTGGTATTTCTCACACCGCTTAAGCTAATTGTGACCATTGTTGATTGTAAGCAAGTTGTCCCCGTGTTCGACCCTAGGCTCACTAGGATTATTACTACTTGGCGACCTCCTACACTTTGGAGTTAGCGTGCAATCTTTTGTTCATGCCACCGATGTGCCCCAACACAAAAATGGACAAGGATGAATAAGGAGTTACAGTGGACAAAAAGCTATATCGAGGTATGATTGGTTCCTTGTTGCACTTGATTGCTTCTAGACCTGATATAACGTTTGTTGTATGCTTGTGTGCACGCTTTCAATCTAACTCAAAAGAATCTCATTTAAAAGCCATTAAAAGGATCTTTAGGTACCTAATTAGTACACAGACTTTAGGCCTTTGGTATCCTTCTAGTGGTAACCTGATTTGGTGGGTTATTCTGATGCTGATTATGCATGTAGTTTAACTAATAGAAAGAGCACTAGTGGCACTTTTTTAATGCTAGGACACTCTTTAGTTTCATGGTCTAGCCGTAAGTAAAATAGTGTTGCATTATCCACTACTGAAGCAGAGTATATTGCCCTCGGCAGCTGCTGTGCTCAAGTATTATGGATAATGCAAACATTATCTGACTATGGACTAACTCTTAAAACAGTTCCTCTTCGATGTGATAGCAAGAGTGCCATAGATCTTTCTAATAATCCCGTACACCACTCTCGTACTAAATATATTGACGTAAGACACCATTTTCTTAGAGATCACCTCAAAGAGGATGTGTCTATTGAGTTCGTTCCTACGGAATCACAACTTGCAGACATATTCACCAAACCTTTGGTTGATGCTCTCTTTTGTCGTCTTCGTCTTGAGCTTGGTATTATTAATAAAACATAGTACGAGATTCCAGGCTTTCTTGTGTGCTTGAACCTTTGTTTGTGTGCTAGTAGTTGCATTGTTATGTGTGTATGATTTTTTTGTATGTGCGTGCATCTCATGTTTGCTTTAGTACCTCATACATATAAACAAAAAAAATGAAAAAAAAAACAAAAAACAAAAAAAATGGTGCTTAAATGTGTATCTGTCTCTTTGTTTCATTAAAAAGGTATTCATGAATGATTTTCATATCTATGTAGAAATTGTTGTATTATTTCCTTTGCTACATGTGCATGCTCATCTTTCTAAATATTCATGGCATGTTCAATGACTGAAAATAACTTGATTTCTACACCTACTATTTCACTTCCACATGTATTATTATTGTTGCACATTTGGAGATATCATTTATAAAGTATGGAAAGTGAATGTAGGAGGAAAACTTAACTGAAAATCTAAGGGATATGATATACCTTACCATGGATAAAAATTGAGCATTAAAAAACAAATATATAAATGATGATACTACAAGTATAAAAATGAAAAAGAAGGTTAATTGCTTCGTATGAAAATGGTTACAATCCTTGGCAACGGTATTACCCACGAGTATCCAACATAAGCTTTATGGGTAAACCTTAGCGTTGGTGTATTTACTCGTCAAGCAATGCCACCCCCACATCTAAGTGTCCTTATAGGCTATGTTTTGGGGTGTGGTATCTTGAACTCATTTTTAATGAGATGGGGATAATCAATCCTATGTGATATAACGTTATATGGAAAATGTGGATTGTTTTTGTTTGCTTTCGTAATGATTCTCCCTATGTGCTTCAAATTTAATCATCACATGTACACGTTGGTGTTGAACTCTTCGTTGTTAATTTCATTGGATTATGACTTGATTATTCCATGATTGTATACATGCAATTGTTGGTATTGGCTTATAATGCTCTCTATTTGCATGGTGTATGTTTTGACTTCTGTTTTGACTTTTGATGATAACAAAAGGGGGAGAATAATTTGAGGTATATGTGATTGTATGTAATTGTAATATGATTGTTTGATTAAGGGGGAGCATTAATGAATATTGGTGAAGCACAAAAATAGGGTGAGCATGCATATTGTTATCTTTGCACATCATTAACATCATTATATATCATTGCATGTCACCTGCTGTTGTTACACTTTCACACACATTATCTAGAAACGTATGTCTCAAATCTTATACTTCGTTTGTCAACATCAAAAGGGGAAGATTGTTGATAGCAACAATCTATGAACTTCTTATTTGATGATAACAAACGTGTGTGAAAGTTTTTAACGTGTGTGTTAAGTGTTCAGGAATGTCAAAGCTTGTAGGCAATCAATGGGAGACTTTGTCAATGAGAAGGAGATCAATTGCTACAACTTTTCATTATGGACCAAGTCAAGTGCAAGAGGAATAGTGAAGCAATATGATTCCCCTTTGATTGAGTCATATCATTAACCCTAGCCTTAGGATCATCCCTAGCCAAATTCATCCTAGGCCTTGGATGTCTCTAGCCGCACAAAACCATAGGCTTCCCTATATAAGCTGTCATCTAAAGCCAGTGAAATAGGCTGGCCAAAATTCTAAGAAGCCTAGTCTCCTTCAACATCACGCAAGTCCTAGGTCGAACAAAAACAGAGGAAACGCACAAAAAAATAAGCCAGTCGCATTTTTTCCATCCTATCCAAGTAGAGCCGGCTGCCGTTTTGTTTCTCTCCCAAAAATTATTCCCCAAGAGTTCATGCAAAATCTCATCACCTTTAGGCCGCAAGTCTCAAGAGACAAAAGGTTAATCCCCAAGAGCAGCTCACGCTTTCTCCTTTGCGAAAATCCAACAGGAGCTGAATTTTTCTTTCAATCAAAAAAACACATATACGCAATCTCAACCCATGGAGCCGCAACTTTTGACTATAAAAACCCCCTCTCCCTCCCAAGTTCACGTGTGCCTCACTTGCTGCAACAAAAAATAAAGGCAAGGCCAATCAACAATTCTCCAAGAGCCCACGTTTTTGAACCTGGCCGCAAGTTTTGATTTCTTTTTATATCCCAAGCATCTTTTTCTATCTCCAGCCACTGTAAATTGATCACCAAAAATTCCCCAGGCTACCAAAATTTTTGACCTCAACTTCCCATACAATTGAAAGGGTAGCTGTAAGTTTCAATTAGCAAAAATCCAATAGCTACCACAAATTTTCAATCAGCACATCACCAAGGGCAGCTGCAAGTTTTTGTTTGAGGAGAGGAGGCAGTTGCAAGCTTTTATTAAGGAGGAGGCTGCAAGTTTCCTAGAGGAGCATCCTACACTGCCGTGACTTTAGAGGAGACTACTACCTGTCAGATTGATCTGACCACACGCTGAACGACAGAGACATCAACGCCGTCACAACTGAGCGATTCTAAACTCTAAACTTTATTTTATTTTTGATTGTGGCGTTGTGATTTTTGTAGAACTATCTTATTATTTGTTTGGGGACTTGGCTAGTTGGGACTATCCAAGAGAGAGATTTACCAGTATTATTATTGTTTGGACACTTTGGAGAGTGCAGGTACAGAGAGCCAGGTGAGTGTAGAGTTGGTGCTCTAGCTACTGGTTGTACCAGTTAACTTTAATAATCTAGTATTGCTTTTGTGGCTGAACGTAGGTCGTGGGTGCGACCAAACCAGGGTATATCCCCTGTGCATGCTGTGATTGCTTTACTAAACTCTGCGTCTGATTGATTGTGCTATAGCTGCGTTTGATTTCTCGTGGGTTGCATGAGAATTATTATAAGCCTATTCACCATCCCTCTAGGCTTAGATCCAGATCCAACAGGTGGTATCAGAGCCAGTTTAGAGAATCTAGCTTAGTTGACCATGTCTATTAATATGTCTGATTCTGCTTTTGCTGAGGGTCAGTCTATTTCTCATCCCACTAAGTTCAATGGTGTTGATTTTGCATATTGGAAAACTAGGATGATGATTTATTTAGCTTCTATTGATTATGATGTATGGATAATTCTAGAAAAAGGCTATAAACCTCCCTCCATTAGTGTTGCTGATAATGAAATGTTAAAACCAGAAGATTAGTGGGATGACTTTGATAAAAAACGCTTTTCATTGAATAATAATGCTATGAATGCATTGATTTGCTCTTTATATAAAGATAAGTTAACTGTATATCTCAATGTCAACATGTGCAAAAAATTTGGCATACTCTGGAGGTGACTCACGAGGGAACGTCGCAGGTTAAGGAGTCCAGACATGAAGAAGAAGAAGAAGGTTCAGATTTTGAATAGAACGATCATCTACGTCGATGGTTTGTTTTGGATAGATAGGAGAGTATTCTAAGGCGGCGTATCATGCTTGAGCATCCGTGGCTGGATTTGAGCGACGGGTTGCGAGGATTCGATGAAGACGCCATGAATGAAGGATGAAGGAAATGTATAGAGAATTTGTGTGATCTCTCTCTGAAAATAGAGGACTTTTCAGAATATTGAGGTTTTGGCCTTCTCATGAGAAAGAAAAAATTCAACGTGTTTACATAGAGATTTTAAGTGGGAATTTTGAATTTTGAACATTCAAAATCGTATTGAAAGCATACAATAACCCCTAATAACTTCCCTAACCCACTGGAAAAGAAAACTGCTCAAAATCGTGCAAAAGAACAATCAAATTCGGTTGTTCTTTCGAAATTCTGTACCGATTGGTCGACTAAGCCTCGAAACTAGTCGACTAGTTGGGGTCTGGTTTGAGCGGTTTGGGGAAGACGCGGAGTTAAAATTTTTATTAAAAAAATTTCGGTCAAAAAAGGAGAGGTGACCGGTTTGTACTTAGGTGTAAGAGAGAATTGATTTTTCATTACTTTAAGGACATGTGTAAGTGTACATTGGTAAGAGTGATGGAAAGTGTGTAAGAGTAATTTAACCATACAATATACTTTGTCCTTGTGAATAAGATGGAAATTCAAAAATATTTCGTCTTCTAGTGATTCTAAAATAGATAAGAACAAAAAATGATAATTTTTTAATAACTGTAAAATTAATATTTATATGTTTACACACGCATAACCTGGATATAGTATTACTCGACCAAAGTACTTAATTAGCCGGCTAAAATAATTTTATTTAAGAAAATAAAAAATTATTTCTGGAATTATATTATCTAATTTACCTGGATTAGTCAACCAGTATAATTGGCTGGTCGACCAATATAAATAAAAAAATTCAGAAAAATCCAGAAAAATTATAATATGTAAATAACATAATATTAAGTTATAATAAAGTCTTAAAATTTCGATTCACTTACTATACCAAGTTCTCTTCTACATTTTACAAAAGTATCTTCTTTGAGAGGTTTAGTAATGATATCAGAGATCTGATTTCAATGTCTATAAT
The DNA here is from genome assembly GCA_030789695.1 of Scilla litardierei. Taxonomy (NCBI): domain Eukaryota; kingdom Viridiplantae; phylum Streptophyta; class Magnoliopsida; order Asparagales; family Asparagaceae; genus Scilla; species Scilla litardierei. The sequence goes on from CM061137.1 coordinate 75,745,593, forward strand.
GTTGGATACAACGTGTAGTTGGATACAACAATCGATGACTTTGTATTTGATGATAACAAACGTGTGTGAACGAGTTAATATGTGTGCTAAGTGTTTTCAGGAATGGCACTCTTGTAAATACTCAAAGAGAGACTAAGTAAAAGTAATGGAGAATTTGCCATGCAATATACAAGTGGACTAAGTCAAAGATGGAGATAATGGCTAAAAATATTGGACTAAGTCAAAGATGGGATGATAAGGAGGAAATCAATTCAAATCTATATTTGAATTGATTCAAATAAAGTGGTGCATGAATCAAAACCTAAAGCCATGCAAATTGAAGACTTGGTTAAAGATGGAGAGATATGGAGAATCTCATGCAAATCAATAGTGATTAAATGAGATCAATTCTAATCCTATCCTTATTCAAATTCAAATCCTAAAGCCATTCTTATTCAAACTCCATATCCAAGGTAATTTATTCGAATCTTATTCAAGTTAGGATTCATTCCAATCTCCATTAATTATGGGATTCTAATTGATTCTAATTGATCTCATCCTCTCCTAAATAAACCCATATTCAAAGAGAGGTATTTCTAAGAGAGGGCAACCACAACACCAAGGAGAAAATTCGGCCAATACCTAAAGGGAAGCCCATTGCTGCAAGTTTTTAGGTTCACATCTTCATCTCCTTGTGCAACATTGAAAGACCCATCTTATATTGTGCAACAAGTAAGCTTCTCATCCCCTCAAATCCAAAACAAATCATTGCCATATTACATATCCTAGGCCGCAACATCCCCTTGCCAAAGCCATCTTGCGCATTATTGAAAGGAACATCCATTGCATCAACATCTCCCTTGCGCAAGTCTCTCCAAGATCCCACCGCCAAAGCTCCCTTGCACAACCTCCATTCTCCAAGGCCAAAGCTCCAAGTTCCATTGCACATATTCAAGGCATTGCGCAACATCAAAGGGTGCAACTTCATCAAGACTGCAACACCAAGAGCTCTCCAACCATACAAGGCCGCAAGTAGAAAGGGGGTCTTCTCTACATTGTGCAACACATCCAAGAGGGGGCTATTCCTATCTTGTGCAACTTATCAAGGAGACCAAGGCCGCAACATCCAAAGGGGGAAAGACACAACTTGAGTTGCTGAGATCAGAGTTTACTGCATCGACAGACTTGATCTGACATGAGCTGATTGACAGAGACGACTACCGCTACACAAACTGAGATTTCCTAAACCCTTTATCATTATATTTATGTTGTAATGTAGCGATCTTTGTAGTGGAAACTTTATTGCTTTGTGACGTTTTGGGAATTGTTTAGTCTGGGAGTAGATAATGTGGTCTTGACGAGTTGGGGCTTGTCAAGACAAAGCATTTACTATGTCGACAGTGTTTTGCACTCGGGGAGTGTGGTACGAACAAGGTGAGAGTTGAGTTGGGGCTCATAGTCCATTGTAGTTGTATAAAAAACATGTTAATGCTAGTATCTGCTTGGGGTCTGGAGTAGGTCGTGGGACGACTAAACCAGGGTAAATCTGCTGCGTACTCTGTGATTGCTTATTATTTACTCTGCATCTGCTATAACTGCTTGTGATTTATCGTGGGTTGCACAAGAATTTTTATTAGCATAGTCACCCCCCTCTAGGCTTAGATCACTACTACAAAATTGACCTTTAATAGCGCTTAAATAAGGTCTTTAATAGCGCTTTACAAGCGCTGTCTATCTCGCCGCTGCTAAAGGGGGGCTGGTTTTAATAGCGCTTTACAAGCGCTGTTAAAGGGGGCCTTTAACATCGCTTGTTTGTGCAAGCGCTGTTAAAGGGGGGACTTTAACAGCGCTTATTGGAGCAAGCGCTGTTAAAGGCCCCCCTTTAACAGCGCTTGCACCCCCTTTAACAGCGCTTGTTGGTGCAAGCGCTGTTAAAGGGGGGCCTTTAACGGCGCTTGCACCAACAAGCGCTGTTAAAGGGGGGCCTTTAACGGCGCTTGCACAAGCAAGCGCTGTTAAAGTCCCCCCTTTAACAGTGCTTGTTGGTGCAAGCGCTGTTAAAGGCCTCCCTTTAACAGCGCTTGTTTGTGCAAGCGCTGTTAAAGGGGGGCCTTTAACGGCGCTTGTTGTTACAAGCGCTGTTAAAGGGGGGCCTTTAACGGCGCTTGTTGGTGCAAGCGTTGTTAAAGGCCCCCCTTTAACAGCGCTTGTTTGTGCAAGCGCTGTTAAAGGGGGCCTTTAACCGCGCTTGTTTGTGCAAGCGCTGTTAAATGTCCCAGATAGACAGCGCTTGTTTCAATTCATTTTATTGTTTCTCCCTACGTTTTATATTTAAATAGATCAATTTAATGTTCAAAATGCTTAAATAAACCATCAATAACATTAAATTACATGAAACAATCAGTACAAGAAACAATCAAAATAAATTGCTTTTATTCAACAACCACATAAATTAGACAATGTGCATTGATATTGGAAGATGATCCATAATACAAATAAGAAACATTATCGTATATAAAACTTATCAGTCATTATCCATTAAATCACTCCGTGAACAATACATTTCCCGACAACAGTATATACATTCCAGAGCGGGTTCCATCTCAAAAATCTTTTCTGCTGCCCCTTTTATAATAAAACCACGAGCGTTCTTTGATATACCTTCAAAGCTAGAAAGTCGCACCATTATCCATAATGATTTTGAATTTGCATCTTTATACAGTGTCTTGGTACTATTATTAAGACACTAAATCATTTCAGGAATATCGTAGTTATCAAGCAAGCTCCTGGTTCTTCTCTACCAGCCTCACTTCCTTTGTCGATTGAAGTATGTCGGCCTAAAAGTGCATTATGTTCCATCAGTTGCGTAATGCTCAAGATGAAACTAAGACACGGGGTTTAGTAAGAGCCATGCATGAAATGGAGGCTGTTACCTTATCTTGTGTGATTTCAACTGTGAATCCATCGACGATGGCCAACGATGACCTCTTCCTGTATGTACTTGGTCGCAACACCTTCGCTAGCAGCTGGTCGTGCTTGTTGCTCAGGTACGTGTCGAGCACTCTTGCTCCTTTCTTCGATCTGTGCAAACTTAAGAATCACCAGTTTTCCCAGGCTTTCCAGCTCCATTGGCAACGATTTGATAGAGGTACAGCTTACATTTAGGAATTGTAGCTGAAGGAGAGTACCGATATCCGGTGGAATCTCAACGATACTTGTATTTGATAGAGGTACAGCTCCGTTTAGAACTGTCCTCCTATCACTGTAGGCTGCACCAATGTTGCAACAGTCACTTATTAGTTTCATGCCTAGCCAACAATTAATGAGGTCAGTTTTCCAAATGTTATGATCCTTCGGCCACATGGCACATCACAAGAAGCATTTCTTCATGTTGTCATTTGGCAGACGATCATAGCTTACTTTTAGGAGGGGGAAATGATCTGTTTCTCTGCTCCAAATCTCCGGAACTCCAATCACATCCAGGGAATTGATGGTGTCCTCCCATTCTTACCATGTTTTGCTGGCCGACATGGCATGAGCAATAACCACAAATGCAAGTGGCAAGCCACCACACTTGTTTGCAGGAGTCTGAAACACAAACTTAGAATCATAAGTATCAGGAATGCATCTGATATTTTTATGAAGATAACTGAGCATCATGCAAACTAGGATTGATGATACTCACCGCTTCTACTAGATGGTAATGAGGTATCTGAGGGAAGAGATGATGGATGACATGAGTACCGATATCATGGTGGAAGTTGTTAATCCAACCATAATCTCGATCGAGGGTTGTTAGCCCTCCTCTAAGGTAACTCCATTCCTGATAATATGAAAAACAAAAACATTAGCCCATATGAATAATCCTATCACACATTCGTTTACCAAGAAGAAACATAGCTAGTTGAAGATCATATGAGTCTTCATTCAGATATTATGATACAAAGCTTAAAAACATTTTTCTACTGCTTATGTAGTAGTGATGCCATGACCAAATAGGATGTCCAAGCACCATTTACATACATCATTTCAAGTGCCTCAACTAAGCGCTATGTTTAATTTCATATCTGAATTCCTAGTCCAGGCACATTTCTTAGCTTTTATATCTATAGCGACACATGCAACTGAAAGTCGAAAGCCCTATTTTTGAAAGACATGCATGAAACGAACACCGCATATCTATAAGAAAGTTAACAAGGGATATTTTGGATAAGTAGATGCCATAATACATTAATTCGGACAACATTCTAACTTCTCAAATAAAATTAGACAGATCTGAATACGGTGAGTAGAGCAAAAATATCTGTGCAGAAATCAGACGGATCTGGATGGTAGGCTCAAACATCAGATCCAGATACAATCACACAATGTCCGACATGTATTTTCTCCGTATACACCCACACATCGATGAAGGCCAATTCTATAATACTTTGCTTTTTCATATTTAATTTGCCAAGAAAGAAAATACAGTAAACGTGGAGCACTTCCCTGGTAATTGGGGAAGGCAATTCAACATGCTTCTATCAAAATTGGCTGCTGCCCCCTTGCATCAGGCACATCAAATGACTTAGATTGTGGGGGACAGATCATTATAAGAAAATTATCGAAAATAGAATAAAAGCAAAGATAAACTCACCCAGTATGGAACAAAATATAGCTTGAGCATTTGCAAAGGACCCATGAACCAAGTCAGCCCAGCACATATTGCTTCTTCCCTCCATATCCCTCCCAGTTATTCACCAAACTCAGTATCAGATAGACACCATGCTTCCTAGCCTCGGATATCACGAAGTCCAAACCCTGTTGATACAAAAACAAAACACATTCGTCTTTCTTTGAACATGCAAATTTAAAATTCTGAATATACATATTTGTAACCTGTCAGAAATATTGTGATCACTAGAAATAGATATCAATACCTTGAACATGGCCTCATTGTAAGTGCCAGGGGAGGACTGAAGGGCCATGTACCCACCATCACTGAAGGACCATGTCCTAACAATATTCAGTCCATAACTAGATGCTTGTTGGAAGGCAGTGGACACTTGGTATCGGTTGATGGGTCGGCTGCCATATACATCAGCCAGTACGCGTTGAACCAGTTGGCATAGAACGGACAGCCGTTCTTCACGAAACGGGTCCCTCTGGCTGAAGCAAAGCCCACATTGTTGACAGGCTTGGCAATGCTGGTGATAGGTTGGATTAAACCAAGCAAAGCTAAGACAAGCAAGCTGCAAAATGCTTGTTTACTCATGGTGGCTGGCTAACTATAGAGATAGATATTGTTTGCTGTCAGTTGAAGTTGTAAATGCTTGGAGTATTTAATTGTAACGGCAAAGTGCTGCAACCACCCATGTTCTACTGGCAAAGGGATACTAATAAATTTGGGTTGCCAATTATTTATCTTCTAGTAATAGCTTCTTGGCTCAAATACACTCAGCAATCAATATTTAGATAAATGCTTGCAGCTACAGCAAGGAAATATACCTGCATCTTTCACCACCAAAATAGCAGTTGCAGGGGCAAGTTCCACTAGCTTCTTAATGGCATCAGATGTCTTCCCTTTTGCAACAACCTCCAGATACTTCCCAAACAAAACAAATGTGATTAACAAGGAACTCGTCTCAAAATAAGTCGAAGATGAAAACCCAGCAATTCCACCATATACAAGGGCACAGACAGAATAGAAGTAAGAAGCTGAAGTTCCCGATGCAACCAAAACATCCATGTTTGTTGATCCATTCTGCAATGCTCTGTAAGCTGCTACATAGAATCGTTTGCCAATTACAAACTGAACAATACTCACTAGAACCAGCTTCAACAGGTCACTGATCTTAAACAGTCCATAATGTTTGAGTAGAAACGAATTTATGAAAGGAAGACGTATGAGAAAGACAGGAACCTGTTGCATAGTCATGTAAAAGAATGATTAAAACAAGGCAACTACATTGAAGATGCATTAAGGAATAATCGAACACAAGGTGTATAGTAGACTAAGACATACACTAATAAAGCTAAATCAACACTTTTCTAATAATCCAGCAGACTTTATTTGGCATCTTCTTTTTGTTCAAAGAGTGAAATTTCTTTTATCTTGTTTATGGAATTTTTATGAGGAGATATATAAACATACAACAATATATTGAATCATGTAACCAAGTACGAGTTTGGAGCACAACAAATACCGGTAAGAGAATGATTGACTGGAAACCCGTTTCATCTTATATGGTTCTCTGTTGAATAAATTATATTTTCTATTTTTTATCATTATACAAAATTACCAGATAATTTAAAAAAAATAACCTATTTGTTTTCACCCATTAAAGACATGCTAGTATAAATTACTACTCCCAACCTGAATGTATCAAATTACTGCTAAGGAATGTTCTTATTTCCAGTAATGTTTAAGATTGCCAAGATAAATTACTAGTTCCTAGAGTATCAAGATTAAGATTGTCAAGACTTTCTAATTTCTTTCGATATGAGAATATTTTCTTAACAAACATACTTATCAAAGAGTAGACCCACAGAGGTCAATAAAACATGGGACAACTAACATACAGAGCATACAGATTCTATGACAATCAACAGAACTAATCAATAGGGATAGCTTTCAGACCTGATCATTGGGAACAATTGAAGCTCTTGGAACATCTTTCACATACTCCTCAATGGCTGCGAGGAATGATGCAGGAGGCTGTAGTAAAATTAATTATAATTCAAATGATCAGTCAGTTATTCTAAAATTTATACATCATACCATACCGAAAAATGAAGAGAGGTAGCAAATCAGAACCACAGTAAGCCTCCATTCTCGTGCGGACCTTTTCACGTCTCGCCTCCATTTTAGGGAAGCGGGTCGTGACAAGCCAGTACCTATTCTCCATCTTAACCCATCATGCATCTAGCGGTCAATAATGATGATATACATTTAAAAAAACCAATAACAGAAACATCGACACTCGTGTAATCCTCATTTAGAATCAGAGCCTTTGCCATATGCTTCCCACTCAGAAATGTTGGTTGTTGCTTCATTAACCATTTTCACCAGAGTCACCGTGTGCATGTGCTTTGTTTGTATTTCGATTGAAATACCTCAGAACATATAGAACTATCAAAACATCACATATCAAAATAAGATATATCCATACAGCAGATGGACGAAGCCCACCAAGGGCTGTGTAAAGAGTGAGTTTGCCAACAGGAAGCCCACAGAAGCCCACCGAGGGCTGTCTAAACTAGGATTATGACATTGATCAAATATCATCAGATTTTTTTCATCAATCTGCTTATTCTGTAAGTTTCATAGGATCATAAAAAAGAACCATGACATAAATCACCTTTGCTGTCTAAGGATCCTCACCAAGTTGTTTAGAATCTGAAAATGGAGTCATAATCATGCACTCATACGGAAAGTTATATACATAAACCAATATTATAATATTAAAACAACATGGCTTTTGTTTTAAACTTGGATGATTGCAGTGCATTGTTGGGATATTTCTATTTAAATGATATGGAAAGAAACAAGTGAATAATTTCTCTTAAACTCTACATCTTAATGTAAATCTACTAGAAAGGGAGAAAATACCATTCAGATATGGTCAGAGCATTAAGAGCTATTTCCATATTTGTATCCAATCAGATGTGTTATAAAATATGCATATCCGGATCCATTCACATCATTATTGTAAGATTACAACAAAAAATAATGACAAATATTTTATGCCCCGCCTGCAATAGATCTGCATAACAAGTTTATTGCATTAGATAGTAAAGAAGCACGGACATCTCTCTTCTAGTTGATCCACAAATTTTTGTTTGAGTAAGACTGCCTTCTTACATCATGTATCATGTCAAGCAAATATGTAATAATGAGTATTGTATTCATATTCTCCATGTATATAAGATAAGTGAAATTATAACATGATTACTGAATTATATTGAAACAAGTTTTTGATTATAGTTAAAATACTGAAACTCATTGTGTTCTATAAATGATGAAGTTACAATGAAAGATACAATAAAGAAACCATGAAACAATGAAGAGATTTAAACCAGAAATAATGAAAGAAATAATGGAACCCGTGAAATGTTTCAACCTTTTACTCAAAAAAATTAAATATTTAAATTTAAAACAATTATGGCAAAAAACTGAGAGGAGCTGGAATATGGAGATGGGGTTCTGGTCACATTAACAGCCAGATATGAAGGAAGAGGCACAAGCCATTGAGAAGCTCAAAAGCTCTGGAGTTTCTGACATTTTGTTTAATCAGCTGGATGTTGTTAACCCTTCTAGTGTTGCTTCGTTAGCAAATTTCATCAAGACCCAGCTTGGGAATCTTGATATTTTGGCAAGAGATTCTGTAGTTTTTTATTGCTCCTTGAATATATTGAACATAATTAGCAAGAGCATGCTTGCCTTGTTACAGGTCAACAATGCAGCAATTGGTGGGATGATATTCGATTATTAGAATCCAAGTTTTATTAAAGAAGATGAATTGGATTAATTGGAAAATAATTAGACTCATGTTCATATTAATATATATGCTTATTTTGTATCTAATGAAAGAAGTGGTTTAATGAATGGAGCAGAACAGTTACCTGCGATATTAGATTCCAATGTCGACAAGATATCAAATTACTGCATAGGTACAGATAAAATAGTATTAATGACATGATACTTCATCCATTGCTCCTTAATCAAAATAAACTAAACAAACAAACAAACAAAAGAATAGAATTAGCGAGGATGGAATATTTACTTTGAAGAAACATATATACTACAATAAGGATGAATTGTCTTCATTTCAAGATACAAAATATGCAGAAACCATCCAAAAGAACCGGACCAGTGGAAATCAAACATGCAAAAAAAGTTTATTATTAAAAGAGAGACGTTCAAGGGCTCAACAATTAGTGCTTACATTGACTTTCTTCACAAGCTTCCTGATCTTTTGCCTGGTCCTCCTAAAAAATCATAAACGTTCAAGGACTCAACAATTAGCGCTTACATTATAATGCTACAAAAAGAAAGCATTTAATGCAAATTTACCAAAGATCACAACTTTATCAAAGGGTAAAAAACAAAGTTTCACTGAATACCGACCTTTAGGTTTGACATCTATACTAAATGACATATTTCTGGACCACATAACGCAACAAATCTTCCTTGACTTCAGCTAGTTGATCAGGAGAGTAAGTAGCACATTTGTAGTCAGGGAAGTACTACAAAATAGAATAGCATAGCAAATAGCAAATAGATGTTATAATCAAATATTAGCAAATATAACTAAAACATGCGATAAATATGGGTAATATTATCCTGACTGGTAATAATGTGAAAGGTATTGAAAAAATTAGTAAGCACATTAATTGTGCTTGCAATGTTATAACAAGTGAGATGTGTTCCTCTAGTTAAACTGTACGTCATATACGAATGTGTGTGTATGAGTGTGTGTATGTGAATGTATGTGCATGTATGTGCGTGTATGCATTTGTGGGATATGGGAAATGTATGCCAGAAATGGTGTAAACCAGAATGTAGAAGAAATTTACATGCATGAAACCAGTAACTCATTGCAATTCCGAAACAAATTGGTCGACATTTTTATACCGGAATCTGATTCCGAATTGTCCCAATTTTTGAATCAGAATCGGGTTCGGATTCGGGTTTGGAACAACTACAAAGATGCTTCATAATTTTCTGCCGATCACTCCTAATTACACGAAATTGACTTGGCTTTTTACATGGATGTCTTCTTGACCTCTCCTTAAACGAATCACATGTGTAATTCTTAATTCCAGAGTGTTTAAGCTTTGATCGCTGTTGAGTCCATGACTTTACAAAAATATAATCAATAGCTGGACCCTCAGTTACCTATCATTCTCTGACATGAAACAAATAAAGAAAAGAAAATATCAACAACAACAAAAATGAAGAACAATGAGATCAATTTTATTTGAAACTAATCACATTCATTGACGAAGTCATCCTCTGAAGTCAGAGGTACTCATACGTAACGGACACATTCGAGGCTCTTTCTTCAAAAATATTTTCTTGCACCATTATCTTGTAAATCACTGTGACAATCTTAGGATACACATTCAATCTATAATAGTATACTTAAAACCTTCAAACAAGAGTATAGAAATCCACTTACATGTACATCTTTTTTAGCGTGTATGTTTGTTGATAAAAAAACCGTCAACCAGGTCTATAATAGACTGCTTAAAATCATCAAACAAGACTAAAGAAATTAACTTACATGTACAACTTTTTTAATTGTGTACGTTTAAAAAAAGGATCATAAAAGACCATCCCAATGATATGATATGTGTTATGTTAAATTTGCCGCATCGGTTCAGACTTGAGTGGAATCAAATTGGTATCTAGAGGATGAACTAAGGACCATGCTTCAAACAAAAACTGAAAAGGTAAATTAATGAATAATGATCAATGCATGTATGTTTCTAAAAATCTCAATTATGGCACACCCTGTAATTATGTTGCAGTTAAAAATACATAAAAGCAGAGAACTGATTTTGGGTGGTGTTGGTGTTTCCAATCATTAATAGATTGTTGCATATGAAATAAAGAAAGAAATCCAGGTCAAGGTTGTTAAGATTTATAATTTGTCCTTCAGAAGTCTCCATGTCCTGGAAATAAAGAAATCCAGGTCAAGTACAATATATACATCGAATATTGTCTCTAATATGGCTCAATCATGAGCTAAATATATAAAATATCTAAATATAATATATTATGTGAACATGTGTTTGATTAGTTCCTTGCTTGATGGATCTATGATTTGCAAGGTAGATCTAAATGTGTACCCTATTTAATTCATTCATTATAAAAAATACACAAGGGGGAAGGGCTTATCAAGCTTTTTAACTCACTCATTTGATCTTTAACATTCTCTTCTATAACATGGTATAAGAGTCCAGGTTCCTTGCATCATAATTGTCAAATTAGCCATGATTTTGTACAGAAAAAATCATATAGTTCCCACTGTGTCCAAAGTGAACTACTTTTCATAGTTTCATCTCTGCGAAAGGGGATATCTTTCATTCTTTAGCAACATGCCTAAGATATACTCATTGATTTAATAAACTGAAAGTAAAAAAATGGACACCATAACAAATAGCAGAAACTAAAAGGTACACAGATGCATGACTTATTTAAGCCTTCAATTTGGATATAGCCCGGTGGCATAAGATACCCATTGACTTGTAAGATGAACAAGAGAGCAGATGGATGTGGGGCTTGCCTGATCAATCAAGCGATATTTGTTTATGGTGTGAATCCAAAACTTTGCGTGCTATTTTGAGGGTATGATACCATCCCAAAGCAAAACCTGTTAACCAAGTGGAGATCATTACTATCAGACAAGAAATTCAGGCTAGCATTTTTGACAACATTCATGCATTAGATTGAGCGATCGAACCATCCTCATTGGAGATTTGGTGATTCGACCATGGCGAAGGATCCCTCCGAACTCCCTCTGAGCGATCGATTCGTCGACGGTGAGGATTGACCTTCGATCCCAGCAGTGCGACTTCCACAGTGCTCCTTCTGAGCGATCCATTCATCGTCAGAGGAGATCGACTGTCGATCCCAGGAGCACGACTCCCACTAGGGTTCCTACCAAGCGATCCACTCAATTTCTCGAAGAATTCGTGATCCTGAAGCTCGATAATGGGTCCGGCATCGTCCCTTACGAGGAGGGCAACACAGATTGAGGCTCGATTCATCTCGACCCAGATAGATTCCTCGCGAAGCATGATCAAGGCAGTTGCAGAAGTTGTCGACGATCCTCAGTCGAAGTCCCCAACTCGTCGAAAGGCGCCAACTTCCAACTCTACACATGGTCGACGGTGACAGCTTCGAGCACCATCATGATCGATGACGGCTCCTGTGACCTCCCTTTGGGTCGATATCGGCCCTTCCGACCGTGAGGTTCACCGAAGGCGATCATCTCCAACCAGTTCGAAAGCTTGAGATTTTGAGATGGCAGAGGTTAGGGCCTGGAATAAAAAGGGGGGGAAACGAAAAATATGGGCGAAAAATTTGGGGAGTCTGTGCCACCAAGAGAAATAAGAATGGATTAACAGTGAGATTTTGATCAGACGCCGCCAATGGAGGGATATTGCGAAACTGTGAATGTATAATATCTTTAATAGCGCTTGCTTAATACAAGCGCTGTTAAAGGCCACCCTTTAACAGCGCTTTCACAAACAAGCGCTGTTAAAGGGGGGGGCCTTTAACAGCGCTTGTTTGTGCAAGCGCTGTTAAAGGCCCCCCCTTTAACAGCGCTTGTTTATGAAAGCGCTGTTAAAGGGTGGCCTTTAACATCGCTTGTATTAAACAAGCGCTGTCTATTGGGACCTTTAACATCGCTTGTTCTAAAGAAGCGCTGTCTATTAGGACCTTTAACAGCGCTTGTAGAAAGAAGCGCTGTCTATTGTCTGACATTTAACAGCGCTTCTTTCTACAAGCGCTGTGTATTATCTGTGTCTCTAATACATAGCGCTTGCAGAAAGAAGCACTGTCTATTGTCGGACCTTTAACAACGCTTGTAGAAAGAAGCGATGTCTATTCCCCGACCTTTAACAGCGCTTGCAAAAAGAAGCGCTGTCTATTATATGTGCATCTAATTAACAGCGCTTATAATTGGCAAGCGCTATTAAAGGTGTGCTATTAAAGGTCCTTTTTGTAGTAGTGGATCCAGATCCAACAAGTGGTATCAGAGCGGGTTAAAGGATCTTGGTTAGATTGACCATGAATTCTACTTATTGTGCTTTTGCTGAAGGTTAGTCCAAATCACGACCCCATAAATTTAATAGTGCTGATTATGCTTATTGGAAATCTAGAATGAAAATTTATTTCGTGTATGTTGATTATTAAGTGTGGAAAATTGTGGAAAATGGCAATAAACCACCCATGATAAAAATTGAAGACACTGAAATATTTAAACCTGAAGAAAATTGGAATGATCCTGATTGGACTCTTTATTCTCTTAAAGGTAAAGCTATGAACGCGCTTATTTGCACCCTTGATAAATCTGAATTAAATCGTATCTCACATTGTCAAACTGCGTAGGAAATATGGCATACGCTGGAGGTGACACGTGAGGGAACTAATGGAAAATCGAATCCCACCCCTAAGTAGTTTTGATGATGAGCACGCCAAATGATGTTAGTGTACTAATGACACTATCTAAAGTGTGCAGGTTGAGCGGTCAATTATATAAGCTTTACGCATACTCTGAAGAAGCTCAACCACACTCAGAAGATGAAGACAGTATGATAGCTCTACATCAAGCACAAGTGAAGCTCAAAGATGAAGCTCATGGAAGTGCTCAAGCTTAATCAAAGACGAGCTCAAACTCAAAATGAAGCGTGCATCTACATCAATATCTGATCGGCTTCAAAAGTCTTCATTTAAGTCTAAGTGTGTGAGTTGGTCTTTTAGGAATATGTTAAAGCCAAGTTTTATTGCACACACACAAAAACTTTTTCGAAAAAAAAGTTTTTAAAATTCGTCTTAAAACTCGTTGAGGGCATAGCTATGTGATTTAACTTCGTAGTCAATTTCCAAACACCCAGGAGTTGATTACTCATCCTTTAGCTAAGTTTCAGCAAAAAAATGCGCTGTGAGTCGACTACAAAGGAGGGAGTCGACTACCAGCTGAGAGCAGAATTTTCAATGAAAACTCACTGGGAGTCGACAACCTCCCTTGGGAGTCGATTACCAGCTGCATTTTTTACTTCCTGATTTCGCTCCCTTGATTCTTTTGTTTCCTTGATTGTCGGGCTAAAGTTAAATGTTTTTGAATTTCGAATTCATTTTTGAAACTCTATAAATAGAGCCTCTTGAGAACATTCAAAAAAAACCAATCCTCTATTATCTTTTGAGCTAAAGCTATATTCTTGAATTCTCAATCGCTCTCATCGTCGTAGCCAAATTATGGTTCTAATTTTCTGATCTCACTTTTTATTTGAAATTCTTTTGAGATCTATTTTATTGTTGGCTATTGAAAATCATTTTTCAAAATCCTTACTTTTGATTTAATATTCTTTAAAGGATTTTTTTAAAACAAAAGAATCTAGATCAATCGAATTAAATTATATTCTTTGTGTAATCTAAGATCATTTTAAATTCTTTTAGCCACATAAGCACATTTGCAATATTATATTGGCTATAGAATTTTGTTGGGTGTAAATCAATCTCCACCAAATATTGTGGTGAATTGGATCTTGTTTTTATTTGGATTCTGTTTATGATAAGGGTTGTGAAAATACTAGTCAAGGCTAGGTGGTTGGAAATCTTGGTAGGGATACTAGGTCGTTGGAAATCCTAACGAGTGAAGTTATGTAATTGTATTGCTAAGGCAATAGTGGATTAAATCTCGTACTGGATTGGTCGGAGACTGGACGTACCCAGGTTGCAGGGAACCAGAATAAAAATCTCTTGTCTCTGCATGCTTTCTGTGTTTGTTTATTTATTTGTGCAAGAAATTTATTTGTTGTTAATATATCATCTTTGTAATTCTTTATTAATATATTACAAAGTTCATCTTTTTCCGCTGTTTAAATATTTCTCTGATTGTAATCTTTATCTACTTGTAATTAATCTTTGTATTTATTCAAGATTACTTTGTTGATTAAGAACCAAGCATAGATCACTATACTTGGTTTCTGAGGCAACATTGGAAGGAAATTATTGTGTTATAATAATCAACAAAATTTTTTTATAATTTATACACCATGATTCAACCCCCCTTCTAGTGTTGTTTGCCATCCACAGGATCCAACACTTGGTATCAGAGCAAGTCTAAAAGACGATGGCATCAACATCTGTTCGCTCTAAAGGACTCAACACCATGCGACCACCATTGTTCAATGGAACAAACTATGCAAGCTGGAAGATACGCGTGAAGACTCATCTAGATTTACTAGACATGGAAGCAAGTACCGTCACCAAGGATCCATACAAAGCACCCACTGAAGTTGACACCAGAAAATGGTTTGCCGACGAAAAGAAGAAAGCCAACCTCAACGCCAAAGCCATGAACGCATTATGTTGTGATGTAACAGGTAATGAGTTCAATTGTGTCTCTCAATGTGAGACAGCACATCATATCTGGCATACTCTTTAGGTAAGTCACGAATGAACCGAGAAGGTAAAAGAATCTCGAATTAACGTTTTACATTCTAAATTTGAATCTTTTAAGATGGAAGAAGGAGAGAGTATTACCGAGGTGAATACTCGTTTTACTAACATCATAAATGAGCTTACAGCTCTAGGCAAAAAGCTATCTGAATATGATTAGGTAATGAAGATATTAAGATCTCTTGGACCCGAATGGAAAGGGAAGACAACGATCATTCGAGAAGCTCACAATGTAAAAGACCTCACCATTGAAGAACTGATGGGAATTCGCATGGCATATGAGATATATCTTGAGGAAGACAAGAAGATAGAGGAGAAGCCATAGAAAAAGAACCTAGCGTTCAAAGCACGAGAAGAAGGCTCTGACTACATCGAAGAAGAAGATCATATTGCCTTTGTCTCAAAAAACTTTAAAGACTTCATGTCAAGTAAGTATGGTAAACGATCATTCCGTCCTACAAATAGTATTATTTGTTTTGGTATCAATAAACCAGGACATGTAAAAAGAGAATGTTCTTTGGAGAAGAACAACCGAGATGAACAACCGAGATACCAAAGATCGTGGCAAAAGCAGAGAGAACAATGAGAGAAGGAATGATAGAAGGAATAAGCTTCGACGACCAAGGAAGGAAGCATACACAGCCTTCGACCAAGTGATGATTCTAGCTCTGACGAATCATCATCAGATAACAATAAAGAGAAAAGAGAAACTGCTCATATGTGTTTCCTAGCTTCCACGTCATCACAAGTAAGTCCATTGCATGATTCTTCATTTAGTGAAGATGATTCATCATCAAGTGATGATGAAGACATGGATTATAGAGGAGCATATAAGGAGCTTTGCTCAATGCATGAAAAGCTCATTAAAGAACACACAAAAACTTTGAGATTAGTTAAGAAGAATGCAAAAGATAAAAAGGAACTTATTAATGAAAATATTGCATTAAAAGAAAAGAATGAACTGTTAGAAAAAGACCTGCATTCCATGAAAGTGAAAGTTGAGGGTTTGGATAATTTTCTCGTGTCTATTAAAAACAAATATGATTTTACAATGAAGATTGTCGAAAACTTCAATAAGGGATATGAAAGTTAGATAGTTTAATAAAAAGTCAAAAAGCATCACTAGCAAAATCGGACGTGGTTATGATTCTAATCATGCCAAGAAAAGGATTAAGCATACTAGGATGCATCATGCTAACCCAAATTTTTTGAGCATATGGTTTTCCAAGAATTTAAAGGATCAAAAGCGACAAAGGTACGCAATCGATTTTGTTCAAAAAGTTCATTTAAATAAAAATTATAAGTATATCTCTATTGAAGGAACTAAACTGTATTGGGTTTGGTTTCCTAAAGACTAACCCTTTGGACTCAATGAATAAAGAGTACCACAAATGATCAAATTTTTCAGGTACTCTAAACCAAGGAGGAGGAACACAAATCAAATCAACGCTTTTGCGAGAAGAATAAAATCGCTTCACAAAAAAAAATTAATCATATGAATGATTAAACATTTGTTTAAATTTTTTTTCTTTATATGAATGATTATATATGTTGCTTATATTTGCTCGTGAAGGATTTTGGCCACACACTCAAACCAGCGTGTCTAAAATCCCTCACGGTGAGAAAACGACTCAACCCAGGAGGGAGTCAACTACCATCTCGTGGAGTCGACTTCCAGAGTTCTGAGCCGAAATTTGTGTTTGATTGCTTCATTTTTTAACTAACTTCTATTGGGTTTTGTTGAGCCTATTGGGTTCATAACCAAAGAATGACTTAAACCCTCTAAAGGGAATTGATCGTAGCCCTTCACACTCATGATCCAACGGATATTATTCATCACTTCTTTTCATCTCAAAATTTCAAAACCCCTCAACCCATGCCCTAGGTAGCTGACTACCCCTATTGAGTTCATCCCCTTGAAATTTTTGGTGGTTCTTGCTCTATCTTCCTAGGAGCTCTCATTCTATCATCTCCCTTTTAGGAAAACTTCAATGTCAAGGTATAATCTTTATTCACTCTCTTGAATTCTTCATTTTATTTCTTTGAAATCTTCTATATCTTCTTCAAATATTTCAGATTTACTATCAATATGCCTAAGAAAATAGCTGCTAGCAAGAGAAGAAAGATCAATGAATATTCTTTGACTGAAAGAGAAATCATTGAGCTTTATCTCTTCAATTCTACTAGTTATGATAAATTTCTCAACATAACCAAAAGACAAATTCTCCATGAAAGATTTGTTAAAATTGAGGATGTAGATAACTATGGAGTTGATAGTATCTTGGAAGTCCAAAATTTGTCAAATCTGCTTTCCTCGAATAACATGTATTACTGCTATCCAAGACTTGTTCATTTATTCTATGCAAACATGGACCCCGATCTAGCTAAATCTCGTTTCATCACTAAAGTTCTTGATACCAAACTTTCAATCACTGTCAAATCCTTAGGTCAAACTTTAGGGATTCCCTTTACAGGGAAGCTGTTAGATGAGATCGAAATGATCGATGCAAATGTGTTGGAAAAATGTACTTGCCGAGAAAATTTTTCCTTACTAAATTACCTGTTAGTGATCTTCACTATCCGAGTAGAATTTTGGCAAATATTTTATCAATCAATATTACCCAAAAGTCTGGCAGTCACTCTGTTTTGTCTGAAAAGCAAGTTAATTGTATTATGCTATGCTAGGTAATATCAAAGTCAATTGGGCCAAAGTTATCATGGACTCAATTCTTCTGTCTGCTGCTTCTAATAGACTTTCATCCCCCCAGCTCATGGTCACTTTCTCAACATTCTCTTTAATGCTTATGACATTCCATTGGATAATGAATCTGAGGTTCTAGAACCTGCTCTTGTGTTTGATGCTCGTGCACTTGGCTGCATGGGTCTTCATCGAGACATCGATCAAAACATTCCAGAAGAGAAGTTAGTTAGTGAAGCTAGCTCCACCTCGGAGAAAAGGAAAGGTAAGAAACCTGTTTTTGTTGATTCAGATGAAGAAGAGGAAGAAAGTGAGGGAGAAGAAGAAGCACCACCGGAGGAAGTGCCTAATTACATCATTGAGCTTCAAGACATGCTCTTGAAAAAATTGAGAATCTGCAGAGTTCTCAAGATATAGGTTTTGAAGAGCTCAACCAAAAGGTAGCAAACTTGAAGGACTTTGTGGCTAGAAACAATGAGATGACCGATAAGACACTTGCAATGATCCTTGTTGAGATCAAGGAGCTAAAGAAAGAGAAGAATTTAGGGATCGTCTAACCCTTTCAATACTAATAACACACACTAGAGGGAGGGGAATGGTGTAATGGCAATAAAATTGTCCAAATAAAATTTAACTTGCAAATGCAGAATTATAAATGCAAGAGGAATTAAAAAGCACAATCAATCCAAACGCAAACACAAAGTTTTACCCTGGTTCCCCAAACTTGGGTACATCCAGCCACACCAATATTCACTATATTCCCACACAGAGTAGTGAATACAAATCTCACTGGGAGATACCCCCAAAAAGAGGATTTATGCCCTGCACAAGGACCCAACCAATCCTACACAAGGATCAAGACTCCCACATAGAGAATCACAAACTCCCACTCAGAGAATTATGGTTAGCCCTACACTAGGACACTTGAACTCCCACAAAGAGAGCTAATTCCCACAAAGAGAATTCCCAAGTCCCACAAAGAGACAACCTCTCACAAAGAGAGAAACTCCCATAAAGAGAGTATCCTAATCCCACAAAGAGAAATAGGAAAACGAATTACACCCTGTAAAGTAAATACTCTTACCTATGCCTTAAGATGCTTACTCATGAATGAATGCAAGGCATGGAAGAGGATCTCCAAGTTTTGGAATATGCTTGAGAGCACTTGGATGATTTCCCTTGAGCTGGACTTCAATGCATGAAGGAAGGTGAATGCTCAATAGAGGGAAATGAGGGAGCTTGAGAGTGGCTTAAAGATGTCTCGAGATTTTCAATATAATTAAGAGTAATCAAGAATCAATCAAGAAGTTTAAGCAAAGGCAACACACTCATATATATAGGAATCTTATATCAAGCCCAAAAACCCAAAGAAACAGCCAAATAATCAAATCTGCAACGGCTAGAAACTGGGTGAAAACGACAGGAATAGTCGACTGATGATCATAAGACAGTCGACTGATCAACGGCTAGAAAATATCCAACGGCTATAATCTGAGCCAGGACAGTCGACTGACGAAGTCAATACAGTCGACTGACAAACAGGACATGCGCCTGTTAATCCTTCAGCAGATGACTGCTGCAGGGGATGGATCGAAACAGAGAGCTGCACTCTTTCTCTAATTCTTCGTACAGGCGACTGAAGTTAATAATACAGTCGACTGTCAAATAGTCAGGCGACTGTACATTCTTCATCAGTCGACTACTGTAAAGTATGGAGAGAAGACAGAGAGATGCAAAGATTGCACTTACGCTAGACAGGCGACTGTTGGCCAATTTCCAGGTGACTGTAAATATACAGGCGACTGGAAACCGATCGTCAGACGACTGTGCATAAAGCTCAAGTTTGAGTCAATAGAAATGTTGACTTGAGCAGTGCATATCAGGCGACTGTAAAAGAATATACAGGCGACTGGAAATCACCCAGTCGGCTATGTTTCCCTTAACAGGTGACTGACGGAAAGAGTGAACCTATTGGGTTGGATTCTATGATAATCCTAATGTTCACTAAGATGGTTAAATGCATGTGCATGAATGAGCAAACCATCTAGCAAGGCATTACATCAATCCTAGACCCAAAAGAGAGAGAAAGCAATAAAGTAAATTACATGGATTACAATGCTTTCTTAAGAGTCTAAGTCTTCAATCTTGATGCCTTGATAGCTCTCCATCATCTCCAAACTTTGGCACTCCTTGAGTCCAAACTTTGGCCCTTCTTCACATGATGTCCATCCTTACACCAAGTGATTAGTCTCCAAGAAAGATATCCTTGAAATAAACTGAGAGACTAAGACATGAGATTCATTAGCAACAACATAATTTTGTGATCATCATCAAAATAAGATTGGTATGAAACACTAATACTCAACAATCTCCCCCTTTTTGATGATGACACACATTATATAAATCATAAGGAATTAAAGCACAATGCTAATGATCTCCCCCTACTTATATGCACCAATTATATAATGAGCTACTCAAAGGTAAATACTCATAATACCAATAACAACAAGGTGACATATAATATGCATGGATTACATAAACCAATTGCAAAGAATAAAAGCATGCAAACATGAAAGGTTTATCTAATCCCATATATCTCTCCCCATAGAGATATCTCTCCCCATATGCATATGTATATATCTCTCCCCTATAGATATGATCACATAATGCATATATCTCTCCCCCTTGACATCGTCAAAAAGGTGGACATAAAAAATATCCCCCTTTGTCATCTTAACCAAGATGTGACACTATGCAAGAAAAGAAAGATATGTATGATACCAAATGTAAAAATTTAGTGGGTATCAATTCACTATCCCATGCTCCCCCTAGATCATAGAAATGGTCAACTTTTGACTTCTAGGATCTAATACCAATTAATTAATGGAGCCATGGGCCTAAAAGATGTATCAAAGCAATAGATATGGAAAAAATCAAGCTTCAAAGATACACAAGGATATTGCCAAAAACAATGAGACATGAAACAAGTTGGCAATATACAAGAGGTTTGGTTTGAGACCCAAAATACCAAATGTAAATGATCTCAAATAACCTCCGAAATGAGAGTTAAAATATGTCTTAAAATAATTTAAACATATAATATATTAACTCCCCCATTGACATACACATGGATCAAAAATGCATGTATGTCAATAAACCCCAAGGTCCCAATTTTCATGAAAAGAAATAAATTTGAAAAATATTTTCAAAATCATGAAACACACACAATCAATGGGTATGCTTAAAATAACATAGAAGCACAATACCCATGCAATATGCAAATGTGTGAGGAACCTAAACATTAGGTAACCAAACCCATGAGGAGTTTGATTTCTTAACGTAATCACACGAGGTGATCACATCCCTAACTAGAGAGTTGATGTAACTATCTCTCTCTTGCACACTACCCTTAGTTGGAATCCACAATCTCAAGGACTTCCTAGGTAATGGTTTTGCCTTAGCAAGAGGGAAGGATGTGGCATGCTTAGGTGTAGAGACAAGTTTCTTAGCATGCAAAGAATGAGGATTTTGCTTCTTAGCAAAAATTGAAGATTCTTCATTCTTCCTCATCACCTTGTGATCTACATGCTTCTTGTTGGTTTTATTGTTGTATAAGAAAGCATGGTGATTCTTCTTAGGTGATTTAGCAACATTTCTTGTATTTGCACCATAAGAGGAATTAGAGGTGGGTTTGGGAACCACATTTTGAATATAACCTAAACCTCCTCTATGATTTGCCGGATGTTGTTTTTCCAACAAATCGTGGAGTGAATCCCTAGAATACACAAAGCTTATGAGCTTTCGGGATTCCTCTTCACATTTCAACGTAAGTTGTTGAATGTGAGCATCTAAGCTAAGGTTTTGAGCATGAGATTTTCATTAGAAATACTCAATTCCTTAACTTGAGAGAGAAGTGTATCTCTCTCACAAGTGTCATACACATGCCTTTCATCATGAACTACACTTGCAATAACTAGTTCATGCATTCTACTCTTAGCAATCTTATATTTTGCTTTTAATCTATTGTAAGAGTTGATGCACTTACTAGCCTTTTCGGAGACCAAGTCAAATTTGATCTTGAGCTCCACATATGAGATCTTTTCTTCCTCGATCTCAACAACAACATCATCATCCTTGCAAGAGCTTGATGACGACTTCTCCTCCTTTGCCGTGAGGCACGAATCCTCATAGGAATTATATGCGTCAAGCCAAGCATCCAACTCTTCTTCGTTTAATCCGGAGGGGATTGGTGTAGGACCATCCATGGCTACAAAGCATGTGGGAGCATCTTCCTTTGTATCCTCTTCTTCGTTACTAGAAGTGTTCTCACTCGAATCATCAAAGGTCCCGGCAAGTCCCTTCTTGTGATTTTTGGACTTGGACTTTTCTTTCCAATACTTCTTCCCTTTACCCTTGTAAGTTTCTTTGATGGGTTTGGAAGGGCATTCGGTGGACAAGTGACCTTTTCCATTGCAGGTGTAACAAGTAGGAACCTTGTTAGAATTGGAGGCTAACTTTGACAAAGACGTACCTTGCTTGTATTTGAGGAAAGCTTTGAATTGCTCGGCAAGATCCTCAATTTCTTCTCCACTTGCATCTTCTTGCTCATCTTCTTCGCTAGGAGCTTCTTGAAGGAATTTCCTCCTCCCCTTGATTGGCTCCTCCTTGGCATGGAATGCAACCCCCTTTTGCTTCTCTAGCTTCTCTACCATCGGAATGCACTCCTCAACGGTATATTTGGACGTGTCATATGACTCCAAAATTCCGTTGGCCTTTGACTCCCAACGAGATGTAAGAGAGTCTAGGATCTTCTCAACACGATCCTCTTGGGAAATCATCTTCCCGAGTCCCTCCAAAGCGTTCACAATATCGGTGAACCTTGTGAACATCTCTGAAATGCTTTCGCCTTCCTGCATCTTAAACATTTCATATTTAGATCTAAACACAATTTGTTTAGATTTCTTTACCTTCGTTGTCCCTTCATGACAAATCTCTAAGGTGTGCCAAATATCATTCACTGTTTTGCACATGGAGATGCGGTTGAACTCACTAGCAGAGAGAGCGCAATGTAATGCATTCATATCTCTTACATTGAACTTGATTGAGTCCTTCTCTGCCTTTGTCCTTGAAGCCATAGGAGTAGTGGGCTTCTCAAATGGCACCTCCGTGATGTCCCATAGGTCTTGACCCTCCATGTAGATCATCATTCTGATCTTCCAACTAGGGTAGTTGGTTCCGTTGAAGAGCGGGGGTCGAACGGTTGAGTGACCTTCTTCATGAGACGCGGATGAGGCGTTGAATGCCATCGTTGCAGTATGCTATAACCACGATCTGATACCAATTGTAGGGATCGTCTAACCCTTGCAATACTAACACCACACACTAGAGGGGGGTGAATAGTGTAATGGCAATAAAATTGTCCAAATAAAATTTAACTTGCAAGTGCGGAATTATAAATGCAAGATGAATTAAAAGACACAATCAATCCAAACACAAACACAAAGTTTTACCCTGGTTCCCCAAACTTGGGTACATCCAGCCACACCAATATTCACTATATTCCCACACAGAGAAGTGAATACAAATCTCACATGGAGATACCCCACAAAGAGGATTTATGCCCTACACAAGGACTCAACCAATTGTAACGGTCTGTTTCCGCTCGTACGCTTTGTCGTGCACGTAGTCTTGTTCGTGCACGTATTTATTGTAGATGTTGTCTGTATCTGAACCCTATGGTGTGATATGTCGTTGTGATCGTCTCTGAGAGTATTAAATTGTGGTGTTGATTTGGAACGTCATTTCACGGGTCGTTCTACCAAGATTTGACCTTATTTGACGAGACGTCGTGATTTTCATTTTTTGTCGCGAGGCCTTTCTATTTTTAATTTCGTTTCTCGTCGTCGAAATTGTGATCCGTCTTCTCTGTCCTCTTTCTCTCATCGTCCAGGTCATCCCAGTATTTATTTCACAATTTTTGAACTTCGTTTGATCTACTTTCACTTTTTGGCCCAATCCATTGTATTTTAGTCCTAAGTTTCATTGTGTTATATCCCCTAATAATAATATTATTATTAATTATATCTGAACTTTTGACTTAGCCTTTTTTAAACTCACTTGGCACATAGACCCACGCAGGGAGAGAGAGGGGTAGTTGGGTTTTCTTTTGAATTATTATATCGTTTTTTGAAGTATTCAAAAAAACCCTAACAAATCAATACCCACATTCTACAGCCCTAACAGCCTACTCACGTGACTACCCCTATTTAAAACAAACCCAGGGCTTCTAAAAGTTTTCACAGCACACAAGATTTCCGCCACCTCCCTACTTACTCACGCAAACCCCCCCTAAACACCGACTTCCACCCATCGTTCTCCGACCAAGATCACCGCCGGTGACCCCTCTCTTCACCCCTGACCTCCCTCTCTCCCACAGGCGCCGTGACGTCGCCATTGGTCACCGGAAAAACCACCGCAGGCCGCTGCAACTTTGCAGCAGCCCGCAAACACCCAAACTCCACCGCTGTTCTGCGTTTTCCGGCCAAGCTGCCGTCGCCGACGACCCCTCACCTCGTCGTCGACCTCCCCTCCTCCCTAGCTGCCATCGTGGGCCCCCCTAGCTGCCGCAGGCCGCTGCAAAAGTCACAGGGGCTGTGTTTTCCGCACGGCAGCCGTAGCCGCCGTCGCCGTAGCCTCCCACCATCGATGTGGGTCCCCTCTGACCCCCCTTCGTCGTTGCTTCACCCTGCGGTAGTTCCTCAGCCGCCTTGCCTCGAAACAACGAGAAATCTCGTTGTTACGCGTGTATTTCGACGTGCCAACGTGTCGCCAAGTTCTCACCGTATCTCCTCACTGTTGGAGACTTCCAGCAGTCCCCTACTGCTCCTAGGGGTGTTTTCCGATGTCACGAACATCCCCTACAATGCTCAACGTCGTAGACCTTGCGTGCGTCAAGCCGTTCATTTCGGTTAGTTGATACGGCTTCCCGGAAGCCGTAGAAACGCCTACCGGCACCCTACTCGCTATTGGAATCTTGATTCGCTGTTTTGGCCGTTGCCCGAGGATTGGCGAGCGTGGAATCTTGTTTGGAATCTGGATTTGGAGCGCGATCTTTTATTCCAACCCATGGCATCGCTACCCGACGCCAGTGTAGCTTTCGCGTCATGTTGAGGTAATGTTCTGCACTCTTAGGACCCCCAACCCAACCCTGTTAAACAAGATAAAAACCGGTATTTTGGTTGTCTGATAATTCACTAATGAAGATAACTTAAATTGGGACTGTATGCTGGTGGATCCGAGAACATAGGTAGACTGGACTGGTTGGATGATATTTACTGGACGTTTGAATTCAGGCAAGTGAAACTTGCCAATTAGTGTTTTAGGCCATGTCTTAGGCCATTTTCTTGCTTTAGGCGTAAAAGAGACTAGGCGACGAAATGATACTCGCCTAGACGCAATTTTAAGTTCTAGCTTGACAATGAAGCTAGATCTGTCACCCTGCCATGCCATTCATGCATATCTGCCTGTCACATTTAAATTTCGTAACTGCATGCTTTTTTACTTGTACTCTGCCTGTCACGTTTAAATTCCTTAAATGTACGCATTTAAATTACAACTTGCTATGCCATGTCATCCATGTGTGAGTGTTGCATTCGTAGCACACGCTACTATACTTGTACTTCCTTGTTCAGGCTCGGCACCTGCCTTTGCGGGCACAACCCAATGCCAAAAACACTTCCTGGCTCGTGGTCCAGAAGCAAGCATTCCATGTTCGGGGGTAAAGCCCTGGCTCGATACACGTGGAGGGGTAGGGATAAGCGATCACTTGAGCTTAGGAGTTGGCCTGCGCAGCCACTCTAGCCCAATGGCGTAATCTCTGAGCACGACGTGTTTACTTGACTTGTGAATTCCATGTGTTTGTTTAGTAGCTTCACTACCCATGCCTTGATGTATGTGTGCCTTGTTAAACTTGCTGCCATGTCATACTTGTTGCATTTATTTAATTGTTGCATCCATTCAGTAAAATGCCATGTCATCGGACTTTTAGAACTGCTAGGTTGCTTTACTTTCCTTTTAGTTTCCTTGCATAAAGTCTTTGTAGACTTTGCTGACATGCGCCCTCGTCTCTTTGGGTGTCGCATGTTAGTTGCTGAGCCAGAGTCCGTTGCTGAGGACGAGGAGTACGTGGACATTGAGCCTGGGTCCACAGCTGACGTGGAGTACAAGGACACCGGCGACCAGTCGTAGAGTTTTCCTTCGTCGTTACTTTGCTTAGTCTGTTGTTAGGTTGTTGGTGAGTAGCACCTTTCTTTCTGTACGTTGTTTACTTTTATTGGCCATGCTGAAGCCTTTTAGACTCTTTTCTTTTAGCCTGGTGGCTTTTCTGGGATGTTGAAATTTATTGTGGACATTCTGAGATTGGTTATTTTATGTCTCTCTTTATTATTAATTTTATTTCGTATCGCACTTGCATGGACCTCTACTTGGTTTAAATCCAGACGCTTTACAGACTGGAGCCTCACAACTCCAAGTCTGAGCGGACCTCATCACGCCTCGCCTCCATTTTAGGGAAGCGGGTCGTGACAGGTTTTGTTGGTGGCCCATGCAGGTCCTCTTGCAACTGCGAATTATCGGAACAACGATAATAATTATAGAATGTCCATTAAATAAATTAAAACATCCGAGTCACAAGCTTTGAGTCTAATTTAATTCGTTTTCTATGTCATTAGATGGCTGGAAGACGACAAACCCGAGCTGGTGGTGGGCCCGCCTGTGATGCGGTGCCGGATAGAGAGCCCACCAAAGCTGAGATCATGAAGATGATTCATCAGATGATGTAGGTGCAACAGGGCATGCTCCAGAATACCCAGAATGCCCCTCGCTTCGAGCCGGGAGCGAAGCAGTTTCAGGAGCTGGGCCCGACTTACTTTGATGGATCCGAAGGACCGTTGGCTGCTGAGGAGTGGATCAGGAATACTGAGGATAATCTGAAGACGTCGAAGAACAACCCAGCTGGATGGGTTAAGTTGGTGAAGAAGCATCTCAAGGATAATGCCCGCAACTGGTGGGATGCAAAGGAGGAGCTGTTGGTGAAGCCGATACCTTCGGCTACTTTCAAGTCCTGGTTCGATGAGGAGTACTTTCCGAAGGCTTCCATGAGGGAGATGTTGCAGCAATTCATTGATCTGAAGCAGGGAGATCTCTCGGTGGACCAGTACCATCAGGAGTTCACCAGGCTGAGTTGATTTGCACAGAAGATGGTGGAGGATGCTGAGGAGAAAGCTCAGAGATTTCTGCAGGGTCTTTCCTTAGACTTACAGAGCCTGATGTCTTCGTCGGATTTGGAGTCGTATCAGAAGTTGCTGGTAGCTGCTAGGAGGCAGGAGCTGATTGCGAGGCAGAAGAGAGGATAGACTTCTACAGCTGGGAAGAGGCCTATGGAGCAGGTCAGAGGAGTGGTTGGGCCTGGGTTCAAGCCTAATCAGTCGGTGCAGTTCAAGATACCAGGTGGGCCTACTTTGAAGACTTGCCATTTCTACGGAAAGACTGGGCATGTCAAGGAGCAGTGCAGGAAGATGTTGGGACAGTGCCTGGTTTGTGGAGATCCTGCTCATGTCATGAAGGATTGCCCGAAGTCTAAACAGCCTTAGAGAGGACCAGTTGCAGCTCAGACGTTGCAGCAGAGAGCACCTGTACCTGTTGGACGTGGAGCGTCTCTCATTCCGCAGAATCAGGCGTTTCAGCTGGCTGTGCAGCCGAGGAGGCAGGCTTTCCTGATGACTGCAGTTGAGGCTGAGACCGAGGATGAGGTTATTGCAAGTAACCCTCAGCCTAGTTTGTTTTCTTTCTTAGTTAATCTTGTTTGGTTGAATATGGTTGTTTGCTTGAATATGTATGTTTGCTAGAATAGGATTTGATTGTTAGACTGTTTGTTAGGTGCGATTTTGGTTTGCACATTTCCTGCACGAGTCCTCTTCGACTCTGGTGCATCGATGTGCATTATATCTCGGAGCTTCGTGGACAAGCATTCATTGTCAACTTCCACTCTTCCCAAGAGTTGGGATATCGTTACTGGGAATGGCGTGATCTCGGTGCATCGTGGTTGCAATTCTTATCTGTTGGTGGTCTGTGGACATGATCTCTACGCTGACTTTATTATCCACGACATCATCAACTATGATGACGTCCTTGGGATGGACTGGCTTGGGAGTTTCTATGCCACGATCGATTGCCGGAGGAAGAAGGTGGTGTTCGAGATCCCAGGACATCAAGTGTTTGAGTTCAGCCGAGGCAGCAGTTCGCTTGGTCCTGTCAGGTTTCGGGCCAAGCCGGTGGAGATCGTTGCTATGCAGATGGAGCAGAGTAGACCAGCTGTGGTGCGAGAATTCGACGACGTCTTCCCCGATGAGATGTCTGGACTGCTGCCCGATCGAGCTCTCGAGTTTTCGATCGATCTTATTCCGGGAGCGCAGCCCATTTCGAAGGCGCCGTATCGTATGGCTCCAGCTGAGTTGGAGGAGTTGCGTAGGTAGCTGGATGAGCTTTTGCAGAAGGGTTACATTAATCCTAGTGTGTCTCTGTGGGGAGCACCGGTGTTGCTGGTGAAGAAGAAGGATGGTTCGTGTCGTATGTGCGTGGACTACAGGGAGATGAATGCCGTCACTGTCAAGAATCGATATCCATTGCCTCGTATAGATGACATCTTTAATCAGCTTGGAGGATCGAGAGTATTCTCTAAGTTGGATCTGAGGAGTGGTTATCATCAGCTGAAGGTGAGAAAGGAATATATTCAGAAGACAGCGTTCAGGACGAAGTATGGTCACTACGAGTTCGTGGTTATGCCTTTTGGTGTAACCAATGCGCCCGTAGTTTTTATGAACCTGATGAATCTGATCTTCTACGACTTGCTAGATAAGTTTGTCGTTATCTTTATTGACGACATCTTAATCTATTCAAGGTCGGAGGAAGAGCATGCATCGCACTTGAGGACAGTATTGGAGATTTTGAGGAAGCATCGTTTGTATGCTAAGTATTCCAAGTGCGAGTTCTGGCTTGATAGGGTCGCTTTTCTTGGACACGGTGTCAGGAGATGGGATATCGGTGGATCCTGAGAAGATTAAGGCTATCAGAGAGTGGCCTGTTTCGCAGTCAGCATCTGAGATCCGGAGTTTCCTTGGGCTTGCGGGTTATTATCGGCGTTTCATTAAGTACTTTTCTCGGATTGCTGAGCCGATGACCAGACTGACAAGGAAGGATGTATCTTTCGTCTGGTCCGATGTTTATGAGATGGCCTTTTCTATTCTGAAGGAGAGGTTGACGACTGTCCCTGTTCTTGCTGTGCCTGATCGGAGTGGAGGATTTGAGATCTTTTGCGATGCTTCTGGCAAAGGTCTCGGTTGTGTTTTGCATCTGTATGGGCACGTGGTTGCGTATGCTTCTCGTCAGCTTAAGGCTCATGAGAAGAATTACCCGACACATGATTTGCAATATTATCTTGGCTATAGAATTATGTTGGGTGTAAACCAATGTACACCAAATATTATAGTGAATTGGATCATGTTTTTATTTGGATTCCCTTTGTGATAAGAGTTGTGAAAATCCTAGTCAAGGTTAGGTAGTTGGAAATCCTGGTAGGGATACTAGGTTGTTGGAAATCCTAACGAGTGAAGTTAGGTAATTGTATTGCTAAGGCAATGGTGGATTGAATCTCGTACTGGATTGGTCAGGGACTGGACGTACCCATGTTGCGGGAAACCAGGATAAAAATCTCATGTCTCTGCGTGCTTTCTGCGTTTGTTTATTTATTTGTGCAAGAAATTTATTTTTTGTTAATATATCATCTTTGTAATTCTTTATTAATATATTACAAAGTTCATCTTTTTCTGCTGTTTAAATATTTCTCTGACTGTAATCTTTATCTGCTTGTAATTAATCTATGTATTTATTCAAGATTACTTTGTTGATTAAGAACCAAGCGTTAATCACTCTATTTGGTTTCTTAGGCAACATTGGAAGGGAATTATTGTGTTATAATAATCAACAAAAAAGTTTTATAATTTATACATCACGATTCAACCCCTCTTCTAATGTTGTTTGCCATCCACATGATCCAACAGGAGCGTCACAGGTGAAGAAGTCTAGACTTGCATTGCTGAGCACAGAGTACAAGAGCTTTTGCATGCTTCCATCAGAATCCATCCCAGAGATGTTTGCGAGGTTTACCAATATTGTTTACAAGTCTAGCTCCATTGGTTAGCCATACTCTAGTCTTGAGCAGAAAAGGAAAATCTTAAGGGCACTGCCAAGCTCCTTCCGGCCTAAAGTCACTGCCATTCAAGAAGCTAAAGATCTATCATAAACGAGAGTGGAGGACTTGATAGGTAACTTGATGTCACACGAGCTTGAGCTGCAGAACATTAAAGAAAGAGAGAAACCAAAGGAACAGGCTCCAAAACCAATAGCTATTCAAGCTAGCGAAGATGGCGACGATGATCTTGATGAGGAGCAAGCGCTAATGGTGAGAGGGTTTAGTAGATACATCAAGACCAAGAAAGGAAGATCTGAAATGGCACAAAGGTTTAATCGTTCTAATAAATATAATCCCGCTAGAAATATTTCTGAACAGAATACTGCTGATAAAGTTGAATGTTTTAAATGCAGGAGGAAGAGACACTTCACAAGAAATTGCCCACAAGAAAAGAATGACGTCGGTAAAAAGAAAGAAAAATCATTAGCGATAAGTGGGACATGGATAGCGAAAATGAGGAGGCAACTGTGCACACCTCCCTCTGCTTGATGGCAAAGTACAATGAGGTAAAATCTTGGACTAAAGTTGAACTTGTGAATATTTGTAATGGAATGCAAGATAACATTGATGTGTTATATTCTACCTTTGATAGCTATAGGAATGGTAACTTTGTATTGCAACAAGAAAATTGTGACATGTCTGATAAAATTGTTGAGTTAGAATCTACTATAAAATGCTATAAAAATTCTAGCTTTGAATTGCAAAAAGAAAATTGTGATATGTCTGACGAAATTGATAATCTTAAAGACAAACTTGTTGCATATAATCTTACCATTGACTTGATGAAAAAGGAGAAATCTAACTTTCATGAAGAAATTGAATGCCTTTCTAGTCCAACTTTGCTAAAAGAAATTAGCATGCATAAAGAAAAATTAATTAAGATTGAAACTGAAAATAAATTGCTTATTGAAAAAATGTGCATGCTAAATAATGAGCTTAAAAGGAAAAGGATTGATTTTGAAAAGAAAGAAGAGGAAAACAAGAAAGCTTTCATTAATAAATGCACTTTTCTTGTGAATGAAAATGCTTTATTGAAATCCAAAGTCACTCACCTAGAATTGTCTATTAAGAAATTTTCTATTGGAAAACAACCTTTGGATACTATTCTTGAAAATCAACTATATGGCAATAATAGACGTGGACTTGGATAAGCTTTAAAACATGCTGAAAAGACTAATTATAAGAGATTTCACAATATGGCAACCAAAGCGAAAAATATTTATGCAAAGTGCATTACATGTGCTAGTGTTGGTCATACTTTGCATAATTGCAAAAATATGAACATGAATATCAAATTCAAGAAAATATGGGTTCCTAAAAATTTGATGACTAACGTGAGTGGACCTTGTTGGATTCAAAGGTCACACATAACATCCTCCGTGTAGGTAAGATGGAGATGGCGAGGAACTTTGAATTGGATGTCGCATTTCTTTTAGTTCATTAGCCAAACGACGACGCGAATGTATGTTTTTTCTTCCTTGAACTTAATAAATACCTTCATAGCATATTTGGTGTACATTCATTATTTTGTGTGTTTGCCTTCTTATTTTTATTTTGTGTGCTAGTTTGTTTTCTTTCTAGCTTGTTTAGTTCTTTATAAAGAAAAATAAAAAAAATGAAAAACACAAAAAGCAAAAAAAAAAATGGAGCTTAATGTATATCCTTCTTTTGAATCATTCAAGTGATATTAATGAGTGATAATCATATCCATGTAGAAATTGATGTATTATTGTTATGGTTACATGTGCATGTTTGATTTTCTAAATAGCCATGACATGTTCAATGATTAGAATAATTTGATTTCTAGACCTACACTTTCACTTCCACGTATATTAAATATTGTTGTACATTTGGAGACATCTTTTATGAAATACTGGAAAGTGAATGTAGGATGAAAAATCACTGAAAATATAAGGGATATGATGTGTCTTGCCATGGATAAAAGTTGAGCACAAAAGAGTTGAATACGAAAAAAATTTAATTGGAATGAAAATAGCTCCATATGAAAAATAGATACAATCCTTGGCAACGTCACTACCCACGAGTATTTTGTTTGGGGATGTATGCCCTCATTTTATCTGTATTTGATGCAAACGATTTTTATAATAAATGTGGGAATTTTGCATGTGATGCAAATAAATTTTAATATGTCGTAAATTATTTACATGCGTATTTAATTAAATAAACACGTTGAAACGGTTACCTGGATGACGGGATTGTCCCGCTCTAAACGCAGGTTCAAACCGCTTCAAAATCAGACTCCAAATGTGTAAGATATATCCAAAACATTCCGAAAAGGTCCATAAAGGTGTTTATGGCAGGCCGGCCTTGTGCCCATTTGGGGCAGCCAACGAGCCTGGGCATAGCCCGGGCCCGGGTTTCTAACTGGCGCCACTTTAAGGGGCGCCAGCTCTCCTGCGAGCCCAGGCACTGCCCGGGCCCGGACACAACTCACGCCCGTGTACGGGCGCTGCACGCGCCCGTGCATGGGTGCTGCCCATGCCCATGCAAGGGCGCTGGCACGGTGCGCGCGCGACAGCCTGGCAACGCACATGCGCTACCAGCATGGCACACGGCAGGTGGGGCCCACGGGTCCTAGGGTTGCGTGCAGGGTTAGGCGGCTGCATTTTTGTGAAAAACCGAATTTTGTTTGATCTTTGGACACGCCTTTGAAGGGTCAGACGGACTCGGAATGATTCATCGTTTTTTTCTGCGTTCACCGTTCAACCCTCTTCAATTTGATAGGTTGTATCAACTGTGAAGCTCAACGGTGAGGGAGTTAAAATTCATATAAGTTTGGCCTTTCTTAGAACCTTTAGTCCCACGTCGGAAGTGGAGTAAAGGGGAGGGGTCAGCAGCATATATAAATAGGGGTTGGGCCGCCTCCTCATAACTCGCCCCAAGCTCTAGATCTGAGTAGCTCACAAAAGTTTGGAGCACGCTCGGATCTAAGCTTAAATGAATATTCTCGCCTCCCTATACTTCTCCCTTGCTCCTGAAGGGCCCTAACAAAGCCACGAAGGGGATCGGATTCGATTCGGAGTCTTGGCAAAGGATCCACTCAAGGTGAAAGTTTCTTCGATGCATGGTTGGCTCAGCGACAAAGGGGTTGCTCACCTCGGGACACGGTGCGGTTCAGGAAGCGGTTTAGCTTGGGATGAGGAGGGACTCGGGATGTGGTTTAGCACACTTTGCTGGTGCAAGAAAAGTTCTGGATATGTAGTTTAATTAAGCATTTCATTTTTTATATTGCTGTAGCTTAGATCTATCTTGGGATGGTCAGATCCACCTCAAGATAGTAGAGATCCTGGCTAGGGTCTTTAAATCATTAGGGCTTGCTCATTAAATAGTTTAATGTTTTCCACTGCTTTCTTTTATGTTTGTTTCTATCTTTTGTCCGACGTAGGACGTGCATAGAAATGCGCCCTAAGCGTCCTTAAAAAACCAATCAGTGGTATTAGAGCTTGTTGAGCTTGAGTCGTGTTTTCGGGTTATGAGCTGACCCGA
The DNA here is from genome assembly GCA_030789695.1 of Scilla litardierei. Lineage (NCBI taxonomy): Eukaryota > Viridiplantae > Streptophyta > Magnoliopsida > Asparagales > Asparagaceae > Scilla > Scilla litardierei. The sequence continues at coordinate 75,779,262 of CM061137.1, forward strand.
AGTAATCGCTCTTACCGTACCAAGTCCCAATAAGATGGGGATCTTATGATGGGTTGGGCGTTGTCGAGAGGCATGCCGTAAAACAACTTCGTGAGAGATCTTGTGACGAGTCTAAGGTGCCATGGATGATGGTCCTTAACAACATTGCAATGATATCAGAGCGATACCATCAGTGGTATCGGAGCATTAGGTCTACTTCTGATCTAAGAACTGCAATATTTATAAATGCAAGTATGCTTTTTAAATACATATAAAATCTATTCTAACTTTATGAGATAATGTTAAAATGAGACCACTTGTTATTAGATGCTTTAACAAATTATTTTATGTGATAAAATCCTTTTTAGTAGCATGCTAATTTTATGCGATGATTTTAAAATAAATGTTTTTGAAATAAAAATTATGTGATAATTTTTATGAAATTATTGATTTTTATTAGATAAAAATTTAATGTTTTAAAATCATACCTATAATTTAAGTGTTAAATTTTAAGTTGCATATTATTATTTAAGGGATAAATTTTAATATGTTGTTCATGTTTAATAATTATTTGATAATCGTTAAATAGTTAGAAACTTTTTATGCGATATTTAAGTTGATAAGACGCATGCTGATTTTATGCGAAAAAGTTAGTTTATGGTTTTAAATGGTTATTCTAAATTCTTGCTTATTATATGATAATTCAGGAAAGCCTTTTAGGTTATCCATTAAAATCCATCTAATTATTATGAGATAATTTTAGATTTCTTTGCTATGATTTAAAATTGTTTTAAATGCCTAATACACGATTAGGATAGCTCCATAAAAATCATTCCTTATTGTTGATAAGGACTTAATAAAAGTTATTAACCAATCCTTAATTTCGAATTTTAGGATTCAACTAGTTAATAGGATTAACTCGTTTTAATGAAGCCATTAATAATCATACGAGACACATATGAATAATAAGTTTCCTTCAATAGAGCATGATCCGGTCAATGTGCTTGTCTAAGTTTGTTGGATCACCCTAGCTATACTGGGGATAAGTGATCCTAGCTTAATCAATTCCCTAACTGTGTTTGGCTGGACCGCAAGGATGCGAATTATGATTATGATGACATCATCGATTATATCTAAGTCAATTATGTTAAAAATCTTTTTCAAGATTAGCCGTAGCTCTCCTTGTTTTAGAGGTTGGCAACTATATGTTCTTTGTTATAGTTGTTGAGCACACTCAAGATATGACATAGACCTTTTATGGAAACCAACTTCTCAATACATGAGATGTAGTCTAGACTTGACCCAAACAGTCGCGTCTTGAATACACCGAGCACCAGCGTAAGTTAAGCTAATAAGGGTCCGATTAGACTAGTCATTGTGATTTAGATGAGCACACTTATGATCATAAGTGGCTAGGGGTAAAAACCAATAAGAGAATCATATATGATATGATTGATACAGAGTCAAGCAATTTGTTGAGCATACTCAATGTTGTGAGGCTCAGGGTGGTTGGATCTCTTTTCCATTAATTTAATTTAATTAAATCGTTCATTATTTTGGCTTAAAATGATCGCTAAAATAGTGGAAGGAAATAGTTAGATAAACGCCATTCTATCTATATTTAATATTGAACATATGCTAAACTAGGGTAGTTCTATGTTTATTAATGAAATCAAAAACATAATATTCTAAGAGAATAAGTTAACTGGTCCAAATAGTTGGTTAATAGAATAAGTTGGTTAATAGAATACCAACTCAAATTCTAATTGATAGACTGAACTATGTTCTCATTGACATTAAATGACCTTCTTAAAGCACAGGCTTAAGGACAATGATTTCCTTAAGTTTTGGGTCCAACAAATAAATGCACGCTACCTGTCACTCGCCTCTATAAGGGGTAGCTCGAACATACTGATGTTCAAAGCATGTTTCTCCATACAATTTGTTGAGTCAACTCAAGGTTGTATGGAAAACGATTTCGATCTGCAAGGTTGAAACTTTGATCAAACTGTTTGATTCAAAGATGAGTGCATGAGCGGTACAAGACAATGTATCCAAATCAGATCTTGAGACGAGCAACTTGTTGAGCACACTCAAGGTTGCAAAGCTCAAGCGTTTGGATACATGAGATGCTTGCATGGGTATTTATTTATATTGGGTCGTATAATATCTAAATGAGATTTAGAAAAGAAAGAAGGCATTAAGGAAAGTCAATGAGAAAGATAGTTTTATTTATCATTAGTAAAGGTATAAGTAGGAGGAACTGAAAATGTGACATATTTGATGTTACGGTTTCAGGATAACCGTTATACAAAAGAAATAGATGTCTACGTGTTAGAAAAGGATCAATTGTTGTTTCTTGGACCATAAAGGACGTCTAACACATTTTTGACGAATGTCGTCACCTTGCTTCTGAAGCAATGTTTTATGTGAGTAATTTATATAACGATAATGTATTAAGTGTTAATACATTAACACGCAAGATAGTAGCAAAACTTATATGGCAAAATAAGACTAGGTCGTACCAAAGAGACCGAGCTTCACAAGTCACATAAAGAGGGGTCTGACCTCTCGTATTATGAAGTCTATAGATACTTGTAAATCTTGTCTCAAAGGTGTGATGGCCAAACCTCCTTCTGTAAGACAGTGTGAGAATGATTTGTTGAACTCATAGTCTCGTGCATATGGATGTACCCAGACCCAAGTCTAAATTAGCCAGGATAAGTTGTTCCTATTTTTATTACAACACGTGTTCCCGTTGAAACACAAGTCTGATAAAATAGATAACACAATGATAGAAGTGTTTGAACTGCTTCGATCAGATCGAAAAGTCGAATACTTAACTGTATAAATCTTATGTAAATTAAAAAGAAAATGCGATGTTTTATCAGGTCAAGTCTCTTAACACATCGGTGTGTTAGAGAGCATTAATCACACTTTGTTAGACGTGGTCGATGCTTGGCAAGTAACTCTGAGTTATAATCTTTCCACTAGGTTAAGTCCCAGATAGTAATGCCTAGGTTTTCATAAGGTTCTATGAGGACCTTAGCAATAAGATATTCATTAAATCAATCGATAGGAAGTTAAAAGATTACTCGAGTCTCGTAAGACGAAGAGTCGAGTTAGACATCATAATTGATGATAACTTAGTCAACTTCTAGGATGCAATTCAGAGTAGGGACTCTGATTAGTAACTTGATGCAATTTGAAAAAGGTCCGTGCACGTAAATAAAGTATGGACTTTAGTTTATGTGCCTAAAGAACGTGTTTCTTATTGTCTGCAAGTGAATCTTCGAGTTTAGAAGATGGTGCAGAAAGAAAATAGTGAAGCACAACTTATGTTGTTGAGATCGGTTATCATCCTAACTCCTATAAACAGATTATGATGAAACTGTCTCACCAGCAGATATGTACAGATCTACTCGGACCGAACTCGATGTAAATACCCATGATGACCATGAAAACTGGAGCATTCATGTATAGTCTGTTTTCTAAATATAATTTAGAAGAACGAACTTATATGAATCGGTCAGAGAGTTTTCAAAGCCAGTAAGAGCGAATAAAAGCATGTGAGGCATCAAGGAACCGAAACATATGGTTTGACAAAGTGGTCAAAGTGTTTGACACTTTATCAAAAATGATCATGAACCGTCTAAATGACCAATAAAACTTATATTTTCGTAAGGTACGACGAGCTGGATGAGATGCAGTCAAGAAATTAATTATGGATTCCTAGAGACCGAGTGAATTATTTGGATGAGATTCAAATATGTTGTCTAAGATAAAGATAGAACCCCTTAAGTCTATACAGTAGACGTTTTAGCAGATCCACTCACGAAGGCTCTATCACATGAAGTCTAGAAAGACTTATGTGTAAATGCGGTATGAGATACCTGAATAAATGGGCCTGAGTGCAACTGGAAGATGTTGAAAGATGAGTATGTCCTCGAGGCAAATTCATCCCTGTGTTTCTATACAGACATCTTGTTAAAAATAACCGTAAGCTGGTTGGTAAGTATTTATCTAAGTTAATAGAAATGTTGTAATCAAAAGAAACTTAGGTAAAATCCTGAGACTTAATGCATGGTCAAACATGTATCGAGATGAGGATTTCGATCGTGGAGAAGTGCCTCACCATTAGTAGCATAAGTCTAGAAACGTTCGTGGTCGTAGATGTTTTGAGAAAAGGATATCAAAACATCGGATAAACCATTGTGTCTTAGTCTTCATAGTGTAACTGTGACAATGATCTCATGGTCGTTTGACTTGGCAAAGTCGGAGACGAGACACATGTGCTCATTGGAGAATAAGTTCACTGAACGACCCAACAAGAGCTATCATATGGTTATGATTGATCAATCTGTCAATGATAAATCTTAGTGATGATAGGCAAGTTGGTCTTTTGACTTGAGGTCATTGTACGAACCTGTGCATAAACGGTGTCACTTAGATCACTGATCTAGCCTCGGATAAGCCCCGTTGAAAGGTCTTTGATTGGGTGACATTTTGTAGCGTGCAAGGAGAGCAATGACCAAGATAAGATTGATCTCTCCAGGTCAATGGGAGTTAGTGTTATACTGTTAGTTCGATCTTTAGTGAAAACTCTGGCGAAAGTATGTTGGAAGATGTCTAACATTATTTGACTAAAGATCGATGGAGATTAACTGGCTTTGAGCTATTGGGGTTGATAGTTTGACGACACCCTAGGTTTGAATTAAACGGCATAGTTTTGACGAAGAGACTATAACTGCAGTATTCATCACGGATACAGTCAGGATGGTCCCGACAATACTCATATCAATGAGTTTAACCACATAATTATGATACCGAAACAGGGACGGCACCTACTGCTTGTGGTCTCTGTCGTCTGGGGTTTCGAACCCCACCTGTAGTAGGGTCAGGCTGTAGGGTCTCACACAGAGTGCGACCTTCGTCAAGTAATTGGTAGAAATTTGGGAGAATATGCCAGGGATAGAAAAATGCAAAGAGTTTACAGTTAGCTCAAGCATTCGGGGTAAATGATTCTAAGTGCAAATGTGAGATGTTGGAGGATGTATGCCCTCAGTTCATTTGTATTTGATGCAAATGATTTTATAATAGATGTGGGAATTTTGCATATGATGCAAATAAATTTTAATGCGTCGTAAATTGTTTACGTTCGTATTTAATTAAATAAACACATTAAAACAGTTACCTGGATAATGGTTACATCCCGCTCTAAACGCATGTTCAAACCGCGTCAAAATTATACTCCAAACGTGTAAGATATAGCCATAACAATTTGAAAAGGCCCCACAAAGGTGTTTATGGCAGGCCTGGCCTATCGGGCCGGCCTTGTGCCCATTTGGGGCAGCCAACAGGCCTGGGCACAGCCCGTGCCTGGGTTTCCAACTGGTACCCCTTTGAGGGGTGCCAGCTCTCCTGCGGGACCGGGCGTTCCCCGGGCCCGGACATAACTATAGCCCATGTATGAGCGCTGCCTGTGCCCGTGCCTTGCACGGGCACTACATGCGTCTGTACAAGGCACAAGCATAACGTGCCAGCCTACATGTGTGCTGCCAGCTTGGCACGCGACAGGGTGGGGCCCACGGGTCCTAGGGTTGCGTGCAGGGTTAGGCGCCTGTGTTTTTGCGAAAAACCGTGTTTTGACTGGTCTTTGGACACACGTTTGAGGTGTCAAACAGACTTGGAATGACTCGTCGTTTTTTCCTACGCGTTCATTTTTTCCTATGCGTTCACCGTTCAACCCTCTTCGATTTGATAGGTTGTATCAAATGTGAAGCTTAACGGTGAGGGAGTTAAAATTCATATAAGTTTGGCCTTTCTTTAAGGCAAACTAACTTGAATTCTTTACTCCAAAACCTGTAGTCCCATATCAAAAGTGGAGTAAAGGGGAGGTGTCAGCCGCCTATATAAATAAGGGCCTATCCCCCTCCTCATAACTCGTCCCAAGCTCTAGATCTGAGCAGCTCCCAAAAGTTTGGAGCATGCTCAGATCTAAGCTTAATATGAATAGTCTCTTCTCCCTATATTTCTCCCTTGCTCTTGAAGGGCTCTAGCAAAGCCACGAAGGGGCTCGGATTCGATCCAGAGTCTTGGCGAAGGATCCACTCAAGGTAAAACTTTCTTCAGCGCTTGGTTGGCTCAGCGGCTCGCCTCGGGACGTGGTGCGGTTCGGGAAGCGGTTCAGTGATCGGTCCATATTTAACACATTTTTTCTGCATATTTGCATGCCATTTCGATTGCTCATATTGCGATTTTCATTATTATTCGACGATATTTTGTTACTTTTCACTATTTCTTGTTTTCGTCCGATTTCAGGAAATATGGAGCAATCGGGAGCAAAAATGAGCCTAAAGGACTTGTACGCGTACCCGAGCATCGCTCATGGCCTTATTGAGGAGCTAACGGAACTGGACGATGAGCGGGAGAAGAAGAAGATCGATAGAATCGTCGAGGAGGAGAGGAGGAGAAGGAAGGATTCTAGAAACATGCCAGTCGGTCGAGTCACGCTAGTTACTCGCCCGAGTGACGCAGTGTACCCGGCCAAGTACGACTGATACGAAGAACATCTGCTTGACCTGAGTACCACAATACACTCGGCCGAGTGATGGATTTCACTCGGTCGAGTAGAGAACTCCACTCGCCCGAGTGAGGTCAACTTCTGAAGGAAATCGAACCAGACTCTCTGGAATTCTGGGAAGCACAGCAGAAGACCCACTCGGTCGAGTGATGAATCCCACTCCGCCGAGTGACGCAGAGCGCCAGAGTGCCTAAACACCGACTTCGAAGCAGAATCTTTGGAATTTTGGGAGTCCGTCAGAAGACCCTACTCGGCCGAGTAGAAAAGTCCACTCGCCCGAGTGAAGAATCCCACTCGGCCGAGTGACGCCGATGACACGAGCGCCTAGATTTTCCGACAGCCTCCTACTCTTTTGAAATCTGCTATCATTTCAGTGGAGAATTATTTTTCTCATATTTTTTATGGATAGTAGACTCCATGACGGTTCCAAGCCGCCAAGAACGCGCCAATCGGAGGTCAGATGAAATCTGGAGAATTTCTGCAAGTTGATGTTGCAGTGTTGGAATTCGCATATCAGTGTCACTCGGCCGAGTGACACTTTCACTCGGCCAAGTGAGCTTTTCACTCGGCCGAGTGACCAGTTTTTGACAGTTTTTAACAGAGTGCTATTTTTTGGAGTTTCTGCAGGAATTCTCACTCGGCCGAGTGAGCTTTCCACTCGGCCGAGTCGCTGCTAGCCTATAACTTAAGTTACGCACAGATCTGATTTTGGGCGCAGGTTTTAGAGGGGTTTAGGGGGGTTTGCTAGGGTTTTGAGGGGGCCATATAAGAGGTTTGTAGCCGTCATTAGAGGAAAGTCCATGATGTTTTATTAGGGATTATTTCATAGGTTAGGCCATGCCCTAGGCCCCCTCTTGAATCGAGAAGCTTGTATTTGGATTGGATTTCTTCATAAGAGCTAAGTATCTTTGTTCTTGTTATTTTCAATCCTTGATTTGATATCTTTTTGTAAGCAGCTATGTTTTTATTGGTTCACATATCGTTATTGCTATGCTTGAGTAGATTCGCTGTTCTAGGGCATGGGGATGAACCCAATGGATTTGATTTTAGAATTGTGATGAATGGGTTCATATGTTGCTAGAATTGCTAAAGGGGTTAGGTTATGATTGATTTATCATGGATAGCTAGGAATTTCCATCGATTTGGGATTTGCAAGAGATTGGATTTCTATCTATGGGAAGGCCTAGATATTCGAATTAGGTTTATAATCGAAATACACTAGACTTGGTTTGCAAGAGATTGGACCAAAGATAGCATTTTTATTATAAATATATACACATATTCGTTTGTAAGAGATTGGACTAATACGAATTATCACAACCTAGATTGTAACTCGAGTTTGCACGAGAGTGGGCTCGAGGTGCGATTGGACGATGATGTCGATCTTCATGCTAGCGGCTTATGTTTTGGTTTGCACGAGAGTGGGCTCTAATCTAGGTTGATATAGACATGCCATAGCATGAGAGTGTGAGCTTGGTTCTATATTCAGTTACGACTAGTTCACCTCAACACAAGTCTAGTAATATTGAGATTCACTATTTACAATGATGTATGACGATCCGTAGTGGGGATTCCCTAGCCTTAGACACTTTTATTATATTATATTTGAATCGATATTTGACCAGCATCTTTTTCACCGACACCGACATCCACCACCATTTCCATTATATCATACCATAACCATCTCCACCAATAATACATTAGTCAAACCAACCTAGGATTGATTGGAGCTAACACCATCTCTTCGTGTTCGATATCCACTCGCCACTACACCGTGCGCTTGCAGTAAAACTACAATCATTTTTCAGATGTATATCCGGGGCCGATCAAGTTTTTGGCACTGTTGCCGGGGAGGTGTTTCCCGTTGGATGCCAATTTGTCACAATTAGGTTGATTAGACTATGAAAAAAATTAAATTAATTAACAAAAAGAAATTTTCACCCCTGCCACCATTATTATCATTTCTATATTCTTTTGTGCCACTGATATTTTTCTCCAGGTATTTATCTTTGTTGATCAGGTGTTATGGATGATATTATATGGACCACAGATTTTGAGGAGAAAGCATTTCAAAACTTATTGGAGGGCTTCTTGGAGTCAGTGAGGTTCACCAGTGTTTCAGAGTGTTTTCTCACTGCAGAGCGTTGACCGTGGAGAACCCGGTCAACGTGGTCAAGGGGCCCGCTTTGGGTCCCTCGGGGGCTTCGAATCGGTGCAGAAGGGGCGAGGGGAAGCCTCGGCCCTGGTTGAGACGCTCGGCCTCGGACAGGTGTGCTCGGCCTCGGCTGGAAGGGGGACGAGGGGTGGCCTCAGTCGCCTGGGTAGATGCACGGCCGACGGGTTGGCGAGGGGGAGTCTCGGACCCGATTTGGACGCTCGGCCTCGGTAGGACGTGCTCGGCCACGGCAGGCTGACGGTGAGGGGAAGCCTCACTGTCCGGTTGATCGAGTGGTCGGAGAGGGGCGAGGGGTAGCCTTGGCCCGTTGATCTGCTGTCCACCTGCGCAGACGAGAACGCTCGTCAGGGGGCCGGACCTTGGTTCCGGCCAAATCCCCTCCGATGCCTAAGTCAGCTAGAGATCTGAGAAAGGAGGCCCGGCGGAGACGGTCCGACTCGTGAGGAGATCGTAACGGCGTCTCTCGGCGTGAGCGGGGGAGGAAGGAGATGAATTGGGGGAACGAGGTCGTTGATGGAGTACCTTAGGTTTTGTTACCTGAGATGCGGTCCCTTTCTTCGTCGTCTTCATGGCCCTTTTATAGAGCTCCCGCTTGATTACCTCCGGCCCACGTCCCACGCCCGCCATTGATCGTGCCCCATCAGTCCCCCCTCGCCGCCGCTCTCTCCGCCATGCCAGCACCTCCCCATTACCGCTATTTAGTGGTCGCGCGTCCGGGGGAGTGGTTTTCGCAGGAGTGGGCGAGCGACCAACGGGTTATTGGGGCTGGGTCGGATCGACGTTCGAGAAGGTCCCTTGTAGGGCCTTTGTCGAATGGGCTTTAAGGACGCAGATGGGCTTTTGCCCAGTAGTCGGGCTCTTGGGCCCGTGCTTTATGGGCCTCGGTCAAATAGGCGTAACAATTGCCCCCATCGGTCGGGTTGATCGGCCTCGGCCGGTTCGGCTCGGCCGATGTGACCTCTGCCGATTTTGACGAGCTCGCCAGTCGATGCCGACTCATTTATTAGTCGTCATCATGAGTTAGCCCGTTCGATATTTTTGAGGCGTGGGTCCTGAAGTGCCGTCGGCCTTCAGATGCTGCCACGTGTAGCGGCAAGCTTATCCCCGCCGCTCGCGGAGTCGCCTTAAGTTTGAGAAGCCGAAGGGTTCGTGAGCCGCCATTGGTGGGGTCGATCAGCCTCGGCTCGCTCAGATCACCCGTTGTGTCTCCTGGGATTCCGAGCGGCGCTTCAATCGAGGCGAGGCCATAAATGCAGGTCATGATGAGGCGGATCGATTGGACTTCGACTGGCGCCAAATTCGGAACGCCACCGACTCTTCGGGCCTCGCCACGCGTTCTTGTCAGGCGCATCGAATTCTCCCCTGGCATATAAGATCCCCAGTTGTGTTGATTTCCACTTCTCCCTTGCTCCTCTCGGTATTCAAAGCCTTCAGCAACTCGGAGTTCCCCGTCGCCTTCGCTTCTTTGCCCTCTCCAAACTAGTTGAAAATAGGTAATTCCTCTCCTGCTTTCATCTTATGGCTGCTCTTAGGATAGGCGGTTCTGGCCGGAGGACGAGGGGTCCTCCGGAGTCCGGGCGGGGCGAACCCCGGCTAGGGGAGTCAGGTTCCCCCGCCAGGAGTCGTTCTCTTCAAGATAAGGGGAAGGGGAAACTTTTTCCAGACTACGCCCGTGACGATGTTGCGTCGGCTGCCGTGCGGCTTAATGTGCCCCCGGTCGTCCTCCGTACTCAGTCGAGGACTCCTCCTTCGGTGGCCGCGGAGATCCGGGAAAGATATCTCTGCTTCCCATACGAGGTTCGAGTTCCATTTGTCGACGAGCGGATTTGCCTTCCGAGGAGCAATGAGGTCGGCGCCTACGTCGAGATGTTCCGCCTGGGTCTTCGCTTCCAGCTCCATCCTTTTTTCATCCAGGTCATGGAACATCTCACGGTGTCCCTGTGTCAGTTCACCCCGTGTTCGATCGCGGTACTGACGGGCTTCGTAACGCTCTGTTGCATCCGCGGTCTGGAGCCGTCTCTCCCCCTTCTTTTCCACTTTTATCAGATCCAGGTGGTCGGGCCGGGGTCATGGCTGCACCTCTGTGCCCGTTCAAGGAGGGAATGTCTGATAGGGCTTCCCCGCTGGTCGGGGGATTGGAGCTCGGATTATGTCTTTGTGGTCTTTTTGGGTGATGCCCAGATCCTGACAGGCTGGGGCGCGTCCGTCCAGCCTTGCTCACCGTTGGCCCTTTCCGACGCTGACCAGACAGCCGCTGCGACGCTGTCGGCTCTTCCTTTGGAATCGAAGTCCATCTGCTCTTTGTTGGACGACCTACTCCTGAAGGCCATCTTGTGGTCCCCGGGTAGGTCGCTTTTTCTTCCTCGGACTGCCCTGTGACTCATCCTGATTTCGGTTTCCTTTGCAGGGATGGCAGGCCGCGAGTTTGTTCGTGACGTTGATGAGCTGATCCGTCGTGGAGCTGCTCGGAGCCGAGGCAGTACCTCCGGAAGGGCGCCTCGACGGACTGTTGAGGAGGAGGTGCGCCGAGCCGAGCCCTCTGTAGGCAAGGTAGTTGCCGTGCCTCCTGCCTCCTCTTCTGGCGATCCCCTCCCCGAGGGCGTAGTAAAAGCCGGATCCGCCCCACCAGCCCGAGTGGCAGGGGCTGATGGCGGGTCCGGTGTAGTCCCCCCCGCCCTCGGGGCGTCCCCTCCCGTCCTCGAGAGTGGGGACGGGGCCAGGCGGAAGCGCTCTCCTCCGGCGCTTGTGGAGCCTCACAGAGGGAAGAAGAGGAAGGAGGGTGCGGAGTCCCCCAGCCCGGCCAGTTCTGTGCCTCATTCCGACACCACCGGGGGTCTTCAGGTGACTCTGACGTCCACCCCCATCGCAGCGTCCCCGCCTCCGTCCCCGGGAATCGGAGCGCTATTGGCGGGCCATATGGCTTCCCTCGATGTTGCCCCCGGGAGTTCGGTGTTCGTCGACCGAGCCCTGGCCCAGCAGGTGGCCGAGAGCACTGTCTTCCCCCGGGACCGCAGCACCCTCGAGAAGATTCCCGCCGACAAAGTGTCGAATTCTTTGGTTTGGGCCCTTCAACAGGTTCGGCCCTCTCGCAGTCCTTTCTTTCCCTTCACACCCTTCTTAGCTTATGTCCCGTTTTCCAGGGGTCGACGCTTGCCGTGGAACTGCAGCGGCGAGCCATCCTCTTGAGGAAGCTGGAGGAGACCACCATGAAGGCTCAGGAGCGGGCCGGGGCGGCTGAGGTGGCCATGATGGAGGCTCAGATGGAGTCTCGGCGCCTCACCCTCCGTGTGGCTGCGTTGGAGGGACAAGTGGGTGACCTCGAGGGAAAGCTGGAGGATGCTCATCAGTCGGCTGAGGAAGCGGCGGAGTCGTTCCGCCTGGAGAGGGAGGATCTTCAGAGGGAACTGTCGGACCGGCGTCAGGTAATGCGGCTTACGGAGGAGGTGGAGAAGGGCGTCGTCGAGACCCTGGGGAAGAAGATCTTCGAGGTCCTCAGGGAGGCCTTCGGTAAGTATGTAGACATCATCGCCCCCCGGATCGTCGAAGTCGTCCAGTCCTCCTTCCGGGAATGTGCGGAGCGTGTCCGGCAAGCCCCTCCGCCAGTCGAGTCCCCTCGCTCCGAGCAGGGCGAAGTGCCCGAGGATGTGTCCTCTCGAGCTCGGGCTCACTGAGCTGCCCCTCCCGGCTTTATCCTCAAATTTTTTAGCATCCGCTTCGCTTTGGGCCAGTCTACTTGAAATGGATCCCTGGCCCCCGCTATCTCCTTCAACCCCGCGGCCAATAATTGCTGGTTGCATGGCCGCTAGCTTGGGTCACCTACTTTGGGTCTTTTGTCAACCAATTTTGCTTTGTCGGCGTCGATCTAGCTTCTGTTGGTGATGAACTCTGTCATTCGTTGTGAGTAGATTGTTTGTAGGGTGTTCCCTTCGCCTTGATCCCCTATAAATAAGACGCATTTTTGTACTCTGGTTAACTATTATAAACGAAATCGACTTACTTGGAATTCTTGTGTACTTTGCGTTGTCGCCTTGTTCTTGGCTTGGGAATGGACGAAACTGGCGTTGGGGATTCTCCCTAGACTTATGGCCGCAGGGGTCGGTCAGCGAGGGCAGAGCTCCTCGGCTTAGGACCGGCCAGCGTCCGTGCCTGCTGGGGGAATTTCCCCCAGACTTATGAGCGCTGGTGTCGGTCGGCGAGGGCAAAGCTCCTCGGCTTAGGACCGGTCGGCGTCGGTGCCTGCTGGGGGAATTGCCCCCAGACTTATGAGCTCTGGAGTCGGTCGGCGAGGGCAAAGCTCCTCGGCTTAGGACCGGTCGGCGTCCGTGCCTGCTGGGGGAATTGCCCCCAGACTTATGAGCTCTGGAGTCGGTCGGCGAGGGCAAAGCTCCTCGGCTTAGGACCGGTCGGCGTCCGTGCCTGCTGGGGGGATCGCCCCCGGACTTATGAGCACTGGAGTCGGTCGGCGAGGGCAAAGCTCCTCGGCTTAGGACTCCGTGCCTGCTGGGGGGATCACCCCCGGACTTATGAGCACTGGAGTCGGTCGGCGAGGGCAAAGCTCCTCAACTTAGGACCGGTCGGCGTTCGCGCCTGCTAGGGGAGTCGCCCTCAGACTTATGGGCACTGGAGTCGGTCGTCGAGGGCAAAGCTCCTCTTCCTCCTCCAGTGAGGCGGCGGTCCCCAGCCTTTTGCGTTATTGGTGACATGTCAACTCCGTCGGGATTTTAAATAAAGACAATAAAAGGAATGCGTTTGTACTCTCAAGAGTCCTGTCGGACCGGTACATTTGGAGGAAATGGAAAAAAGGAAATGAAGCTAGACAGAGGGATGTAAAACTAGATAACTCCCTCTGTCTAGGTTGCCACCGGGGGGAGAGACGTTGCCTGCTCACTCTATGATGCGGAGGGGGCCTTGGATGGTGTTGATCTTCTTCCCCTTGTCTGGCTGTGTGGAGGTCCCTTCTCCGTGGGCCGGCTCGTCGGCCTGATTCCTGGCGTGCCCTCGGCTCATCAGCTTCTCAATGTCCTTCTTCAAATGCCAGCAATCTTCCGTGTCATGACCATCGTCCTTATGGTACTTACAGCTTTCGGTGGGGGGCGATCAGCTCGCTCTTCCTTCTGTACTTGGGCGAGAATGGCGTCTGGGGTGGTGTCCCTCGCGCTTTCTCCCCGCTGCCTGGTCCTCTGCCTCTTCTCGGTCCGGTACCCTTCTGGGCTAGCTCGTCCGCCGTCGCCACGCTTGGTCCCTCGAGCGGTTTTTCCTGCATCCTCGGCCAAGGCCTCCTCGGTCAGCATGAAGCGTTTGGCCCTTGCCATGATCCCGGGGAGGTCCTTTGGGGGGTCGTTGTGTAGGGACTTCTTGAGGCCCCTGTGGCGAAGCCCTTTCTTAAGAGCCGTCTGGACCACCAGGTCGGGTGGGTTGTTCACGTTTAGCCTTTCCGCATTGAAGCGGCGCATGAACTGTCGGAGTGGCTCGGCCGGGCCTTGCACTATGTTGAACAGATGTTCAGCACCAGGTTTGATCAGCCTCCCTGCCATTAACTGTTTGCAGAACAACTGGGCGAGTTGCTCGAAACTGTCGATGGAGCGGCCGGGCAGGCTGTGGTACCAGATCCTCGCCGCTCCCCTAAGAGTAGAATAGAAGCCCCGGCAAAGCAGGTCATCGTCAGCTCCCTGGAAGGCCATGTCCCCCTCGTAGTCCATCACGTGGTGTGCCGGGTCTCCTATTCTGTCGTACTTTCCCAACACCGGGATCCTGAATCGAGAGGGGACCCGGGCGTCGGTTATTCTCAGTGATAAGGGACACCGGTCCTCGTGGATGCCTCCGGGGATGCGGTATTCGCCTGCTTCCGGCCCGAGCGGGGGTGGAGGTAGCACCGGCGCCGGCGGGGCTGGCTCCGCAGCCTTCGCCACGCTGGGGGTCGGGCTGACCCGACGCTCCCGAATCCTCCTGCGGGAGCTCCTGCTCCGCCGTGATCGGTCTCTTGAGTGGTGTCGTTCGCTTCTCCTGCGGCGGGACGACCGTGATCGACGAGACGATGCCGTCATCGATTCGCCGTTCGTCCCTTCGGCCTCTCTTCGGCTCCTTTCACGATAGGGTGAGGAGGCGCGTGACCTCGCCTGACGAGAGCTGGACAGCGTGTACCGACGCTCCGTGTTCGGTTTCTGGGCCCCGTGGTCGTCGACCACGGCAGAACGTAAGTGCGGGGGACCCCCTGTCCATCGATGGCTATTGTCCAACGTGCATCCGTTGGGCGGCGCAGGGCCAACGAGCTGCTGCACCGTCGCGACCAACGTCTGGAGGCTTGCGTTGGTCTCCTGAGCTAGGGCGCGGAGCTGTCCTTGCGTGGCCAGTTCTGAGCCGCCGGTCTTCTCGGTTGAGAGGGTAGGGTGGTCGCCGACGGGTACGTCCTCGGGGTTGCCGTTCGACGCGCCATTCCCCTCCTCCGGGATGGGGGGCATGCGCTTCCTTCCATTGCTGGCTCGTGCCATTGCTGGTGTGGTTTTCTGCTTCGTGGGATGATTTTCGGTTCCCACAGACGGCGCCAGATGTTCCAGAGTGTTTTCTCACTGCAGAGCGTTGACCGTGGAGAACCCGGTCAACGTGGTCAAGGGGCCCGCTTTGGGTCCCTCGGGGGCTTCGAATCGGTGCAGAAGGGGCGAGGGGAAGCCTTGGCCCTGGTTGAGACGCTCGGCCTCGGACAGGTGTGCTCGGCCTCGGCTGGAAGGGGGACGAGGGGTAGCCTCAGTCGCCTGGGTAGATGCACGGCCGACGGGTTGGCGAGGGGGAGTCTCGGACCCGATTAGGACGCTCGGCCTCGGTAGGACGTGCTCGGCCACGGCAGGCTGACGGTGAGGGGAAGCCTCACTGTCCGGTTGATCGAGTGGTCGGAGAGGGGCGAGGGGTAGCCTCGGCCCGTTGATCTACTGTCCACCTGCGTAGACGAGAACGCTCGTCAGGGGGCCGGACCTTGGTTCTGGCCAAATCCCCTCCGATGCCTAAGTCAGATAGAGATCTGAGAAAGGAGGCCCGGCGGAGACGGTCCGACTCGTGAGGAGATCGTAACGGCGTCTCTCGGCGCGAGCGGGGGAGGAAGGAGATGAATTGGGGGAATGAGGTCGTTGATGGAGTACCTTAGGTTTTGTTACCTGAGATGCGGTCCCTTTCTTCGTCGTCTTCCTGGCCCTTTTATAGAGCTCCCGCTTGATTGCCTCTGGCCCACGTCCCACGCCCGCCATTGATCGTGCCCCATCAGTCCCCCCTCGCCGCTGCTCTCTCCGCCATGCCAGCACCTCCCCATTACCGCTATTTAGTGGTCGCGCATCCGGGGGAGTGGTTTTCGCAGGAGTGGGCGAGCGACCAACGGGTTATTGGGGCTGGGTCGGATCGACGTTCGAGAAGGTCCCTTGTAGGGCCTTTGTCGAATGGGCTTTGAGGACGCAGATGGGCTTTTGACCAGTAGTCGGGCTCTTGGGCCCGTGCTTTATGGGCCTCGGTCAAATAGGCGTAACAACCAGTTTAGAGAGCATTACAGCAGGTGATGCATTTGATCTACGATTTGCAGATTTAGTTATGAACCATGTTTCAGCTGCAGGAACAATTGAGGTGGACATTGGTGGGCTCGGAAAAGGTGCTCTCTCTCTCTCAAGTGCAAGAGGCCGTACAAGTAATATAATCTGGGAGTCCAGATGTCGAATCCTCGGGAGGAAATCTGTTGCAACCACAGCTCAAATCAAATAGAAATCCAACGAAAAGAAACTAACCACTTCAACAATGATGACGGTGATGGTGATGTGAATACGTGAACAATATAAACAAGGAAATCCGTGTCTGAAAATATCTATAAAAAGTATGCAAATGGTATAGGTTCGTTAGGATCAATGATTCGTATTAATTTGGTTGATGAATATAACACAATGAATTCTCTTTTTGAGAGCAATTCACCGGAAAATATCCAATATAACTCAATGAATTCTCCTTTTGGGAGCAACTCATTGGAAGATACCCTTTTGGGGGTTCAAGCACAATATTCAATAAGTTCGTCGCTAAAGTTATAATACGATATGAAACTCTCTTTTGGAGAGATCAAAACTACGGTATGAAACTCCCATTTGGGGAGATCAAAACTCACCCTTTTGGGGCGATCATCAACTCATTCACTTCTTTTGGAAGATGAAAAAGACGATTTACGAACAAAGATTACAACTTTAACGACGTTTAACGATTTAGCACAAGGAATACAACCAAATAAACACGCATCATATCCCCTAACTACGCCAAACCATGCACAATAAGAAATTAGCTACTCATGATGCAAGAATAATGAAGGTTCATAGCAAAATACATTGATCTAATAGCAAAATACGATGAAAAACACCAAAATACGGGGTAGAAGTTTAGAAATTTATCACCAAATCTTCAAGTTTAGACACCAAAACTCTCTGGAAATAAGAAAATAGCCTCTGAAATTTTACAGAATTTTTCCCTGGCGAAATACGGCTCCTAGAGCCTCCAATACGCTCAAAATACGCCAAAATCTCCTTTGATACGCCCAAAAACCCTAAAAATACCTTATATACGCTCATTGCGGGTTTAAGTTGCTTCGCGGGTCGAAACCCGCTACCCGAACTCATCCCAGCCGCTCATCGCTAGCCGCCGCATTTGTGTGCCGTCGGATCTAGCGGGATTAAGCGTGGATGAGCCACGTGTGCACTGAAATTCGTGCGCTTCTTCGTTCGCATCCGAATTCGCGTCGGGGTGAATGGTGACCGTAGGATCTTGATCGGACTGCCCAGAACGTGCCCGTCGCCCACTGATCGTAGCCGTCGGATGAATATCGAGTGGCCGTCGCTTGGCCACGTCGCTTGCTTGAAATCCTGCGTTCGAATTCGAGCGGGAGAAACACGGGCCGTTCGATGTAGCGGGGATGCGTTCGATGGCTGCCACGTGGACACGGAGAGGTTCGCCGCTCCGCTCGTTCGACGATCGTTGGATCTGGCTGTGAATCCTGGAGATGACGCCATGTGTCCCTCTAATTTGATCGCCTCAGACCCGATTTCGCCTCCTTCCAGGCCGTTGGATGCGAATCCAACGGCTATTGCATTGCCGCGTGTCCCGTTTTGAGTTTGCTTCGCTGCTGATGTGGGCCGTTGGATCTCGATCCAACGGCCACGAAAATGTTCCTTAGCTTCAACCAGCGGACCGTTGGATTGAGCGGGAGCGGCCCGGATGACGCCACGTGGCGCGCGCTGATTGGTTCTCGACCGTATTTATCGTATTTCCTCCGTATATCTCCATTTAATTAGTGTTCTGCATTCAAAAATTCATATTAATTAGCACAGATCTCAGAAAATACAAATAAATAGTCATTGGAATCGTGAGATCAAGACCAAGCTAGGAAAAATATAAAAAGTGCAAAAATACTTCGTTAATTTCTGTTTTATGCTCAAATAGAGTGTTTTCTCTAATAAATAATTGTGTACAAAATACATATGAATTAGAGAACAATGTAGCATCACATGAGCACAAAATAGGGCTAAATGGGGGGTTAAATATGTAATATTGAACCCGAATCACACCCCCAACTAGCGATTTGCTAGTCTCTAGCAAACGGAGCGATTAATACAGATGATTAATAAAACAGTAAGGTCTTTCGATTGCTTGTGGCATGGCTCAATAATACGCATCCCAACATGATATTGACCATCAATATACACAATTCATGCACAAGATCAATCACATGATATTTTCTCTAATTTAATTTGAATAAATAACATGCAAGCATCGTTTTGTGCAAGCGAAAGTATAACACGTCGTTATACTCCAGCTTTCTTGTTTCCAAGGAATTGGCCTATCAAAATAATCATTCAAGACATGGGTATTGAAGTTGCTTAGTATATTCACCATTGCTTTTCTTTTATTAGTTCTGTGTAACGCGCATCAAACAACATTTGCAGAAAAATGTATAACTTGGATCGCTCCATCAAATGAGTGAGTTTCCTGTCAATGGCTCCCAAATAAGACGATAATAGGGCATTAGGCCAAAAAGGACCCCTCGGACTGTACTACTCGAGCCAACCAAGTTATTTATTAGTGACATACTTATTCATTTTCTTCATTCATTTTTCATTCATTTTTTTCTTTCCTTTTCTTTTCTTTCTTTCTTTTGTAAGCAACTCAACACCCATATTTTCGAACATGAACATTAGTACCAATGGCCAAATTCCTCTTCAACTTGAAGACTATTCTAATAAATCGTGTATACTTAAGCTTTTTCATCACATTAGCATGCATGAAATAAATTCAAACTATTTCGAGATATTAATCATGGAAATTGAAAATTTTCATGAATCGCATATTAACGGTAATTCCATGAAGGAAAAATAATTAACTCAAGCCATAAACAAATTTTAGAACTCAATTAATGTATAATCATCCGCATTTGTGGCGTATGAAGGAGTTTTTAAATGAGGAGATTTGGTGATTTATTCTTCTCAAAAAAAATCCTAAGGTCTCATACACACCCCCCAACTAAAGATGGACATTGTCCTCAATGTCGAAAGGGGTACGAGTTTATTCAAATCAAGCAACCTAGAAAGCATATAAAAACTGCACTACTGGAAAGAACACACCATGATCAAATGGCGGATCCCGAATCTTTAATTGTGGAGGAAGTTGTTCAATTTGCTCCTTGCGCTCCTCGGCGATTATTTTTGCTCCAGAAGCTAAATGGGACCCCGGCAACACAACTCCAAGCATCTCTATAACTTGTTTACCAATGTCCTACAAGAGATGAGCTATGTCAGTCCAATTTAGCTTAAAATTCTTCGCAATAAAATTATTCCAAACGTAGTCATCAAAATAAGTGAAAGAAATTAAAGCAAGTTGACGACTACTCCCTGAAAGATATGCACTACTCTCGGTATGATGCTCGATCATTGTGGAGAGGGGAAAATGATTTTGGGACAAAACTGGAGGAGGGAATGGTTCTGGCTCCATGGCAATAATCTCAAAACCCTTGTCCCTAGCTGTCTCCTCCTCTCGTTCATCCAAAATTGCTAGCTCGTCCTCTCTTTTGCACACACTTTCTGCCATGTAGATATTATTTTTGCCCTCAACGTGACATGGTTCGCTCGATATACCTGCAATAGAAGATAAAATCGTATTAGATTCTTTAAGTTGAATATCAAAAGAATTATTTTCTTCTAAGCAAGCGGCAATCAAATTAAGATCTTCAATGTATTTCTGAATCTGCCGACTCCGAGCAAGGAAATTCTCTTGGAATTGATGGGATGTAGCCTCATGTGTCTGAATAATCAGGTAAGCTTCCTCTGTCAAGGATTGTAAAGGTACGTCTACGCTTTGCTCTTCTTGATCGAGGCACGAAGGCTCCGTTGAATCGCACTCTGCAGTCTCTTCCCTGGTTTCTTCATTTTCTTCTAGAGACTCCATGTATTCCCACGCCACTGTCGGCGTCATGCCTCCCAATAATTCCTGCAGCTATGGTCGTAGTCCATCTAGGAAGGATGCCATAAGCTCTTCATTTGTGTACCCATGCTACGGATAGCTCGATACTATGTTTGTGAACCTCCTCCAGGCCTGAAAGAAAGTTTCACAATCAGTCTGATTAAAATTAACGATTTTGAGTTTCTCCCTCCTATGTTTGTGTGCATTAGCATATCTTGCATCATACAGATTATTTGTGCAATAGAAATTCATATACTCCATTTTAAAAAATAAAAGTAAAATAAAAAAAAAATTTTATGTACAGTAAAGTGGAAAGATCTCACCGAAGGTCTTCTGAATGAAATAAACCGTGGAAACAAACCATTCCTCCCCGGCAACGGTGCCAAAAACTTGGTGGGCTCCGAAAAGGTGATCTCCCTCTCAAGTGCCAGAGTCCGTACAAGTAATATAATCTGGGAGTCCAGATGTCGAATCCTCGAGAGGAAATCTGTTGCAACCACAGCTCAAATCAAATAGAAATCCAACGAAAAGAAACTAACCACTTCAACAATGATGACGGTGATGGTGATGCGAAGACGTGAACAATATAAACAAGGAAATTCGTGTCTGAAAATATCTATAAAAAGTATGCACATGGTATAGGTTCGTTAGGATCAATGATTCATATTAATTTGGATGATGAATATAACACAATGAATTCTCTTTTTGAGAGCAATTCACCGGAAAATATCCAATATAACTCAATGAATTCTCCTTTTGGGAGCAACTCATCGGAAGATACCCTTTTGGGGGTTCAAGCACAATATTCAATAAGTTCGTCGCTAAAGTTATAATACGATATGAAACTCTCTTTTGGAGAGATCAAAACTACGGTATGAAACTCCCATTTGGGGAGATCAAAACTCACCCTTTTGGGGCGATCATCAACTCAATCACTTCTTTTGGAAGATGAAAAAGACGATTTACGAACAAAGATTACAACTTTAACGACGTTTAACGATTTAGCATAAGGAATACAACCAAATAAACATGCGTCATATCCCCTAACTACGCCAAACCATGCACAATAAGAAATTAGCTACTCATGATGCAAGAATAATGAAGGTTCATAGCAAAATACATTAATCTAATAGCAAAATACGATGAAAAACACCAAAATACGGGGTAGAAGTTTAGAAATTTATCACCAAATCTTCAAGTTTAGACACCAAAACTCTCTGGAAATAAGAAAATAGCCTCTGGAATTTTACAGAATTTTTCCCTGGTGAAATACGGCTCCTAGAGCCTCCAATACGCTCAAAATACGCCAAAATCTGCTTTGATACGCCCAAAAAAACCCTAAAAATACCTTATATACGCTCATTGCGGGTTTATGTTGCTTCGCGGGTCGAAACTCGCTACCCGAACTCATCCCAGCCGCTCATCGCCAGCCACCGCATTTGTGGGCCGTCGGATCTAGCGGGATTAAGCGTGGAGAGCCACGTGTGCGCTAAAATTCGTGCGCTTCTTCGTTCGCATCCGAATTCACGTCGGGGTGAATGGTGACCGTAGGATCTTGATCGGACTGCCCAGAACGTGCCGCGTCGCCCACTGATCGTAGCCGTCAGATGAATATCGAGTGGCCGTCGCTTGGCCATGTCGCTTGCTTGAAATCCTGCGTTCGAATTCGAGCGGGAGAAACACGGGCCGTTCGATGTAGCGGGGATGCGTTCGATGGTTGCCACGTGGACACGGAGAGTTTCGCCGCTCCGCTCGTTCGACGATCGTTGGATCTGGCTGTGAATCCCGGAGATGACGCCACGTGTCCCTCTAATTTGATCGCCTCAGACCCGATTTCGCATCCAATGGCTATTGCATTTCCGCGTGTCCCGTTTTGAGTTTGCTTCGCTGCTGATGTGGGCTGAGTTTGCTTCGCTGCTGATGTGGGCCGTTGGATCTCGATCCAACGGCCACGAAAATGTTCCTTAGCTTCAACCAGCGGACCGTTGGATTGAGCGGGAGTGGCCCGGATGACGCCACGTGGCGCACGCTGATTGGTTCTCGACCGTATTTATCGTATTTCCTCTGTATTTCTCCATTTAATTGGTATTCTGCATTCAAAAATTCATAGTAATTAGCATAGATCTCAAAAAAATTCAAATAAATAGTCGTTGGAATCGTGAGATCGAGACCAAGCTAGGAAAAATATAAAAAGTACAGAAATACTTCGTTAATTATTGTTTTATGCTCAAATAAAGTGTTTTCTCAAATAAATAATTGTGTACAAAATACGTATGAATTAGAGAACAATGTAGCATCACATGAGCACAAAATAGAGCTAAATGGGGGGTTAAATATGTAATATTGAACCCGAATCAGACATCCATGTCAGTCTTGATGGGGATAAACTAAATTTTTGAATTGCTTGTGGACATTCCTCTCCACATGATGCATCCCCACAAGTTGACACACATGAGCAGCCAGCATCACCATTCCAAAGAGAGCCTACATTGATAGTTGATGAGAAGGCAAAAGTGCACCCTGTCGAGCCAGAGCATATTGACGAGGAGGCCTCACATGCGGAGCCAGAGCATTACATTACGGAGGCAACACTTTGGGATGAGGGTAACTTCATTCAGATAAATACAGAGTCTTACCCACCTGCAGTTGAGCTTCCGTAGCTACCTCTACCTTCCACTGAGGCTGTGATCATATGGACCACATATTTTTAAGTGGACTTGGATGTGATTCTTGCACGACAGGCTGAGGACATTGATGCTTACACCTCTGAGGAGATAATGGTACCAGTCACGGATGCAGCCACTTCTGATGAGAGAATTGCGATGAGACACTCGGGATGTGTTGCTGTAGAGCCGAGTTGCACCGTCGTCACTCCCCCACCCACCGATACAGCTAGTCTATATGATGAGTGGATAGACGGAGATGATTCAGATGGAGAAGACATTGAGGTTATTTACCTCGCGGATTCGGATCATGTTTTTGAGGAGGCCTTACACACGGAGCCAGATCTTATCGACGAGGAGGTCGTGTATCGGGACGAGGACACATCCATTCATGAGGATTCCGAGCATTACCTTCCTCTATTAGAGCTTCCGTAGCCACCTCATCCTTCCACTGACGCCTAGGACTATCCCACAGAGCTTACTGCTCCCACTCAGGGAGATAATTTTACACATGCCATTTCTGAATCATGTATTCCATTTGATATTTATTTTGATTCAGATGTTTTTGACATGTCGTACATTTTGCAGCACACGTATGATTATGGACCGGAGGTATGCTTGGACATGTCATATCTAAACAAACCTATCAAAGAGGTCCACACCTCTGATCCAGAGTTACCTGAGCAGCTGAGAGAGGACACCACGGAGATAGCTATCAAAGCAGAAGAGGATATTGAATTATTTCCAGGGAAGTATCATCCACCACTATTTATTTCATATATTTCTATAGACGATCCTCTTTGGAATACTTTTATTATGAGGATGAAATTTTTGCAGCGAATTGATGCATCCTATTCTCTGCAGGGTACAAGTGGAGTCCTTGTGGGAATGCTGGAGGATGCACTGCTGGAGTTCGTTGGTGTTCGTGGACACACGCGCCAGGCAGAGCCACCGAAGGAGCAGTTGGAGTAGTTGCCTGCACCTGTAAAGATACTGGATCCGCCTTTTGCTATATGTGATATCAATCCAGTAGTGTATCAATAGCGTAAAATTTTATGCTTTCAATAAACACGAATCCTCTCGACAGTAAGAGGACCGTATAGATTTGCTTGAATAAATATCATCTCATATGACGGCAACGAAAATCTTTTACACTCCAAACCCATTATATATATTAATTGCCCTCTTCATATTTTGACGCCACATCCTTTTGATCACCACCATCGAGCATTTCTTTCAATTGAAACCTTACTTTCTTATTCGTTTGACTTGATCTCGCTTAGTGAAGCCGTGACATTTTTGATTAAGTCGTTTGAATATGATTGTTTGGTATAATCTTGGGGAAAGGCGCTCTCATGCATCATTGCATATGCATGTAGTTGCATTAGGATTCCATGTCATTTATATCATCATTTCTATTTCATTCAACCTCTCATATTTATCATTGTTCCTCATAAATATCTTTTATGATCACATTGAGGACAATATGAAGTTTAAGCTTGGGGGATTGCATTTGCATGCCATTTAGTTGCACTTTTACTCTATTTTTAGGGTTTTTAGAATTTTACAAAAAATTTTGCATCATCTTTTTTATTTTTCCATCTTATTTTCCTTTTATGCGTGTTCATGCGTCATATTGTGTGCTTGTTTTTCTTTTCTTTCCTCTCTTTTACTTTTATTTTTTTATTTTCTTTTCTCTTCTTCCGCTAGATGAATTTCGTATGATGATATCTCTTATTCCCTTAGCAACCATCACATGCTTATTATTCCTTGCCATGCTACTTAAAGTATCTAATAATCCTGCTATCCATGTGCATGCTTATATATTCTTTTGATGATTTCTCTACATGAATGCATGATATTAATTGAAGCTGAATGTATAGATTAGTGTTTAGTTTACTTTTGATGGAAGTGTACCAAGATTCACGCATCAATTGCATAACGGAAGCATATGCCTTATTGTCCCACCTTCTGTTGCATGCCTGATATGATTATACTCTTTACTGCTTGACTTCACTATTTATTAAAATGATTGAGAATATCTATGCTTACATATGAGTTTAGTTGATGTATTATCTTATTAAACCATTTGTGCACATCTTAGAGTGAACCGAGCGTTACACCATTTCCTTCTTCACATATATCCTTTTATTCTCTCATGTCACTTGAGTTCACCTCCTAAAGCTACTTATATCGCATCTATTTCCCAAAAAATCCCTACAAAAGAAAAAATTAGCTCCAAAAAAGTCCAAATAGCCAAAAAGGAGCCCAAAAACCAAAAATACAAATCAAATATCTCCTATAAAAATCCAAAAAGACAAATGAGAAACAAAAAGTTCAAAAAGAAAAAGAAAGATATTTCTCTATCTCATTATTGGAGCCACAAAAACACCTATGAAAACCAAGGCAAAAAAAAAATCCTATTTTCCTCTATCATATTCCTTTAGGTGTGATGCCTCAAGCTAAGCTTGGGGGGTGAATTCACTTGACCATATGAGTGAGTACGGCATTAGAGTGGAGATGTGCACAAATGGGGAAGTTTGATAATACTGAGACTTAGCAAATTAATATAGCTATGGATATTTCTTATGAATGGATATGAAAATGTGAATGACATGTCTCTTATTCCATTCTCTATTGCATGATTGGTGTGATTCTTATATGCTTCTGTTATAACTCTTGATTGAAAAGTGCATCGCCAACATTTGTATATTAAATTCTATGAAATGCTTGATGTGGATATGCATTGATTATATGAATTTAGAGAGTCCCTTTTGTTGTTCTTAAAAGCTTGCAAGTACCATGTTTAAGTAATATATGAAATCTTTATAGCATGTGATTCGTATTTTCCGAGTTATCGTGATGTGTAGCTTATGGCTTGTGATCTGATAGAGTAATCTAGCGACCCCTTCCACTTCGTATTCATTTTCTTTCATTTCATTCACTTTGTTTTCATTTCCCGAGTTCGTCTCTCTACTTATCTTCCTCGAGGACGAGTAAGAGGTAAGCTTAGGGGATTTTGATCAGTCCATATTTTACACCTTTTTCTGCATATTTGCATGCCATTTCGATTGCTCATATTGCGATTTTCATTATTATTCGACGATATTTCGTTACTTTTCACTATTTCTTGTTTTCGTCTGATTTCAGGAAATATGGAGCAATCGGGGAGCAAAAATGAGCCTAAAGGACTTGTACGCGTACC
Source organism: Scilla litardierei (assembly GCA_030789695.1). Classification (NCBI taxonomy): domain Eukaryota; kingdom Viridiplantae; phylum Streptophyta; class Magnoliopsida; order Asparagales; family Asparagaceae; genus Scilla; species Scilla litardierei. The sequence continues at coordinate 75,805,331 of CM061137.1, forward strand.
GGAGCATCGCTCATGGCCTTATTAAGGAGCTAACGGCGCTGGACGATGAGCGGGAGAAGAAGAAGATCGATAGAATCGTCGAGGAGGCGAGGATGAGAAGGAAAGATTTCAGAAACAGGCCACTCTGTCGAGTCATGTTGGTTACTCGCCCGAGTGAAGCAGTGTACCCAGCCGAGTACAACTGATACGAAGAACATCTGCCTGACCTAAGTGCCACAATGCACTCAGCCGAGTGGTGAATTCCACTTGGTCGAGTGGTGAATTCCACTCAACCGAGTGGTGAATTCCACTTGCTCGAATGATGTCAACTTCTGAAGGAAATCAAACCAGACTCTCTGGAATTTTGGTGAGCACAGCAGAAGACCCACTCGGCTGAGTGATGAATCACACTCGGCCGAGTGACGCAGAGCACCAGAGTGCAAAAACCCTGACTTCGAAGCAGCCACTCTGAAATTTTGGGAGAACGTCAGAAGACCCTACTCGGGCGAGTAGAGAAGTCCACTTGATCGTCCGCCCCGAACACACACCCAGGGCGGGGGACTCGCTAGTCTTACCGCAAGCGCACAGTGTAGAGGCGAGCGGGTATCGAATACGAGGAGGGCAAATGACGGTGTCTTCTTCAATTCACCTGGCTATAAGAACAGTCGAGAAATATTCGCAATAAAGCGGTCACAGTCGTTCAATTGTATAAAGGAAATATCAAATTAATAAAGACGCCTAGGGGTAGGGAATCCCTGTAACAAACCGTATCTCGTCATTGTGATTCGTAGGTTTCGCAATTGCTAGACTTGAAATTCAGGTGAACTAGTTGCAACTAAATGTAGAATCAAGCTCATGCTCTCGTGCTATTGCCGGTCTATAGCGAACCTAGGGTAGGGTCCAATCTCTTGCAAACCCTAACCTAGGCAAGCTAGCATGAAGAATAACATCATCGTTCAATCGTATCTCGAGCCCACTCTCATGCAAACTCGAGCTACGACCTAGGTTGGGATAGTTCCTATGCATCCAATCTCTTGCAAATGGGTATTGGTATAGAATTGCAATCGAAAACCCTAGTTTCGGTCCAATCTCTTGCAAACAGATTCCAGAGAAACCCAATTATAACCCAATTCGAATTTCTAGGGCTTCCTATCGAGTTGGGATCTAATCTCTTGCAAATCCCAATCAGTATGAATCCCTAGCTATCCGTATTAAATCAATCCCAAACTAACCCTAATCAATTCTAGCAAGAATTTCACCAATGCATCACAAATTAGAAATAGGGTTCGTAGGGTTCATCCCTACGCCCTAAGACGATAAAACTACTCACAATTCATAATGTAAATCATTAGAGATTCAATAACAAAAACAATGGAATTCATTGCAATAGACAATATATCAATAAAAATGAGGTTTTTGATAGAGAGAGAGACAAACCAACGAAGATTCAATAGCATCCAACAAAATAGAACTTTTTATCTCTCCCCAAAAAGCTCAATCTAATCTCCTAAAAAGTAATCTAAAAAAGGCTGCCAAAAGTTATGAAAAAGCCCCCCTAAACTAGGTTAAAAACTGGGGTTAAATACCCCCCAAAATCGCCCAAAAAACTGTGACAAAACTGCCCCTGCGCAGCTTGAAAATCGCACTTTACGCTACAGGCAGCGCGTCACACTTGGCCGAGTGACAAATGTCATTCGACCGAGTGACAAACCCTGACGGATTCCAGTAAGTCTGGACTTTTGGGGGTCGGCTCCTCGGGTGTCACTCAGCCGAGTGACTTTCTTTACTTCGACCGAAGGGACTTCTTCACTCGGCCGAGTCGGAACTCGGGACTGCACTGACGGATTACAGTAAGTTGGGGATTTTTGGTTGCCGTCGTCTTGATGCCACTCGAGCGAGTGGTGTCTCCGTGGTTCGGCCGAGTGGGCTGGCGATGGTCGGCCGAGTCCACACTGATACTCAATCTGTTGTGTGTCCGATCTGGCCGGCCGAGCGGGCTGTTGATGGTCGGCCGAGTGACTCCTTCACTCGGCCGAGTGACATGCTGAAAATGCCCAATCTTCGTATTTTTGCTTCCTCATCGCTCCTACGACGTTCTTTCTTATTCCACTCCTCTCCAATCGTAGAATTCCCCTCAAAAGAGTCACGGATGACACTCCGGAGTGGGTGCATCTCAGAATCACTCCAAATCGCTCCAAATCTCCTGAAATACGACAAAAACAAGAAATCGTGAAAAGCATCGCAATATTGTCGAATAATCGTGAAAAACGCGATATGGGCGATCAAAATGGCATGCAAACATGTAGAAAAAAGGTGTAAAATATGGAGTGATCAAAATTCCCCAAGCTTACCTCTTACTCGTCCTCGAGGAAGATGAGTAGAAAGCGAACCCGGTGGATAAAAATAATGGAAACGATGGAAAAATGGAAAATGAAAAATGAAGAACAAAATAGAAAACGAAGAAGGAAGTCGCTGGATCATTTTTCTCAGGACGTGGGTTTTGCTTACTCATATAGCACGCATCAATCATAAAACACATGTCAAAGACTTTTATCTCGATATCATAGTATAATGGCGCATTTGAAATAGAAAACACAAGAATATCAATATAGCATGAAAAATGGAATAATTCTAGAATTAACATCGTCTGAAGCATCTAAAGCGGTATGCAAAATTGTAGATCACATACTTTTCAATTGAATGCTTTCTATAAGGAGTATAAGAGATATCACACAATAGATTAGTAAGAATAGAAAAGCATGGTTTTCATGAAATGAATGCTAAGCATAGATTTCTGGATTTCGTGAAACTTTTAGCAATCTTACCGAGTATAGAATATTACTTAGCCTAGGTTGTCATGCACCGTCAAGTAGTCACTCTCTCACACATCATTGGATCCTCTCCCCCAAGCTTATCCATAAGCGTGGTGGCATAAACAAAACAATATTTACATTCCCCGTTTCTTTTGAAGCTCCAAAAGTAAAAGAAAATAAAAAAAGGTAAAAAGAGGGAAGAAAGAGAGAAATGGGTATGAGATGGGATCGTTTTCGAACTTCTTTCATCTTTTCTTTTCTTTTCTTCAAATCTTTTTCCTTTTTCTTTTTTCTTTTCTCTTTTTTTTCAACAAAATTTATACACAAATGATGCCAAATCAAAAGAGAAGGATATACAAGTATTTTTTTTCTTTCTTTTGGTTTTGGGGAATTTGGAGCACGGGATATAATAACAGGGGAAATGCCAATAATAGAATTGCTAAGGGGAGATTCACCAATGAATTTAAAATAGAGAAATAATGTTCAAGATATGTGGAGAAAGAAATAAATGTATCTCTCGGTTCACTCTATAGGACGTGCATGACAACTTCAGCAGGGTAATTTAATCTACTCAGTTTAATCTCAAAAAGCAAACTAGTCCAGATTTATCAATGCTAGCAAACATTCAATCAACCTGAAGTGAAGCATACAAATCATGCAATAAGAAGTGATATGAGAAAAGAAAGCAGTACTCCAGATATAAGCAATCAATGTGTGAATCTTGGTGTGTTTTCTACAATAGCATACATATGAATTATCAAACATCAGCTAATAATAGAATTTCATCCATTTTCATTCGGAAAAAGAAGTGGGTTACTATTTCTAAATGCAAAGAAGAACATAGTATATGATATCAGAAACAAAAGCTATGACATGACAAAATTAGCATGCATATAGAGAAAAGCTAACACCACGTCATCATCATCACATAAAAATCATCTCTAGCAAAAGATGAAAGAAATAAAGATAAAATAAAATAGAACTATTTACAATGCAGCACACAAGGAAAATAAGAAAAACATGATGCATGGCAAAAAAAACGAAAAAGTGATGAAATATGGGTGCAAAAGCGGAAAAAAAATGTAAAAAACTAAAAATAAAGGCGATAAAAGCAGAAAGTGTGAGAACTCACTCCCCCAAGCTAAAGTGCACAGTGTCCTCAATGTGCGAAGTGTGGCACACCGAGAGACGTGTAATGGGTGGGGAGGGTGAGGATGCATGCATGATAAATAAGAAAGAAAAATAAACAGAAAATATGATGCGGATGGGATGCATGCAAAGATTAGAATGATGCACATATGTGTCACCAAAAATACTCTTCCTCTCTCCCCAAAAAAAGATATAAAAATGATGTGATCAGAGCAGTGACCAAAATAGTGAGGGGAGGAGGGGGGAAAAATACTCCAGGACCAGCGGAAAATGGACAGCATAACGACAAAAAATATCAATGGCATCAAGGGTGTGCCTAAGCTGGTGGTGCTGCACCATCTCCGTCCTGTGGCGGAGGTGGAGTGTCACGCCCCGCTTCCCAAAACGTGGAGGCGAAGCGTGAGGAGGTCCGCTCAGACTTGAAGCTACAAAGCTGCAAGTCCGATAAGCGTCAATCAAATTTAAACTGCAGGTCCTTGCAATGCGAAACGAAACAAAGATAATAATAAGGAAAAAATACAAAGAATAAATCTCAGAATATCCATAATAAATTTCAACATCGCAGAAAATCCACCAGGCTAAAATAAAAGAGTCTAAAAGAGGCCCCAGCATGGCCAACAAAAGTACAAAGTACGAAAACAAAGTAATGGTCCAAGCACCGACAACTAACATCAACCTAAAGTAAAAGCAACTCAACAGTCACTGAGACTGGTCTCCGGTGTCCTCGTACTCCTCGACGAACGTAGGCTCAGGCTCAGCGTCAGCAAACACCTCGTCCTCAACAACTGTCTCTGGCTCAGGGTCTAACATGTGACACCCAAAAGAGCAAGGGGCACATGTCAGCAAGTCTGGAAGACTTGTGCAAGGAAACTGAAAGTAAAGCAACCTAGCAGTTCTAGTATGATGCAATGACATGGCAGTTAAAGTATGAGTGCAACAAGTAAGGTAAAGTAAAGTAAGGTACGAGCATGGCATTTAAACATGGCATGGATGACAAGCTATACAAGTAACACTCACTAGTACAAGACAAGAAAAGTAAGCACCTCGTGCACAGAGTTCACGCCTTACAGCTGAAGAGGCTGTACGGGCACACTTCTACGCTGATTGGTCGCTCAACCCTACCCCTCCACGTGTATCGAGCCAGGGCCTTACCCCCGAACGGGAATGCTCGCTTCTGGACTATGAGCCAGGAAGTGTTTTTCATGTTGGCATAGGGGTGCACCTAGCCGGACAAGGAAGTACGAGTACAAGTATTCTAGCGTGAGCTACGAATGCGACATTCAATGCATGGATGAGATGACATGGCAAGTAGTAAGGCGTACAGGTAAGGAAAGTAAACGTGACGGTTTAGTATGCATGAACAACAAGTTTAAAGGGTTGGATCTAGCTTCGTTGTCAAGTTAGATCAATCAGGTGACTGATCTAGTTTCGTTGTCAAACTAGATCAAGTAGGCGTCTAGCCAGCTATCATTTCACTGACTAGTCTCTTTTACGCTAAAAACAAGGAAGTGGCCTAAAAACATGGCCCTACACAAGAGTTGGCAAGTTTCACTTGCCTGCAATTATCACGCCTGAGCAACACCGTCCAACGAGTCCAAATCACAATAACCCTACATGCACAAGTCCACTGGCCTACATCCGTTTTGTTAATCTTGATTAGTGAATTCTAAAACATTTAAAATACTTTAAAAATACTGATTTTAGTCTTGATTAGCATGCATTGGGTTGGGGGTCCTAGGGGTGCAAAGCGTTACCTCAACACGACGCGAAAGCTACACCGGCGTCGGGTAGCGACGCCGGGGGTTGGAATAATAATATCGTGCTCCAAGTCCAGATTCCAATTAGATTCCTCGCTGGGAGTTTCAGAGCAATCAACCGAGGCGACGATTCCAGATTCCAAAGCTAGCACGTGCGACGATGGGCTACGACGTGTCGCAACGTCGTACGCGGCAAATCGTCGAAGAGAACGCACCTAGGTGGGGCCCACAGTAGTCCTAGGGACCTATGGGGGACCCACAATACCTCTGGAGAACTTGGGGGTCCCACGGTGGCAAGCAAAGCGATGGGTGCGGGGTTGCGACGAGTGGCTCTCGGTCGTACACAGCCAATGCGGTGAGAACTGTCGGTCGGGCACAAAGGATGCTGGGTTGCGACGCTTGGGGGTGTGCAGCAGTGCGGGGTGTGCTTGGTGCGGGGCCTCCTCTCGGTCGGTGCGGAGGAGGGGCTCGGTCAGGCGCTTGGATGCGGGGGCTGCGACGTTTGCAACGTTGCAACGTTGCAACGTCGATCGGTGCGGAGATGCGGGCCGGTCGGGCACGGTGCGGAGCGGAGCGACAGAAGCAGGGGTCGGTGCGGGCGGCTGTGCGGGTTGAGCCCTCGGTCTGACCGAGAGCCTCTCTCGGTCGGAGCGGGGGACGCAGTGGCAGCTGCTGCAGCGTGCAGAGCGGCTGTGGTGCGGAGCGGGGCTTCGGTCAGAGCGGGGGAACAGAGCTGTTTTCCTCGGTCGTGCGGCAGAAGTTCGTCGCAACGTTGCGACGAATCGTCGCAACGTCAAATTTGAGTTTGGAAGAGGCTAGGGTTAATTTCTTGCGAAAATAGGTCTTCCTAGGGTTTTTTATATAGTGTAGATGGGTTGACTTGGTCTAGGGCTAAATCTAATAGGATTAGAAGTTCAAAAATATTTAAAATTTGAATCTCAACTTCTCCAACTCACACAAGGATTTGACTTGGTCCAAATGAGCTGGAAATTGGCTCAAAAATTCTTTAATACGTTTAAAACTCAAATAAATTTCATTTGGCCAAAAATAATTTAAAAATTAATTATTAAAAATATTATAAACCTTGTTAAAAAATATAAAAGTGGTCAAATAAACTCCAAAAATTATAAAATAAATATCGGGGTGATCGTGATGACGAAAGTGAGCTAACTAAGAAGGTGGATCTCAATTTCGACGTCGGAAGATGAAACTAAAAATAGAAACGTCTCCCGTCAAAAGTGAAAATCGCCACGTCTCATCGAATAAGATTAAATTGTGGGAAAACGACTCAAGAAACGTCGTTCCAAATTAGTGCCACTATTTAATACTCTCAGAGACGTTCACAACGGCATATCACACAAAAGTGTTCACAAACAAATAAAGTCTAAAATAAACACGTGCACGGCCAAATGCACGTGCACGAACAAAGTACAACGAAAAGTGGTCGTTACATCCTCCCCACCTTAGAAATGATTCCGCCCTCGGAATCAACATCAAGAACTGCTCGGAAAAAGGTGCGGGAAGCGCTCTCTCATCTCATCTTCACGCTCCCAGATGGACTCACCAGGGGAACCGTGATGCCACTGCACTCAAACCAAGTCGACGGTCTTATTCCTCAGCTACTTCTGTCGACGATCCAGAATCTCAACTGGCTGCTGATCATAAGACAGATCCGGACGTACCGTAATCTCCGAGAAATCCACAGCATGGGATGGATCACTAACGTATCGACGTAACTGAGATACGTGAAATACGTCGTGAACTCCCACCAGCGATGGTGGCAACGCCAAGCGATAAGCCACAGCTCCAACTCTCTCCAGAACATCGAACGGTCCAATAAACCTCGGACTCAGCTTGCCCATCTTTCCAAATCGAATAACTCCGCGGTTCGGAGAAATCTTCAGAAAGACATGATCGCCCGGCTGAAACTCCAAGGGTCTCCGTTTAGCATCAACCCAATGCTTGAAACGGTCCTGCGCAATCCTCAGCTTCTCCCGGATATTCCTCACAACATCCACGGCCTCCACGATCATCTCCGGTCCTAACAGCTCCCGATCTCCAATGTCATCCCAGCTCAGTGGCGATCGACATTTCTTTCCATATAGCGCGGCGAAAGGCGCCATTCTAATACTCGCCTGGTAGCTGTTATTGTAGGCAAACTCAACGTGATGGAGATGATCCTCCCAAGATCCCTTGAAGTCCAACATGCACGCTCTCAGCATGTCCTCCAAAATCTGAATCGTCCTCTCGGACTGGCCATCCGTCTGCGGGTGGTACGCTGTGCTGAAACTCAGACTCGTACCCAAGCTCTTCTGCAGACTCTGCCAAAACTGAGATGTGAATCTCGTGTCTCTGTCCGACACGATACTCACGGGGACTCCATGAAGTCGTACGATCTTCTGCACGATTCACGTCACATCACTATCTAAACTAGGAAAAGGAAATAAAATCGGAGAGTAAAAGAATTTACCTCCATATATCTCCTCGCTAGCGTCTCAGTAGACTGTCCTACTCGGAAGGGTATAAAGTGCGCGAATTTGGTCAATCGGTCTACGATCACCCAAATCGCGTCATTCTGCTTCGGACTCCGAGGTAGTCCAGTCACGAAATCCATAGTGATGTGCTGCCACTTCCACTCCAGAATCGGAAGCGGTTGCAACAACCCTGCCGTACGCTGATGCTCCGCCTTTACTTGTTGGCAAACCAAACACTTGGCTACACTCCGAGCCACACTCCTCTTCATACCATGCCACCAAAATTTCAGGCGAAGATCCTTGTACATCTTGGTCCCACCAGGATGCACAGAATACGGCGAACTGTGTGCCTCCACCAATAATTCCTCTCTGATATCTCCAGCTGGCACACACAACCTGGCTCCAAATCTCAACGAACCATCCTCGTGAATCAAAAAGTCAGTCCGCAGACCGGCTTCCACCTGCTCCCGAATCTTCACCAGCTTAGCATCTCCAGCCTGTCCAGCCTTGATCCTATCCACGATCGTCGACTGTATCTGCATGCTCATCAACGAAGAAATATCTCCAGGAAGAATAATCTCGATACCGGACTCGCAAAAATCCTGCTGCAATCTCCACTGTGAGGTCAGCATCATCACCGCTGGAAGTCTGCTCAGCACATCCGGAACCACATTCACCTTGCCAGGCTGGTACTGCAAATCAATCTCATAATCTGCCATGAGCTCCAACCATCGACGCTGTCGCATGTTGAGCTCCTTCTGCGTAAAGATACACTTCAAGCTTTTGTGATCAGTGAAGATCTTCACCTTCTCACTCAGCAGGAAGTGCCTCCAAATCTTCAGCGCAAACACGACTGCAGCCAACTCCAAATCATGTGTCGGGTAATTCTTCTCATGGGCCTTAAGCTGACAAGAAGCATACGCAACCACATGCCCATGCTGATGCAACACACATCCAAGACCCTTGCCAGAAGCTTCGCAAAAGATCTCGAATCCTCCACTCCGATCAGGCACAGCAAGTACAGGGGCAGTCATCAACCTCTCCTTCAGAATATCAAAAGCCTTCTCGCAGTCATCAGACCAAACATATGGTACATCCTTCCGCGTCAGTCTGGTCATCGGCTCAGTAATCCGGGAAAAGTCCTTAATGAAACGTCGGTAATAGCCTGCAAGCCCAAGGAAACTCCGGATCTCAGACGCTGACTGCGGAACCGGCCACCCTTTGATAGCCACAATCTTCTCAGGATCCACAGAAATTCCATCACCAGACACCACATGCCCGAGAAAAACAACTCTATCCAGCCAAAACTCGCACTTGGAATACTTAGCATACAAACGATGCTTCCTTAAGATCTCCAACACTGTCCTCAAGTGCGATGCATGCTCTTCCTCCGACTTTGAATAGATCAGAATATCGTCAATGAAGATGACGACGAACTTGTCTAGGAAGTCATAGAAGACCAGATTCATCATGTTCATAAAAACTACAGGCGCATTGGTTACGCCGAAGGGCATAACCCCGAACTCGTAGTGACCATACTTTGTCATGAACGCTGTCTTCGGGATGTCGTCCTTCTTCACCTTAAGCTGATGGTAACCACTCCTCAAATCCAACTTAGAAAACACCCTCGAACCTCTGAGCTGATCAAAGATGCCATCTATACGAGGCAAGAGATATTTATTCTTGATAGTCACAGCATTCAGCTCCCGGTAATCCACACACATGCGACGCGAACCATCCTTCTTCTTTACCAGCAACACCGGTGCTCCCCACGGAGACACACTGGGATTGATGTAACCCTTCTGCAAAAGATCATCCAGCTGTCTACGCAACTCATCCAATTCTGCTGGTGCCATACGATATGGCGCCTTCGAAATAGGCTGCGCTCCCGAAACAAGGTCGATCGAAAACTCGAGAGCTCGATCGGGTGGCAGTCCAGACATCTCCTCGGGGAAGACGTCGTCGAACTCACGAACCACAGCTGGTCTACTCTGCTCCATCAGCATAGCAACAATCTCCATCGGCTTGGCCCGAAACCTGACAGGGCCAAGCCAACTGCTACCTCGACTGAACTCAAACACCGGATGTCCTGGGATCTCGAACACCACCTTCTTCCTCCGACAATCGATCGTAGCATAGAAACTCGCTAGCCAATCCATTCCAAGCATTGCATCGTAGTTGATGATGTCATGGACAATAAAATCAGCGTAAAGCTCATGTCCACAAACCACCAAAGGGCAAGAATTGCACCAACGATGCACCGAGATCATGCCATTTCCTGTAACGATATTCCAACTCTTGGGAAGAGGGGAAATCGTCAAGGAATGCTTCTCCACGAAGCTCCGGGATATAATGCACATCGATGCACCAGAGTCAAAGAGGACTCGTGCAGGAAACATGCAAACCAAAATCACACCTAACAAACAGACTAACAATCAAACCTATTCTAACAAACAATCATATGCAAGCAACAAACATAATCTAACAATCAAAACTAACCAAGGAAAGAACAACTAGACAGAGGGTTACCTGTGATAACCTCATCCACAGCCTCGGTCTCCACTGCAGTCATCAAGTATGCCTGCCTCCTTGGCTGAACAGCCTGCTGATACGACTGCTTCTGCGGAGGAAGAGGCGCTCCACGTCCAGCAGGTACAGGTGCTCTCTGCTGCAAGGGCTGGGCTGCAACTGGTCCCCTCTGTGGCTGTGCTCCATCAGGTCCTCTCCTTAACTGGTTCGCATGCCGACAATCCCTCGCTACATGAGTAGCATCTCCACAGATCAGGCACTGCCCCAGAAATTTCCTGCACTGCTCCTTGATGTGACCAGTCTTGCCGCAGAAATGGCAAGTCTTCACGGTAGGCCCACCTGGCCTCTTGAACTGCACTGGCTGGATAGGCTTGAACCCAGGCCTAGCCACTCCTCTGGCCTGCTCCATAGGCCTCTTCCCAGCTCCAGAAATCTGTCCTCTCTTCAGCTTCGCAATCCTCTCCTGTCTCCGAGCAGCTACCAGCAACTTCTGATATGACTCCATATCCGTCGTAGACATCAGGCTCTGCAAGTATAGGGAAAGGCCCTGCAGAAACCTCTGAGCCTTCTCCTCAGCATCCTCCACCATCTTCGGCGCGAAGCGACTCAGCCTAGTAAACTCCTGGTGGTACTGGTCCACCGTCAGATTCTCCTGCTTCAGCTTAATGAATCGCTGCAACATCTCCCTCCTGGCAGCCTTCGGAAAGTACTCCTCATCGAACCGAGACTTGAAAGTAGCCCAAGGTATCGGTGTCATCAACAGCTCCTCCTCTGCATCCCACCAGTTACGGGCATTATCCTTAAGCTGCTTCTTCACCAGATCAACCCATCCAGCCGGGTTGACCTTCGACATCTTCAGATTATCCTCGGTATTCCTGATCCACTCCTCGGCAGCCAACGGTCCTTCAGATCCATCAAAGTAAGTCGGGACCAGCTCCCGAAACTGCTTCGCTCCTGGCTCAAAGCGAGGGGCACTCTGAGTGTTCTGGAGCATGCCCTGCTGCACCTGCATCATCTGATGCATCATCCTGATGATCTTAGCATTGGTGGGCTCTCTATCCGGCTCCTCAGCACGATTGGGCCCACTACCAGATCGGTTCTGTCATCGTCCAGCCATCTAATGACATAGAAAACGAACAAACAAATTAGACTCAATAGCTTAATGACTTGGATGTTGCAATTTATATAATGGACATTCCGTTATTACCGGTGTTCCATTAATTCACAATTGCAAGAAGGACCTGCATGGGCCACCAACAAAACCTGTCATGCCCCGGTTCCCAAAACGTGGAGGCGAAGCGTGAGGAGGTCCGCTCAGACTTGAAGCTACAAAGTTGCAAGTCCGATAAGCGTCAATCAAATTTAAACTGCAGGTCCTTGCAACGTGAAACGAAACAAAGATAATAATAAGGAAAAGAGACAAAGAATAAATCTCAGAATATCCATAATAAATTTCAACATCGCAGAAAAGCCACCAGGCTAAAATAACAGAGTCTAAAAGAGGCCCCAGCATGGCCAACAAAAGTACAAAGTACGAAAACAAAGTAATGGTGCAAGCACCGACAACTAACATCAACCTAAAGTAAAAGCAACTCAACAGTCACTAAGACTGGTCTCCGGTGTCCTCGTACTCCTCGACGAACGTAGGCTCAGGCTTAGCGTCAGCAAACACCTCGTCCTCAACAACTGTCTCTGGCTCAGGGTCTAACATGTGACACCCAAAAGAGCAAGGGGCACATGTCAGCAAGTCTGGAAGACTTGTGCAAGGAAACTGAAAGTAAAGCAACCTAGCAGTTCTAGTATGATGCAATGACATGGCAGTTAAAGTATGAGTGCAACAAGTAAGGTAAAGTAAAGTAAGGTACGAGCATGGCATTTAAACATGGCATGGATGACAAGCTATACAAGTAACACTCACTAGTACAAGACAAGAAAAGTAAGCACCTCGTGCACAGAGTTCACGTCTTACAGCTGAAGAGGCTGTACGGGCACACTTCTATGCTGATTGGTCGCTCAACCCTATCCCTCCACGTGTATCGAGCCAGGGCCTTACCCCCGAACGGGAATGCTCGCTTCAAGACCACGAGCCATGAAGTGTTTTTCATGTTGGCATAGGGGTGCACCTAGCCGGACAAGGAAGTACGAGTACAAGTATTGTAGCGTGTGCTACGAATGCGACATTCAATGCATGGATGACATGACATGACAAGTAGTAAGGCGTACAGGTAAGGAAAGTAAACGTGACGGTTTAGTATGCATGAACAACAAGTTTAAAGGGTTGGATCTAGCTTCGTTGTCAAGCTAGATCAATTAGGTGACTGATCTAGTTTCGTTATCAAACTAGATCAAGTAGGCGTCTAGCCATCTATCATTTCACTGACTAGTCTCTTTTATGCTAAAAACAAGGAAGTGGCCTAAAAACATGGCCCTACACAAGAGTTGGCAAGTTTCACTTGCCTGCAATTATCACGCCTGAGCAACACCGTCCAACGAGTCCAAATCACAATAACCCTACATGCACAAGTCCATCGGCCTACATCCGTTTTATTAATCTTGATTAGTCAATTCTAAAACATTTAAAATACTTTAAAAATACTGATTTTAGTCTTGATTAGCATGCATTGGGTTGGGGGTCCTAGGGGTGCAAAGCGTTACCTCAACACGACGCGAAAGCTACACCGGCGTCGGGTAGCAACGCCGGGGGTTGGAATAATAATATCGTGCTCCAAGTCCAGATTCCAATTAGATTCCTCGCTGGGAGTTTCAGAGCAATCAACCGAGGCGACGATTCCAGATTCCAAAGCTAGCACGTGCGACGACGGGCTACGACGTGTCGCAACGTCGTATGCAGCAAATCGTCGAAGAGAACGCACCTAGGTGGGGCCCACAGTAGTCCTAGGGACCTATGGGGGACCGACAATACCTCTGGAGAACTTGGGGGGCCCACGGTGGCAAACGATGCGACGGGTGCAGGGTTGCGATGAGTGGCTCCTTGTCGTACACAGCCAATGCGGTGAGATCTGTCGGTCTGGCACAGAGGATGCGGGGTTGCGACGCTTGGGGGTGTGCAGCAGTGCAGGGTGTGCTTGGTGCGGGGCCTCCTCTCGGTCGGTGCGGAGGAGGGGCTCGGTCAGGCGCTTGGATGCGGGGGCTACGACGTTTGCAACGTTGCAACGTTGCAACGTCGATCGGTGCGGAGATGCGGGCCGGTCGGGCACGGTGCGGAGCGGAGCGACAGAAGCAGGGGTCGGTGCGGGCGGCTGTGCGGGTTGAGCCCTCGGTCTGACAGAGAGCCTCTCTCGGTCGGAGCGGGGGACGGAGCGGCAGCTGCTGCAGTGTACGGAGCGACTGTGGTGCGGAGCGGGGCTTCGGTCAGAGCGGGGGAACAGAGCTGTTTTCCTCGGTCGTGCGGCAGAAGTTCGTCGCAACGTTGCGACGAATCGTCGCAACGTCAAATTTGAGTTTGGAAGAGGCTAGGGTTAATTTTTTTGCGAAAATAGGTCTTCCTAGGGGGTTTTTATATAGTGTAGATGGGTTGACTTGGTCTAGGGCTAAATCTAATAGGATTAGAAGTTCAAAAATATTTAAAAATTGAATCTCAACTTCTCCAACTCACACAAGGATTTGACTTGGTCCAAATGAGCTGGAAATTGGCTCAAAAATTCTTTAATACGTTTAAAACTCAAATAAATTTCATTTGGCCAAAAATAATTTAAAAATTAATTATTAAAAATATTATAAACCTTGTTAAAAAATATAAAAGTGGTCAAATAAACTCCAAAAATTATAAAATAAATATCGGGGTGATCGTGATGACGAAAGTGAGCTAACTAAGAAGGCGGATCTCAATTTCGACGTCGGACGATGAAACTAAAAATAGAAACGTCTCCCGTCAAAAGTGAAAATCGCCACGTCTCATCGAATAAGATTAAATTGTGGGAAAACGACTCGAGAAACGTCGTTCCAAATTAGTGCCACTATTTAATACTCTCAGAGACGTTCACAACGGTATATCACACAAAAGTGTTCACAAACAAATAAAGTCTAAAATAAACACGTGCACGGCCAAATGCATGTGCACGAACAAAGTACAACGAAAAGTGGTCGTTACATGGGGGTAGGGGTGCAGGGCGTGGCTGCTGGCTGGGTGGCTGTGGAGGTGGAGGCAGTCTGGCCAGTATCTGATTCAGGCAAGCCTGAATACTGGGAAGTAGCTCTAGGCGAGTCTGCATGGCGGTGACTGTGGAGGAGAGGGCCCTAAAGTCGCCTCTGAGTCCACTCACTACCCCCTCTAGAGCACGAATGCTCTGAAGTGTAGTGTCGGGGGAAGGTGGAGCAGGGGGACGCAAAGGTCTAGGCTGTGAAGGACGGGGCTGCCGCACACGGGTGGTGTAGAGTATGGGGCCAACAGGAAAGTGCGGGAAGGGTGCTGTGCTCACTAGTGGATGCCCAGCCTCAGTGTGAGGCTGGGACACAGACTGGGACGAGGAGGCAGCAGCAGCAGTGGTGGAAGACAAAATTGGCGACGAGGCAGCAAGAGAGGTCGGCGACACAGGTGTGTGGACAGACGTCACAACGCTCTCGGATAGGACAGCTGCGGTGGAGACAGAAGGGTCGGCCACTGGGGAGGAAGTGTAAGGACCAAAAGGTGACACCCCAGCGGACAACAAGCTGGATAGGGTCCGCACAGCAGCAGGAAAGGAAGGCTCGCCGCTCTCTAGTATGGTGGGTGGACACTCGAGAAGAAGTGAGGAAATATGCTCAACCGAGATAGGCACAGTAGTGGTGGGGGGGTGGTAGACGTGGTGGACGTGGTGGACGACTCAGCAAGGGTACCTCCGACACTGGCAGAAGTGGGGACAGAAGTGTCGGGAGGTGCAGAAAGTGCAGGCTCAGGCTGAGGGATCACGGGGTCGACGGGTGCAGGTACCTACTCAGCTCCCTTGGCCTCTAGCACGTAGGCGGCGGGGATCAGGAGATCCATTGCCGAAAGCCAGTCCACGTGTAACGGTCCTATATGTGTCCGAGCGAGGCTCGGGAGGATCATGTAATCGGTACTAAAAGGACCGTGCAACCATACACAGTGGAACTGGCCATGGGGACGAAGCATCTTCATTCGGGCAATAACATCTATCGAGAGTGCAGTGGGGCCCGGGGCTCGTCGAAGGTCGTCCGGAAGGTCCTCGTCGGTCATCAGGGCCAGCAGGGTGATCAGGCCGCCGCAACAGATCGGTGAGTGATCGCCCACTGAAATGATGATGCGGTCTAAAAACCAGCTAACAATATCAATCTCAACAGCGGGGACCAGGTCGTCGCTACCCCTATCCATAACTCTGGGGCTAGTCATCGCGTAGAGCATGTAGAGCTCAGGCGTGGACATCGTCCCAGGCTCATACCTCGCTAAGAAGGTGGTCTCCATGAGGCTCCGTGCTATGTGGAGGCAGGGGTGGACTATAGCTGAGGCCTTGGCCCTACTAGGGTCAAAGCCAAGTGGAGATCCCGTGATCCGCGTCCAAAAGGTGGAGGCGTCGAACGACGGCAGTGGGATGTGCGTGGGCGCGTAGGCACGGTCAGGGACAGGGACAGGAGGCCACTGGAAGAATGCACGAAGCATGTCGAGAGTGATCTCACACTCTCGATCCATCAGGCGGAAGGTACATCCCCCAGGGGTCCGGTCGATCGAGCTCAGTACCTCAAGTGTCGGACGGATGTAAGTATCCGCCGACACGTCAAGAAAATCACGCCATCCCTTGTTGTCGTACAATGTGAGCAGCCCCTCTAGTACCCCTAAGTGGTCAAGGTCTGCTAAGTGTGTGAACCTAGTGGGTACTATCGAGCGATGGCAGATACGCTCGAAACAGGCGCGGTGTGCGTCGTTTCGGAACGTGATCCCCATCAACCAGACAACTGGAGCGGGTGGAGGGATAGGATCAGCTGGGATAGGCTATGTGGGTGGTGGTGGTAGTGGCGGGCTAGGTGGAGGGGAGTCCTCCCTAGCGTGAGAGGGACTGGGGTCGTCGGTCCGCCTCCGCTTGGGGACGGATCCCCTCGTGCGCGGCCTAGTGCGCGGCGGCATGTGTGCCGCGAGTGCTCACCCAACTAGAATAATATGCGGCGTGCTAAAAAAGGAACGAATGTACCTGAACATGCTGTGAGAGCAATAGGCGATGCGTTCGAAGAGACGCCTACGTCGCGAAGCTAAAAATGTGTCCAGAAGCTCCCCAAAGCTCCCCTAAGATAGCCTGCAAATCAAACAACGATATCAGAGGATAATATTCGAAATACATGGGGGAGATGGGGTATAATAGATAGATAAAAGAATTAATTTAAGTATGGGGCTCAATGGGCGTACGGATCAAGAAAAATGGGGAGAAAATGGAGTTTGGGGCAAAAAGGGGGAGAACGACGGTCGGCCGGCGGCGGGAGCGGTCGCCAGAGGTCGGCGATGGTGGGGGGGTCGTTGTCGACGATGTGGGCTCGGGTTGGTCGGTAGCAAGGTCGGATCAGGCGAGTAGGCAGCGGTCGCGGGCGAGGGGAGATAAACAGGCGAAGCTTGAGCGAAAATTTTGGGAATTAAGCGTTTCAAAAATCACGCCGAGCCCGCTGCGTATATATAGGTGAAGTTACGACTCGGCCGAGTGATAATGTCACTCGGCCGAGTGGCGTAAACGAAAAAGTATTTAAAATTTCTCTCCGCCACTTACGACTCGGCCGAGTGGCTTTGCTTCACTCGGTCAAAGGAAGAAACTCAGTTCGGCCGAGTGGTACAAGCTACTCGGCAATTCTCGCCCTAGGAGGGTATCCGTTTCACTCGACCGAGGGACTAAACGTACTCGGTCGAGTGATAGTTAATGCTGAAATGCACAAAAAAGACAGAGAGTTGGTTCCGCAGACTTCCCTGGTTGGTGATCCACTCGGCCGAATGGGGTCCTTTGCTCGGCTGAGTCGCATATGATACTCGGCCGAGTGACATGGTGTTTTCTGCTTCGGGGCTCCGTTTTCACTCTACTCTCTGTTTTTCTTCCTCCAGTTGGTTTCTTCCTCCTCCCAGGGCCTGAACGCATTCCTGCAGCGCTCTTCCTTGACTCTATCGTCCTCTTATGATTGATCTCCTTCTTTCCTTCTCCTGTTATGAAAAATAGGACCCGTTGTCACGATTTTTATGGGCAAAAAGACTCTAAAAACTAACAAAAGTCTAAACCAAAAATGAAAATCAAATAAAAATAATGCAAAAACTGTCGGGTTGCCTCCCGACAAGCGCTCGTTTAAGGTCTTGAGCTCGACCCCTTTGGATTTTCAATTTAGCGCGGGATGTTGGGTGCATATGAGATGCACCCGTCGAATTTGCCGGGAAGACCGTCGAATTTGGATCGTGGTGGTGCGTGGCCTTCCTCAGCGACCCTTCATCATGAGCAATGTTGGGGGATGGCTCCCCCAAGCTTGAGCTTGTTCCGGTCCTTGGCTTCGCCGGTGACACCAATCTTCGAATCGGTGGAGCTTTCTTCGGGTTCTTCGACGTCGAGAGCTTGCACAGCTCTCGTATTCTCGTGATATCAGCGTCGCCATCATCATTCTCCGTGGAGCTATTGTGAGAGTCCTCCAATGTCTCTTCTTTGCCCAAATCTTGGCTTTCTTCAAAGCCGTCATCATGGAGTGCACCGATGGAGTAGGGGATAGCCTCTTCAATGACCTCGTCAAGGAGGTCCACATAATCTAGCTCCTCATAATACGGCATGTGCTTCATAGCCTTTGGTATATGGAGCTTTACTTCAATGTTGCCGACGTTCAAGGTAAGAGTCCCCTCCCACACATCGACGATTACACCGGCGGTGGCGAGGAATGGGCGTCCAAGTATGAGCGATGTGTCACCCTCCTCCTTGATATCCATGATCATAAAATCACAAGGCAAGCATATGCCGCCCGGAACTTTGAGTGGGATGTTCTCCGCGATCCCAACCGGCCTAGTGATCTGACCGTCCGCGAGTTGAATCCTCATGTCGGTCGGCTTTAAATCGGTGCCGGTGTTCAACTTCCGGAACATGGTGAGAGGCATGAGGCTCACACTATTGCCCAAATCAACCAATGCTTTTTGTAAGGGGACGCCTCCTAGTGTGCAAGGAATCCGGAAGCTCCTGGGATCTTTAAATTTGGCGGGCTCCTTTTCCTTCCTAGTGAACCAAGTTCCTTGTTCCGCGAGCATGATCTTTTCTTTCCTTTTTCTTCCCATAATCAAGTCCTTTAAGAACTTCGCGTAGGATGGGATTTCCACTAGGGCATCAAGGAAAGGGATATTGAGGCTCACTCTCAAGTATTCGAGGAACTTGGTTAGCCTCTTCTCGATCTTGGCTCTAGCTAGCCGTTGATGGAAAGGCACCGGTGGCATTAATCGGTGCTCATCAATAGGTTACTCCACTCTATATTTTTCTCCTTCTTGCGGCTCCTTCCCTTTTTCCACCCCAATTGCCGGCTCGCTCTCTTCTAGAATCTCCACTACGGGTTCCTTGACTTGAGTCAGGATGGGAGTGGTATCCTTCCCACCTCTTGTCGTAACCACAACAACAGCGTTGATATGGCCGGTGTTGCCCTGTGGATTTGGCTCGGGTTAAGCTGGCAATTGTTGGTTGTTTCTATTGAGCAACGCAAGTTGCTCCCTGACGTGCGTTTATATTTCATATATTCACGCACGTTTTCTTTTGTGTTTCTCCGTATTTTCCGCCGTCTTTTATTCGTTTTCTCGTATTTTCTCGTTTTCTTTCACTTTTTCTTTGTTTCTCCATGTTTGCAGGAGATTGCCCACGTAGGAGACGTTTAACGATGATATCATGTGTCCCAGGAGCAACGAGAGAAGTCACGCGTGATCCAGGGGGTCAAACGACGAAGAATACATCTTTCAGCCCCTCACCTGGTCGGTTGGTCATCTCTAACCGATCGGGTGATGCACGCGTGCACCACCCGGTCTCAGCCGGAGCTCAAGTGGAAGTCACCCGACCGGTTCACAGGCTGGTTCAACTGAGGCCAACTCTCTGTCTTCTCGAGCCAAATTCCAACCGATCGGGTGACTCTCACCCGATCGGTTCATCTGTAGCTGATGCTGAAGAGCTGAAGACACGGGCACCCAACCGATCACTTCACCCGATGGCGCCAAGATCCAACCGGTCACTCCAAGAACTCAACCGACCGATTCATATGACCAGGTGAAAGTTCGCCGTTTTCTGTTATTATCTATAACGGATCACCCGATTGGTTGACTTGTCAACCGATCGGGTGATACGAGAGCCTATAAATAGAACCCCTAGGGTTCCAGAAACGGGGAGCTGCTAGTTTTTACTGTTTTCTCCTATTGTGACGGCTGTAATTACTTTTCTATTGTAAGTTTTTGGATCTTTCTCAAACTTTAGTATTATCTTAATTGCTCTACTACCTTCGCATTCCAATCGTCTGATTATGATTTCAACGGTTCATTTTCGTTTAGATCGCTTTTTAATGAATTTTTGTGAGTAGTTCCCAAATCTGGGATTTTGGCAGAAACCCCTTCGGGGGCTCTTCCCGATGCATCCATAGGGCTAGGAAATCGATAGGGATTAGGAATCTAATGGTTACGCGGGGTGTTTCATTGTCATCGGCGGGAAAAAGACCGCCTTTGACCTTTGGGCCAAGGGGGAATAAACTTGGCGGTTGACTCCCTAGCCATAGCTCACGGCCTTAGTGTAGACGCCGAATCCTAGCGCACGGGAGCGACAGGATGAGACGTTGGTAGTTATCGTTGCGAACTTAGTGCTTCCGGAATCGATCAGTGTTAATGGACACGGGAGTGCCCACTGATCGAATCCGGGAAGTCCGGTGTATCATCCTGGGCACCGACCGGAATATCGGGCCCATGGGATGCCGGAATCACTTTCGGAGGCAACGTCTGATCATTAGACCCTAATTCCGATCGCTATCCTACCCGTAGGCCGTATCGGCGAGATTCGCTCGTTGGAGTGGAAACCAAAGTCTCGGGTTTATTTTCTTATTGTTCATACCTTGCATTCCTTTCCGTGACAACCATCAACCGATTCGGGCTAGCTCGCCCACGGGGTGATTTTGGTCCTCCTTGACACAAGCACATCCTAGCCTCTCTGTGTTCGACCCCCAAGCCACACTACAACACCGTGCGCTTGCGGTTACAAATATCTAAACCCCGTGCCACGCGGTTAACCGCCAGCGTGGCACATGCCAAGTTTTTGGCACCGTTGCCAGGGAGGCAACGTGCTTGTTATTTTAGGATCTCTTGAACCCTAGTGTCTAGCTCTTATCCCTACCTCGCGATAATTTTCGCATTCTCCTTTTTCCTTTTTATTTTCTTCTTTTTATTTCTTATCTTATCTGTTTCTTTCCCACTTGTCGCTTCACGGGTGTTTGTTGTTTTTCATGCGCAGGAGTTCAAGAAGTCTTGACGACTTGATCCCCATTGATTCAGAGATTAATGCCACCCTTAGGCGCTTGGTCGCTGAGAAGCGAAGAAGAGAGGATCCCGAATCCATGGAGGAGAACACCCCGCCTCACAAGTCCCTGTTGGAGTACTCGATGCCATCTATCGAGTCCACTTCCGCCATCCGTTCTCCAGCTATTGCGGCCCAAAGCTTTGAGCTAAAGCCGTCTTTGGTGACATGGATCCAGCAGGATCAGTTTTTGGGTGCACCTATGGAGAGCCCGATCGAGCATCTAGACTCCTTCTTGGAGAAATGTGACACCTTCCAGATTAATGGTGTCACGACTGAGGCGATCCGTCTAAAGCTGTTCCCCTTCTCGTTGCGAGACAAAGCCAAGCAATGGCTTAGGGGGAAGGACCCCAACACTTTCAATACCTGGGAGAAGCTCTCCAACGCTTTTCTGACGAAGTTCTTTCCTCCGGGGAAGACCATGAAGTTGAGGAGTGAGATCTACTCCTTCTCCCAGGCCAGCCACGAGTCCTTGCATGAAGCTTGGACGAGGTACAAGGAGATGCAGAGAAGATGCACTCACCATGAGCTTCCGAAGTGGAAAATTATTAATCTGTTCTACAATGGGCAGAGGGATGACCTAAAATCTTCTATGGACGCCGCGGCTGGGGGTTCCTTCATGTCAAGGAGCGAGGAAGATGCCGGACATATTCTGGAAAATATGGCATCCAACAATGAGCGGTGGTGTGTCGAGAGAGCCACACCCAAGTCTGGAGGTATACACAGAGTCGAGGACATCGACAAACTTTCAAGCAAGTTCGACTTGCTTTCGACCCAGATCTCCGCACTAATGGTAGGAGCCGGTGGGGCCGGTACATAATAGATTTCAGCGGTAGAATCCGAATTCTTTGGGGAATTCGACGGTGGTGACGTCTCACCACCGTTGGATCAGGCGAGCGCACTATTTTACAACCCCATGGGAAATGCGCCGTATCCACCAAGAACCAATTCCAACCCGGCCTACTCTCCAAACAACCGGAACCACCCTAACTTTGGTTACCGGCCACCATTCCAGCCCTCGCCGCTGCAGCAGCTCCAGCAACAAATATATCAGCCGGCTAGGCCACAACAGAGTCAGATTCAGCAGCAACAATATCAGTAGCAGCCTCAGCAACAATTTTACACCCCCAGGAATCAGCAGCCAATCCAGCAGCAGCAACAGTATGGCCAACAGAGGGCCGTCTCTCCAGTTGAGTCTCTCTTGACTCAATATATAACCACCCAGGAGAAGATCAATCAAAAGCTGGAAATGGGTCAGCGGGCCCTCACGGACCAAGTAACCCAGCTAGGGTTACAAGTGGCGAACCTTTCAAGGTCACAAAACCAATTGCCGCCACAACCGGAGGTGAACCCAAGGGGAGCAACCCAGACGTCGGCATTCGTGCACGAGCACGCAAATGTGTCCGCTATCGTTCTGAGAAGCGGGACACAAATCCCTACTAGAGTGCCCCCTAATAGACCGGAAGCACCGTTGGTCGTTGAGCGACTGATCGAAAAATCAAACGACGCAGGTGCTTCGTCATCAAATCATACGACTCCGGAGGGAGTCTCTGAAGAAGAGAAGAAGAAGAACGAGGAAGGGAGCCCGAAATTGTTCAAACCCGTTGTGCCTTTTCCACAATGGTTAGCTCAGGCCAAAATCGACGAGAAATATGGCAAGTTCTTCGCCATGGTCAAGGATCTGAGCTTGCAAATCCCCTTCCTGGAAGCAATCGAAACAATCCCCTCCTATGCGAAATTCCTGAAAGATTTGGTGACGAGAGTGTCTAGAAAGGAGAAAGTAGTGTTGACGGTGGAATGTAGCGCTCTCATCCAGAGGGCAAATCCGCCGAAACTTAAAGACCCGGGGAGCTTCTCAATTCCTTGCACGATCGGGGCAGTAAAGATTCATCGTGCACTCGTCGATCTCGGAGCGAGTGTAAGTTTGATGCCCTTGTTGATGTATAAAAGGATAGGAATGGGTGATTTGGAGCCCACCGGTATGACCCTACAACTTGCTGACCGGTCGGTCAAATATCCGGTGGAGATTGTGGATGACCTCCCGTTAATGTAAAAGGGGTGCATGTGCCAGTGGACTTCGTGGTCATGGACATGCCTAAAGACGCACACACCCCCATCATCCTGGGACGGCCTTTCATGGCCACTGCTGGCGTTTTAATTGATGTGAAGAACGGAAAACTTTAGCTAAACGTCAGCGGAGAAAAGGTTGAATTTGATCTGGGGTTGTCCATGAAGTACCCCGATCCCCCAGATGACCCTCTGTGTAATTTGCTGGAGGTGGATGAAGATAAAGCTGCTGAAGAGAGCTCCTGGGAGATTCTCTTAAGAAACCCCCCCCCCCCCCCCCGATGACTTGGGGGACTCAGAAGACCAAGACGGCCCTAAGAACAATGATGCTGCTGGGAAAGCGAGTGCAGCACGTACAACCCCTCCCGGGTTCCCCAAGGCTCCTCCTACGAGGAGAACAGGGAGAGAACCCATGGACCTCACCAAAGACGAGGTCCGGATCCTTAAGAAGATGGCGGTAAACGCCAATACGAAAGAGAAGCTCCCAGATCCCAAGAACAAGGAGTGGGTAGTCGAGCAAATCTTTCTCCAGCCGCTGACTACTCCAAAGGCCATAAGCTCCAATGAAGAAGAGATGACGAACTTCGGGCATCACCCGTATCAACCACCGTGAACATCACTTGCGGGCGTCGAGCCAACGACGTTAAACAAGTGCGCTTCATGGGAGGCAACCCATGCTCTAAACTTTTGCCCCACTTTTTAGTGTTATTTTTGACTTTATTTTATCTATTTTTATAAATAAAATCAGCCACGAGAACATCCGTTCAGGGACTTAGACAAATCTGTTGGTTTTTGCAGGAAACAAAGCCCCAACCGATCGGTTGATAACTCAACCGATCGGTTGGGATGTATCAGATACAAGCCGCAACTGTCCCCAAAGGAACCAGTCGGTTGAAGAATGGAGAGACCGTGTGACAGACCGGGTGATCTGGGGAGAATTCTCGGGAAATTTTTGGGGAATATCAACCGATCGGTTGAGTTAGAGCACGATCGGTTGAGGCGACCGGGTGAGCAACCCCCAATTCTCGGGAAAATGAGTGGAGCGGCCAACCGATCGGTTGACAAGTCAACCGACCGGTTAGCCTGTAGCACTTCTTCGGCAAGAATTTTTGACCTAACCGTCAACCGATCGGGTGACAAGTCACCCGATCGGTTCGACTTAAAACCCTATAAAAACCCCCGACCACCCGTTCGCATTCACCCTCGCCCGATCGCCATTTTCGCCGTCGTTTCGCCTGCCTCTCCTCCCCAATAGCCCGATTCACTCCCCCACGTCCTCCACTCCTCCAATACTCCCTCTCCCCACCTCCTCCATCGATCTCTCCATCATTTACACACTCTCTCTCCTTTCATTTCGAGTTTTTGACCTAATTCCCCCCAAACAACGCCCATTTCAAAAATTCTTGCTGAAAGAGGTCGCCGCGGCTCCACGCTACTCTCATTGCACAGTGTGGGGACATCTACGAGCAAGCTTCGCCATTTCGCTTGGGTACACTCGCTCCTACCCTCATATTTCTATTTTTGCCCTATAAATTGTGCTTGCTCATTTTGCTTATGTTAGTGTGCATTCATTGCTTTTGCACTCATTCATACACGCACACTCATGCATGGCTAAGGATAAAGACAATGGGAAGGGGATTATACGGGAGGAGGAACCGTCTCGAAAGAGACGAAAACGTCCCACTTCCCACACACGAGCACTTACACTTGGCCCTCCCCCGCCTGTTATCCCCCCTGTGGACCCAATGTTAGGCCCGCATGGGTATATCTTTAGGAACCAGGAACACAAGGATTTTTATCGTAGGCTCGATGCTCGGGGGCATCTATCAACTAAGTTCCCGCATACACAATCACTGGTCGACCTCAGTGTCTACACCGAAGTCAAATCTCTTTTCGCTAACTTAGGCTGGTTGGCCTTTCTTAATGCATCTGCCGTATCCTACCCGGCACTCACCCTTGAATTTCTCTCTACACTTGTTTGGGAGTCCGGGTCGATCATAAAATTCCGGGTGCGTAACAGGAGTGTCACCACAAATCTGAATACCATTAACGATATATTTGGTTTCCCCAATCTTGGGGATGACTGCATCCGACACTACGGGTACACGCCCGAGTTTAACGTCGATCAATTCTGGTTCCGCCTCACACTGCTCCATGACTTTCCCCGAGGAAGGGCCAAGGCCTCCTCCATCATTCATCCCGTGTTTCGTTTGGCCCACAGGATCATATCATCTGCATTTTTTCCCAGGGACAAGTCCGGCACCGTGACTATCCCTGACCTTTTTATCCTATGGGCCATGACTTTCCCTTTTGTCCGGGACGATGATGGGATTAGCTTCAGGGCCCCTACCGTCCCCATCCATAGCGGCGATTGGCTTGTTAACAAGCTACTCGAGATCAGCCAGGCCGGTAAGGGGAAGTTTTGTTGTGGGGGCATCATTACTATCATTTGCTCTTACCCCCAATTTAATATTCCCATCCCCAATAATCTTCCCGCTACCGCAGGACCCTCACAGTTAGATATTGATGTCCTGCGGCACATTCACATGATTAGACCCCACTCCGATGGCCGCTTCATCTTCAATTATGGACACCCCCCAGCCCCTTACACAATTCTCCCCAACCCCGCTTGCATGACCATCGCTCTTGTGGGAGATTGGACCTTCCCTCCCGATCCGAACTTCCTAGCGGGGTTGAACCTTCCTTTCCTTCCCGCGGACGCACGCAGACCACCGTCCCCTGTCACCCACTTAGGCGAGCAGGATATCCCTACGTCTCGGGGAGATATAGGGGCTGGCCCGAGTCGTCCTATTTCTGTTCCGGGGCCCATCACGTCTGAGCACCTCTTAGCGGCCATTTCTGGCCTTGTCTCCTGTGCCGGCATGACCGCCGCCGCCGTCACCGTTTCCACCTTACCTGGCGGCACCACTTCTGCCTCACGTCAGTCCACATCCTTTGGTCGTCGCCAGGTCTCCGCCCGTCTTGGTCTTGAAAGGGAGGTCGCTGCCCTCCGTGAGCTCGCCATGTCCTCTGCCTCCTCGGACCCATCACCGTCCTCTTTTCTCACTCACCCACGTTTCCTCACACTTGAGAGGAACGTGGCCGCCATTCTTCACCTTCTCACTCACATCCACGGTCCACCTCCACCTTCACCACCTCGACGATCTTCTCCTCCACCCTCCCACACATCCCCACATCCATCACCTCCCCCACCACATTCTTCTCCTCCCTCATCTATTCCCATCCCGGTATCCACTTCCCCCCTCCCGACCACTTCCATCGCACCCACGCTACCTCTTCCCTCCTCCTCCATCACTGCATACGTGCATCGGAGGAAATTGCCACTGCGCTCCAGATCTCTTCCACCACCACCCACTACCATCACCACCACATCTTCTTCCCCCATTTCTATTCCTCTAACCACCGCCTTGATCGCCGTCCTACCACCACCACCCACCTCCACCGACACTCCTTCCATCGTTCACACCACCGCCGCCCCTATTCCTCCACCTCGTTCCCCACTTCTCCGCACACCCCCAGCCTCCCCCGACCACCCATCCACACCCTCTTCCGAGGAGGACGATGACTCACCTTCTCCTGCTTTCTTATTTCACCTTGTTTGTTTTTGACTCCCCCTTGCATATCTCTACATTTCACGAACACATTTTATTTGCTAGCACTGTCATGTCTAGCTTGGGGGACGTCTATTTTGGTGTGTTATCGTGTTTTGTTGTTTTTCTCATTTTTGTGTGTGTGCTTATTTTTCCCCTTTTGAGTGTCGTTTCGTGTGGTTTTATTTCTATTTTTGTGTCGTTTGATTTTGATTTTGATCTTTCTTTATTTTCAGTCTCATCTCTGTGTTTCCCTCGTTTTCATTTCTTTTTGTGTCGGTGCGTATTCCCCCCCATCTTCATTGCCCTCCCGTACTCACTCATATTGCATTGAGGGCAATGCAAACTTCAGCTTGGGGGAGTCGCACTGTGTGCGTCATTTGAGTCCTTCTTTTTCGTTTTTGTGTCGTTTTCATCGTGTTTTTTATTTTTTCTTTTTTTATCTTCTCATCTTTTTCTCTCTTTCTCCTAGAGATGAACCCTATGATGAATCGCCACAAAATTACACACACCTAGCATGGCATCGATAATCACACTCACTAACCCTAGGGTTTCGAGTCCTCTTGCATTTCACGCATCGTGGGTCCACTCAGCTTTTTGTGAGTCGTGCATCGTGCCTAGCTATTTGGTGTGCTTCTACTTTGTGATTTTACTTTATATACCTGTCCAGGAACGACCCCTAGATTATCATGCTTCGATTTGAATATGCGGTATTTGCTTCTACTATATGCATGCTATATTTATATCGTATATTTCAATTCGCATGCGTCGGGATTCCACAATTAAGGACTAGGATAACCCATTTAGCCTATGCTCTATTTAGCGAGAATAGTTTCCTTTGCCCAAGTGTTTAGATTTCGACTTCTTTTTTTGTTTTACTTGGTGCAATTCCCCTCGTCGTGTACCGTTCTCCCACTTGGGAGAGTACACATGTGTATAGCCAAAAACCCAAAAATCCAAAAAAAAAAGAGAAAAGAAAAGAAAAACCCAAAAAGAAAAGAAAAGAAAAATTTTGTATAGCCAAAAAGCAAAAAAAATACAAATACCCAAAACCCAAAAAAATTTCAAGTATGAATATTTTTCCTACCTACCGAGAATAAAGGGAAGGCGAGAATTTGCACCGAGTGTTCTACTCCACATCATCTCAACCCCCATTGTTTTCGAAAACACTTGGCTTAGGAACTTTTTAGCTAGTATCTAGGCTATAGTGGCATGATTTTCTTAACCCTAGTTGTGGAGTCCCCGATGCATGATACGTTTCACTTCTTATACTCTTCTCATACATGCTCGAACTAATTTTCACAGCAATTTCAAATTCGAATCGGGATTTGGGTCATTTCCTGGATTTGCGTATATGAGCTCATAACACATTGTAGAAAGCGACACCATTTGCTAGCACACGACCGCACTCACACGTGCTTCACCGCGTGGGCCCACGACACTTATTGGGACTCATTTTCCTAGGTTTAGTGATGTGATTTGACGTTTGCTTGCTTGGTGTGTCTCTTTTGATTTTGTTGGCTCTGACGGACGATCTAGGATATAGAGTTTTCTTTTTCTCTCTTTCTCTCTATTTTTCCCCTCCGAGCTCCTACTCTCACTCGTCTTCCTCGAGGACGAGGAAGAGTTCAGCTTGGGGGATTTTGACGTGCGTTTATATTTCATATATTCACGCACATTTTCTTTTGTGTTTCTCCGTATTTTCCGCCGTCTTTTATTCGTTTTCTCGTATTTTCTCGTTTTCTTTCACTTTTTCTTTGTTTCTCCATGTTTGCAGGAGATTGCCCGCGTAGGGGACGTTTAACGATGATATCATGTGTCCCCGGAGCAACGGGAGGAGTCACGCGTGATCCAGGGGGTCAAACGACGAAGAATACATCTCTCAGCCCCTCACCCGGTCGGTTGGTCATCTCCAACCGATCGGGTGATGCACGCGTGCACCACCCGGTCTCAGCCGGAGCTCAAGTGGAAGTCACCCGACCGGTTCACAGGCCGGTTCAACTGAGGCCAACTCTCTGTCTTCTCGAGCCAAATTCCAACCGATCGGGTGACTCTCACCCGATCGGTTCATCTGTAGCTGATGCTGAAGAGCCGAAGACACGGGCACCCAACCGATCAATTCACCCGATGGCGCCAAGATCCAACCGGTCACTCCAAGAACTCAACCGACCGGTTCATATGACCGGGTGAAAGTACGCCGTTTTCTGTTATTATCTGTAACGGATCACCCGATCGGTTGACTTGTCAACCGATTGGGTGATACGAGAGCCTATAAATAGAACCCCTAGGGTTCCAGAAACGGGGAGCTGCTAGTTTTTACTGTTTTCTCCTATTGTGACGGCTGTAATTACTTTTCTATTGTAAGTTTTTGGATCTTTCTCAAACTTTAGTATTATCTTAATTGCTCTACTACCTTCGCATTCCAATCGTCTGATTATGATTTCAACGGTTCATTTTCGTTTAGATCGCTTTTTAATGAATTTTTGTGAGTAGTTCCCAAATCTGGGATTTTGGCAGAAACCCTTTCAGGGGCTCTTCCCGATGCATCCATAAGGCTAAGAAATCGATAGGGATTAGGAATCTAATGGTTACGCGAAGTGTTTCATTGTCATCGGCGGGAAAAAGACCGCCTTTGACCGTTGGGCCAAGGGGGAATAAACTTGGCGGTTGACTCCCTAGCCATAGCTCACGCCCTTAGCATAGACGTCGAATCCTAGCGCACGGGAGCGGCAAGATGAGACGTTGGTAGTTATCGTTGCGAGCTTAGTGCTCCCGGAATCGATCAGTGTTAATGGACACGGGAGTGCCCACTGATCGAATCTGGGACGTCCGGTGTATCATACTGGGCACCGACCGGAATATCGGGCCCATGGGATGCCGGTACCACTTTCAGAGGCAACATCTAACCATTAGACCCTAATTCCGATCGCTATCCTACCCGTAGGCCTTATCGGCGAGAGTCGCTCGTTGGAGTGGAAACCAAAGTCCCGGGTTTATTTTCTTATTGTTCATACCTTGCATTCCTTTCCGTGACAACCATCAACCGATTCGGGCTAGCTCGCCCACGGGGTGATTTTGGTCCTCCTTGACACAAGCACATCCTAGCCTCCCTGTGTTCGACCCCCAAGCCACACTACAACACTGTGCGCTTGCGGTTACAAATATCTAAACCCCGTGCCACGCAGTTAACCGCCAGCGTGGCACACGCCACTCCCCAATTTGAGCGACAACGGTGGTAAGTGAATCTTGACCCGCCTTCAACGTGGCGCTAATCTTTCTTTGCTCCACCATAAACTCCTCCACCATAGCTTCAAAATCCGAGCGTGGTTGAGCTTGCGGAGGGTTGGGATTTCTCCAACCTTGATTATACCCGGGTGGCCTATAAGGTCCCACTTGTTGCCTTGGTGGGAAGTTTTGCTGCGGTGGCCCCCTTGGTTGATAATTCGGTTATGGTGGTGGAGCCTGAGCTTGAGGAGGTTGTTGTGGCGGGGGATTCAAGGCACCATCATTATTAGCATATGAAAAACCCGGATGGTTTCTTGCGGCCGGGTTAGCCCAATATCCGGAATTCCCCGCAACATACTGAATTTGCTCCAAAGCTCCTTCTCCATGCTCTCCTCCTACATACATGGCTTGGGATTGGTCTTGCCAATCACTCATATGGTTTATCGGTGCGGATGTAGAAGGAGCTCCATTCGGCTCGGTAATGTATTTCTCCAATCTCTCCACTACCTTGTAGAGAGAGTCAAATTTGCTAGCAAGCTCCTCCACGGCCTTGGCCTCATAAATACTCGTGGGCTTTGATCACTCCTTATTTTACACCTTTTTTCCGCATGTTTGCATGCCATTTAGATCGCCCAAATCATGTTTTTCACGATATATCGACGATATTGCGATGCTTTTCACGATTTGTTGTTTTTGTCGCATTTCAGGTGATTTGGCGCGATTTGGAGTGATCTCGAGATGCGCTTACTCTAGACGGTCACCGACGACCTCCCCGAGGGGTATTTTGCTGTTGGAGAGGAGCGGAAGAAGAATGGACGTCGCAGGAGCGACGAGGAGGCCAAAACAATCAGATTGGGCATTTTTTGTGTCCCACTCAGCCGAGTGGAGGAGCCACTCGGCCGACCAGAGGGACACTGCTCGGCCGACCAGATCAGACACGAGTTACCTGTGCACTCGGCCGAGCACCGAAGACCACATCGGCCGAGTGACGATATCGCGTCCGCCCGAGTGGCGTCCAGACGAAGCCCTTCCAAAACATCGAAGTTACTGTTTTTCGGCTGCCTGAGCTTCAGAAGACCCACTCGGCCGAGTGGTAAATCCCGTCCGCCCGAGTGCCTTGAAGCCATCGGCCGAGTGACGACAACTCACTCGGCCGAGCCACCCCCGAACTGAAGACCCCTGAAAGCCCCGACTTACTGGAAAATTGCAGGGTTTTCACTCAGCCGAGCGACTTTTGTCACTCGGCCGAGTGCGATGCGCTGCCTGTAGCGAAAACTGCGGAAAACAGGCTGTGCAGGGGTATTTTGGTCACGATTTTTGGACGATTTTGGGGGCTATTTAAGCCCTGTTTTTACCCTGGTTTTAGAGAGCTCTCTCTTAGATTTTTTGCAGCTTTTTGAGATTACTTTTTAGCTTTATTATTGTGATTGGAGAAGAGGAAAAACTTGGATTTTTGTTGGATTAATTGAAGAACTCCATTGGTTTGCATCTCTCTTCCCCAAAAATTCTATTTTTATTGTTTATATCATTGTTGTGATGAATTCTATTGCCTATTTCATTGATTATTTTTGTGCTATTGCTATGATTTGTGAGTAGTCTCCACGTCTTGGGGCGTGGGGATGAACCCTACAAGCCCTATTTCCTATTTGTGTTGAATTGGTAGAAATTGAGCTAGATTGCTATTAGGGATTAGATTGGGATCGATTTACTACGGATAGCTAGGAATTCATATCAATTGGGATTTGCAAGAGATTGGATCCCAATTTGATAGGAAGCCCTAGAAATCCGAATTGGGTTGGAGTCGGATTTTCGAAGTATCGGTTGGCAAGAGATTGGACCGATACTAGGATCTCCGGTTACAATTCCATGCCAATACCCGTTTGCAAGAGATTGGACGGGTAGGAACTATCCTAATTTAGATTGTGGACCGAGTTTGCAAGAGATTGGGCTCGGTGCGCAATTGGACGATGATGTTGATCCTAATGCTAGCTTTCCTAGGCTAGGGTTTGCAAGAGATTGGACCCAAACCTAGGATAGCTATAGACCGGCAACAGCGCGAGAGCGTGAGCTTGGTTCCACATTTAGTTGCAACTAGTTTATCTGAATTCTCATTCTAGCAATTTTGATACCGACGAACCACATTTATGAAATACGGTGAGTAGCGGGAATTCCACATTCCCTAGACGTTCTTTATTTGATTTGATATTTCGCACATTTGTCTGACGATTGTGACAGGATCACCCAAGGCAATTTTCTCTATTCTTAAATAGTCCAGGTTGATTAGGAGCAAGCACGGTCATTCGTCCTCCCTGTGTTCTATATCCCGCTCGCCGCTACACCGTGCGCTTGCGGTAAAACTACAACCGTTCTTTGGGTGTATACTCAGGACCGACCAGGCTTCAAGGAGGACGAAGAATGCCCTCGCTCATCGCCCTACTATTTGTTGTTGGAGGCCATCTCCTCTAGCAAGGCTGTAGCTTCATCGGGGGCTCCGTTGGCTGTAGCATCAATAATCTGTTTTGTGCCCGGTTGGAGTCCATTGTAGAAGCTGTGGACAAGCTCCCAATCCTCTATGCTGTGATGAGGGCATTGATGTTGCAAGTCCTTGAAGCGCTCCCACGCCTCATAGAGAGTCTCCTACGGTCCTTGCTTGAAGGACATGAGAGCACTTCTTATCTTCACCGTCTTGGAGGGCGGGTAAAATTTGTCGACGAAGGCACTCGCCAATTCATCCCAAGTGGTGAAGATTCCTTCAGCTTGCATCCTCAACCAATATAAGGCTTTGTCCTTGAGTGTGAAGGGGAAGCGGCACAGTCTGATCGCATCAACGGAGACGCCCGGCATTTGGAAGGTGTCACATTTTGATAAAAAGAGCTGGATGTGGTAATGAGGGTTTTCATGGGAATTCACATGAAAAGGGTCTTGCTGCATCAGAACTACCAATCCAGTCTTCAACTCAAAATTTTTGTCGGACGCCAACTCCGGCATAGCAATGGACGAGGTCGTGGAGGAAGTCTTAGGCCGAAGCCTATCTCTAATGGAAATGATCCTCGCCATTCGTGCCGCCAATTCTTCGGGTGTCTCGGGATGGGTCATAAAATTCCCTTCCGTATCGAGTCTCCTCTCCGCTCGGATCCTCCTCAATGTACGCTCGATCTCCGGATCGTATAGTATTTCTTCGGGGTCCGCTGTGGATCTCGTGTACATGCAAGGAAAAAACAGAGTTTCAAAGAAATAGTTAGCACAAAGGAAGTGTAAAATAAAAATAGAAATAGTAAAACAAAAAGAAAAAATAGCTAGGTAGGTAATCAAACACTATCGCCTCCCCGGCAACGGCGCCAAAAACTTGATCACCCGCCCCGAACACACACCCGGGGCGGGGGACTCGCTAGTCTTACCGCAAGCGCACGGTGTAGAGGCGAGCGGGTATCGAACACGAGGAGGGCAAATGACGGTGTCTTCTTCAATTCACCTGGCTATAAGAACAGTCGAGAAATATTCGCAATAAAGCGGTCACAGTCGTTCAATTGTATAAAGGAAATATCAAATTAATAAAGCCGCCTAGGGGTATGGAATCCCTGCTACAAACCGTATCTCGTCATTGTGATTCGTAGGTTTTGCAATTGCTAGACTTGAAATTCAGGTGAACTAGTTGCAACTAAATGTAGAACCAAGCTCACGCTCTCGCGCTATTGCCGGTCTATAGCTAACCTAGGGTATGGTCCAATCTCTTGCAAACCCTAACCTAGGCAAGCTAGCGTGAAGAACAACATCATCGTTCAATTGTATCTCGAGCCCACTCTCGTGCAAACTCGAGCTACGACCTAGGTTGGGATAGTTCCTACCCATCCAATATCTTGCAAACAGGTATTGGTATAGAATTGCAATCGAAAACCCTAGTTTCGGTCCAATCTCTTGCAAACCGATTCCAGAGAAACCCAATTGTAACCCAATTCGAATTTCTAGGGCTTCCTATCGAGTTGGGATCCAATCTCTTACAAATCCCAATCGGTATGAATCCCTAGCTATCCGTATTAAATCAATCCCAAACTAACCTTAATCAATTCTAGCAAGAATTTCACCAATGCATCACAAATTAGAAATAGGGTTCGTAGGGTTCATCCCTACGCCCTAAGACAATAAAACTACTCACAATTAATAATGCAAATCATTAGAGATTCAATAACAAAAACAATGGAATTCATTGCAATAGACAATATATCAATAAAAATGAGGTTTTTGATAGAGAGAGAGAGAGACAAACAATGATGATTCAATAGCATCCAATAAAATAGAACTTTTTATCTCTCCCCAAAAAGCTCAATCTAATCTCCTAAAAAGTATTCTAAAAAAGGCTGCCAAAAGTTATGAAACAGCCCCCCTAAACTAGGTTAAAAACTGGTGTTAAAAAACCCCCAAAATCGCCCAAAAAACTGTGACAAAACTGCCCCTGCGCAGCTTGAAAAACTGTGACAAAACTGGTGTCTGGACTTTTGGGGGTCGGCTCCTCGGGAGTCATTCGGTCGAGTGACTTTCTTTGCTTCGACCGAAGGGACTTCTTCACTCAGCCGAGTCGGAACTCGGGACTGCACTGACGGATTACAGTAAGTTGGGGATTTTTGATTGTCGTCGTCTTGATGCCACTCGGGCGAGTGGTGTCTCCGTGGTTCGACCGAGTGGGCTGGCGATGGTCGGCCGAGTGCATGCTGATACTCAATCTGTTGCATGTCCGATCTGGCCGGTCGAGCGGGCTGTTCATGGTCGGTCGAGTGACTCCTTCACTCGGACGAGTGACATGCTGAAAATGCCCAATCTTCATATTTTTGCTTCCTCGTCGCTCCTACGACGTTATTTCTTCTTCCACTCCTCTCCAATCGTAGAATTCCCCTCAAAAGAGTCACGGATGACACTCCAGAGTGGGTGCATCTCAGAATCACTCCAAATCGATCCAAATCTCCTGAAATACGACAAAAACAAGAAATCGTGAAAAGCATCACAATATTGTCAAATAATCGTGAAAAACGCGATATGGACGATCAAACTGGCATGCAAACATGCAGAAAAAAGGTGTAAAATATGGAGTGATCACCACTCGCCGGAGTGAAGAATCCTTCTCGGCCGAGTGACGCCGATGACACGAGCGCCCAGATTTTTTGACAGCCTCTCACTCTTTTGAAATCTGCTATCATTCCAGTGGAAAAATTATTTTTCTCATATTTTTATGGATAGTAGACTTCATGATGGTTCCAACGCCACCAAGAACGCACCAATCGGAGGTCGGATGAAATCTGGAGAATTTCTGCAAGTTGATGTTGCAGTGTTGGAATTCGCATATCAGTATCACTCGGCCGAGTGACACTTTCACTCGGCCGAGTGAGCTTTCCACTCGGCCGAGTGACCAGTTTTTGATAGTTTTTAACAGAGTGCTGTTTTTTGGTGTTTCTGCAGGAATTCTCACTCGTTCGAGTGAGCTTTCCACTCGGCCGAGTCGCTGCTGGCCCATAACTTAAGTTACGCACAGAGCTGATTTTGGGCACAGGTTTCAGAGGGGTTTTAGGGGGTTTTGCTTGGGTTTTGAGGGGGCTATATAAGAGGTTTGTAGCCATCATTAGAGGGAAGTCCATGATGTTTTCTTAGGGATTATTTCCTAGGTTAGGCCATGCCCTAGGCCCCCTCTTGGATCGAGAAGCTTGTATTTGGATTGGATTTCTTCATAAGAGCTAAGTATCTTTGTTCTTGTTATTTTTAATCCTTAATTTGATATCTTTTTGTATGCAGCTATGTTTTTATTGGTTCACATATCGTTATTGTATGTTTGAGTAGATTTGTTGTTCTAGAGCACGAGGATGAACTCTATGGACTCGATTTTAGAATTGTGATGAATGGGTTCATTTGTTGCTAGAATTGCTAAAGGGGTTAGGTTGTGATTGATTTATCACGGATAGCTAGGAATTTCCATCGATTTGGGGTTTGCAAGAGATTGGATATCTATCGATGGGAAGGCCTAGATATTCGAATTAGGTTTATAATCGAAATCCACTAGACTTGGTTTGTAAGAGATTGGACCAAAGCTAGCATTTTTATTATAAATCTATACCCATATTCGTTTGCAAGAGATTGGACGAATACGAACTATCACAACCTAGATTGTAACTCGAGTTTGCACAAGAGTGGGCTCGAGGTGCGATTGGATGATGATGTCGATCTTCATGCTAGCGGCTTAGGATAGGGTTTGCACGAGAGTGGGCCCTAATCTAGGTTGCTATAGACCGGCGATAACACGAGAGCATGAGCTTGGTTTTATATTCAGTTACGACTAGTTCACCTCAACACAAGTCTAGTAATATTGAGATTCACTATTTACAATGATGTATGACGATCTGTAGTGGGGATTCCCTAGCCCTAGACACCTTTATTTTATTGTATTTGAATCGATATTTGACCAGCATCTTTATTACCGACACCGACATCTACCACTATTTCCATTATATCATACCATAACCATCTCCGCCAATAATACATTCGTAGTCAAAATAACATAGGATAGATTGGAGCCAACAACACCTCCTCGTGTTCAATACCCACTCGCCACTACACCGTGTGCTTGTGGAAAAACTACAATCATTTTTCGGGTGTATATCCGGGCCGATCATTTAGCTCGGGACGAGGAGCGGCTCAGGACGTGGTTCAGTACACTTTGCCAGTGCAAGCAAAGTTCCGGGTATATAGTTTAATTAAGCATTTCATTTATTATATTACAATAGCTTAAATCTATCTTGGGATGGTCAGATCCCCCTCAAGATAGTTGAGATACCGGCTAGGGTCTTGAAATCCTTTGGGCTTGCTCGTTAAATAATTTAACATTTTCCACTGCTTTCTTTTTCTTTTTCCTTCTATCGTTCGTCCGTCATAGGATGGTCATAGAAATGTGCCCTGAGGGTCCCTCTAAACCCATCATATCCAACATATGCTTTACGGGTAATCTTTAGCGTTGGTGCTATACTCGTCAATCAATGTCACCTCCACATCTAAGAGTCCTTATAGGCTATGTTTTGGGTGTGGTATTTTTAACTCATTTTCAATGAGATGGGAAAAATCAATCCTAGATGATTTCATGTTTAATGAAAAATGTGGATTGGTTTTGGTTGAATTACTTAAAAGTTTCTCCTTTGAGCTTCAATGTTTAAACATCACACTTACACGAAGGTGTTGAATTCTATGT
Source organism: Scilla litardierei (assembly GCA_030789695.1). NCBI lineage: Eukaryota > Viridiplantae > Streptophyta > Magnoliopsida > Asparagales > Asparagaceae > Scilla > Scilla litardierei. Next base: position 75,842,638 of record CM061137.1, read on the forward strand.
TATAATTTTCATTGAATTTGAAGTGCTTATTCTATGAATGTCTACATGCAAGTGCTAGTTGTAATTTATAATACTCTTTAGTTTGCATGAGGTATAAATTTGACTCCATGTATACACTTTTGATGATAACTAATAGGCTCATATTTTACACTTTATTTCTGCATTTTTGCATGCCATTCCGATTGCTCATATCACGATTTTCACGATTATATGATGATTTCGCGACACTTTTTACCATTTCTTGGTTTCGTCTGATTTCAGGATATATGAAGCAATCAAGTGGGATTTGGAGCCATGAGCGCCTACACACACCCCAGAGCATCAACGTTGACGATATCGGAGAGCTAACAGTGCTGGAGGATGAGTAGAAGAGGAAGAGAGGCGACGGAATCGACTATGAAGCAAGAAGAATGAGTTTTGAGAAGATTTACAGGATACTCGCCCGAGTGAAGCGGCTCATCGACCGAGTGAAGCTGATACGACGAATCAAGCCTGATTGAG